>JAOXXN010000446.1:67537767-67549254 GCA_026770055.1 Myrmophylax atrothorax | reverse complement strand
GGGCAGTGGCGGCGGGCCGGGGGCGCTTGGCGGGGTGGGCCGGGATCCCATGGCTTTGGGCGGCGACGGGCGACGATGACCGACTACAGCGAGGAGCAGCGCAACGAGCTGGAGGCGCTGGAGTCCATCTACCCGGACTCGTTCACGGGTGAGCCGCGGGGCCCGCGCCTCGCAGCCGGGCGGGAGGGAGGCCGCGCCGGGGCTGCCCGCCGCTCTCCCGAGCCCCCCTGGCCTGGGTGGTTCCTGTCGGGCTTTTTGTTTGCTCTCCCTCGGCGGGAAGAGCAGAGCCCTCGGTGGCGCTCGGGGGCAGGGACGTGCCGGGCGGGCGGCGTGGGCGCTGCCGCACCGCAGCTCCTGCTGTCCCAGCCCGCGCTGTGCCGGGGAAGGATGCGCCTTGGAGAAGCCTTTCAAAAGATGTGGCCCTAGGTACAAGTTAGGGACTTGGCTTGTGTGGCGACCAGTTTTCGATTCCGGTAATAGCGACCGTGCAGCACGGGATGTTTTGGGGTACTTAAAGATGCTGTTTGCTCCGTAAATGTTCTCAGCCTTATTCCATTTCTAGTCTGTGGTGGAACAAAGGCAAGCTTTAATTCCTTGGTGCAACATATCATGTTGCTGAATCTTTCAGACCATGGGTCCGTTGGTTCATCAGTTTTTAAGGACTTGCAAGTTACCATCAAAAAGTTAAAGAGTCTCTACCGTGTTGGTTATGCCAGCATGATTCAGGGCGCTCAGTATCCAAAGAATTTTAACGGTGAAAAAATAGGGCATTTCCAGTTTCCTTCCTTCACAGGATCTACTCTCTCTACCCAAAGACACACAGTATCTAACTTCATCACACAGACATTTGCCCATTGCTTCAATCTGAAAATCTTTTCGATTCTTCAGTTTTATGTTAAAGATTAGTTGAAGAAACAGGAATTGATCTCTGGTAGCCTCTACTCTGATGTTTACTCAAGAGTTATTGTTCAGTCATGTAATGCTTTTATGCCCAAGAGAAGAAGGGGGAATAAAGAAAGTACATTAGCAATTAGGTAAAATTCACTGAATACTTTGAGAGCATGTATTCTAGTTTGGGCATAGGTTATAACAGTGATGCAGAAAAGTCCTTATGTTAGGATATGATCTGCAACCCAGAATTGTGCAATGAGGCTTTCAGCCTGTGAAATACAGATCATGGCATTTGCATTCTCTGCATCTCCATAGGACCCACTTGATCTGTCTTCTAGTTGCCTAATTCACACTCTTTCATTCTAGTACATTACTTAAGTAGTACATTCTTGAAGGAAAACCCTGTGTATTCCTTTTTTTTTTGTTTTAAGAAGCATTTTTTACATTAAGCTGTCCTAAATATAGGTGCAGACATACTGTAAAAATAGTCCAGGGTCAAGAGTGCACTGGAGGCTCATCACACATATTTGGCACAGTAAAGTAAGTTAGCTATGGGAACTTTCCACACATTCCATGCACTAACAGAAGTCATTTGATGGCAGGTACATTGGTAAAAAAAGTGAAACTGCCAGAAGAGAACGTTTTCCAAACGAGAAACTTTTTGGTATTGTTGATGTTTTATGCTCTCATTCAAAGAGCACTCCAGGTGTCACATCATATAGAAAGTAGCTGTTAATTGAAAAGTATTTATTAATAAGGTAAAAAGGCCCTTAACACTGTATCAAGAGCTTCCTTTATTCATTTGTCCTTTGCAAGTTTTAGTGATGTGAAGTCATGGTCTGATTTAAGGAATCTCTCTCTGATTTGGTTTTTTTTCCTTTGAACAGTGTTGTCAGAAAAGCCAACCACTTTTACTATCACTGTGACATCTGAAGCTGGAGAAAATGATGAAAGTAAGTTGGTCATGTCTTAAACATATATAGGAGGAGTTTCTGTGTACGCCTAATTCTGTCACCAATAACTATGTATACCTCTATTTAAGTCCTGTTATGGGCCTGATACAGCAAACATTCCTCAGCAAATGAAGTTCAAGGATTTTGGTGATCCTTGTTTAGTTTGCAGAAATGTTATGCTGTCTTGCTAGGACTGCTTTCTGCTGAATCTCAAAGGCTTTGTAGTGTAGTTTCAGAGAGTATGGGTTGTCATCATCCTTGCAGCAGCTTACAGCCACGTGAGGGGATTTTTTTCTAGCAACTGCCGGCCACATGGAAGAGTTGAGTTTGTGAGCTGTGAATATGCAGCCCCTTAAGGAACAGATCCAGAACAGAGGCTGTGGGTCCCAAGTCACTGTGTATTTGTTGAGTACCAACAGTTGCATGGGCTCATTGTATGCAAACCTTGCTCCAAGCAAGTTTGAAAGCTGCTATTCTGGGTTACTGTAACAGAAGGAATAAACTGGTGCTGTCTTGTTCAGTTTTGAAGGAGCAAGTCCTGCTTGGAGCAGGTGTTTGTGTTGAAGAGATTGCTGGGCTGCCAAGAACTGTGAGTCTAGAACTAGGGTAAAGCTTCTTCCTGGTATTCTGGGAGGATGTGTAGAAGACCTTGATTTTCTTTTACATTGATTGTTTCCATGTTAGCCTGGCTCTGGGCAGCTTCAGGTTGAATGCATTATCCTTACACAGTTCCCTGCTTAGTAACTTCTACTGGACATAGTGCTTTTGTCATAAGATTTGTGTGGAGCTCTGGAACCCAACACAGAGGCTGATCGACCAGGCACACAATTTAAAGTGCTAACATGCTGAGAGTCCCTCTAGATCTGTTGTTAGGACTCCTCACCATTTTCCAAGAATATAAGTAAGTATTAAGCAGAATATGAGAGAGAAGACATTACTGCTGTAGTATCTTCCATACTACTGAATGTTTTTGAGTCTTCCTAAATCCTTTCAAATGTGAATAGAGTGTAATAGTTTGTGCAAATGTAGATTTTATCATCTTAATTTTTCAAAAATCTTGGTTTATGTTTAAATCTGTTGACATTGTTTTAATATTTGTGTAAGAAGACTGTTTCAAGGCAAGAATATTTTATATTTTATGATTTTTAGACTGTTGATACAATGAAAATATGCAATTAAAGTTTGTATAGAGTTCCTACCATAAGAATGTGTCTTTTTTTATCTTGTAGCTGTCCAAACAACCCTTAAATTTACCTATAGAGAAAAATACCCTGATGAAACTCCACTTTATGAAATTGTCTCGCAGGAGAATCTTGATGATAATGATGTCATGGACATTATAAAACTGCTAGAACAGCAGGTAAGAAAAATGGAATATCTTGATACAGCTTGATATCACTTCACACTTCAGCTAGAATTTCTCTCTTAAATCAGTTGTTTTCTGAAATATGTGCTACTGATCTGAGACCCGTTCTGTACTGTAGGGACTGACTTTGAGGTTTGAGTTTGGTAAACTCTGGTAATGAGATAAAATACAGGGCTAATTCAGTGTGTAAGATAATGAAATGGAAATGCCCCAGGGCTTCCCCTCTTTTGCAGTTCTATCTTAAGGTGAATTTGTTTAACTGTATATGTAGTATTTATGAAAATAAGCCATTTCATTTTTATTTGGAAATATTAAAAAATGCCATATTGATTCTTCATTCTTTTTAATAACGTAACTCTTTGGGTGATAGAGGATCTCTTCAGCTATTGGGACCAGTTAGAGTACCTTGTGAAGGAATGAGAAGGAAACGCTTCTTTGGTTTCAGGAATTCCTGACAAGTCCTCCCTGTCCTAAAATTGCTATAATATGTTCAGTAGGCATTCTTTCATTTTAATTTACTTTATATGACCTTCAATCAACTAATGTTCTTTTTTGTTTTCCTTGGAAACTGTCTCACTTCCAAGGAGCATGTAATAGAATTAAAGAATAAACCGTTTCAGGAGAGGAGAGGTTCTGAGTGACTTGTCTCTTATGATTTGTGATACTCAGATTTTAGAGCTGTATTTCTACTACAGGTTTTATTTCATTCATGAAAAAGTTTTCCAGATGTCTTATAATGTATTGATAACCTGGACATCTTTGTGTTTTGCTGCATACCTATGTGGGGATTACTAACTGGTTTAACTGGCTGATTGATTTGAATTTTACAGCAAGCTTTTAAGACTGGTGCAGAATGTGTCACCTGTGCTATCTGCATTTGCACAGAGTCCTGCTTTCTAAATATACTTATGCATTCAGCTGCTGAAGGTTTGAGGTTCTTCTGTTTGAAGTTACCTTCTTTGTGTTGTAGGCAGAAGAAAATTTAGGAATGGTAATGATCTTCACTCTGGTCTCAGCAGTACAGGAGAAATTAAATGAAATAGTGGATCAAATAAAAACACGAAGAGAAGAGGAGAAGAAACAGAAAGAGAGAGAAGCAGAAGAAGAAGAGAAAGTATGTAAAATAATGTTTTCGACTAAAAGACTGCTTTTTTAAAATGAGTGGGTTTGAAACAGGAGCAGTTCTCACTTGCAGTGGGAATGGAACAGCTATCTCAAAGACAGTGTAATTGAAACGTAGGGACTAGAAGATTGTTAGTGCATTTAAGTGATTTTTTTTCTTATTTTCTGAAGCAGTCTTTTTTTAGAAACTAACTGCATATTCACAATCCCATCTAGCATTACTTTCTAAGTAAAAGGCAAGGATTTTTCACAAATGAAGTCAAAGTTGCTGTAGACAGTTTTTTGACTGAAGAAGCAAGAGGGAATGGGGAGCAAGAAAGGCTAGGATATGTCATGCTGCAGACAGGCTCTATGGTTTGAGGAAGGCCCTCTTCCTTGGTAGACTGAGTGGATAGGGAGAAAGCAGTGGGACCAGTTTGCCAAGACTGGTTTGTCTTTCTTGTACGTGTCCGTTCAACCAACCACTGTAGAATAGTAGTTCCATTCATGGAATATGCTGTGATGAGTCCAACTAATGAGTCTTCATTTACTTCCTGAGAAATAGCTAGAGGATGATGGGACTTGGAAGGTTCAGTGTCTCTGAAAATGGCAGAGAAATAGCTGAGAAACAATAATCCTTGTCTTCTGTTTCAACAACATAAAAGGATTAATGTATTTTAATGGAAAATATTTTAGTGTGGATTGCACTTAAGGGTCAATAAGACATGCTGCCTACTTGTAGATAACTTGTATTAGTGATGCATTTTGAACTATTGCACTCTTGCATCCAAAAGTAGTACGTAGGGTTTTTCCATGAGTTTCCACCTCCATATAATTCTCTGAAGGGAGACTCCCATGACAAAAAAAAACCTGTAAAGAATGTGTTCTTTGTGTATTCTCAAAGTTTGGATTTATTTCTCAGAATACTTCACAACAAGCAGTTCTTTTTGAATGTTGAAATTTAAATCATTAAGAGAATGCTCATCTTCACCTGTAGCTTTGCAAGTTGTGTTTGCAGCCTTGTGTTCTGTTCCTTCAGCAACGTTTTCATGGCACTCCTGTTACCATTGAGAATTTCCTGAATTGGAAAGCCAAGTTTGATGCAGAACTCCTAGAAATAAAAAGGAAAAAGATGAAAGAAGAAGAACAAGCAGGCAAAAATAAATTAAGTGGTATGTCTTAACACTAGTTTTAAAGTTTCTGCAATGTTACCGGACTATAATGATAAGTCTAAAAGTAATTTCTGCTATGAAAGATGATGGCAATAAATAAACTCTTATTGCAGTATTTGATTATTGCCCTCCATGTCACATGAAGTCTTTCTGAGTGCTGATTTTGAGCTAAATAGAAAGCAGATAGATACAAGATTTCTGCTGAAATCATTAAGGTTCTCAAACTGTGCGTTTAAGGCAGTGTACCACTTGGAGCTGCTGCTGTCAAGCAGAAATAATTGGTGTTTGTTAAGCAACAGGAAGAATCTACATCAACAGTTTATGGATTTGGCCTCTATTGCACTGGATCGTACAGGGACTTAAGATTATGCAAGCACATGTAGGAGTTTGGAATGCTGTTACTGGACTGAAGCAACACAGAGGCTGGGAGCTGCATATGAGAAACTTACAATGACTACAGAGGATGGCTCTGATATTTTTGGGAAGAGCTTGTCATAGCAGTGGTTCAGCCTCTGTGTTTTGCAGATCACAGTTTATTCAGTTGAAAGCTGAATGTGTCCAGTGGGCAAAATGTGGAGGAAATAATTTTTCTTATGAGAACCTGTAGGCAAGAATTAGATCTTGGGCATTCTCCTCTACAGTCTGCATCACTTAGCTTTGAACTGGTTCTCCTGTGATGCTGAATCAACTTTCCAACCTGATTACCTGAGAAAGCATGAGCATTGTGCTGTATCACTGTTGTGTTTTCTCCTCAATTCTGAAGGCTTTTGAAACTTTTGGCTAGTTTTGATGAAATTTGACAAAGATGGAAATTTTAATGATAGGAAGTTTCATAAAAATGTGTACAGGGCAGGGGACACACTTGATGCCTCTCTGACGGGAATGCATTTGGGAATCCTCAAAGTTGAAATAATAGAATTGAGCCTTCTAGTCTTTCTGTTCTTAAAAGTATTGTTATTAACTTGTTTTCCTCTATACAAATCTAGTTTATAATAAAGCTCCCCTTTACAAAACCAAACACAGTCTTATTCTTGGATGCCATTAATGTAACCGCAGTATTACCATGGACACCAACCAGTCTTGTTTGTGCATAAGCAATGCAAATGTAGATGGAAGATGGGTGACTTATCCAGAAAGAGTCCTGACCTTTTTTTTCTTGTCCCTCCCGCCCAGTCAAAAAGGCTTCACTTTGCTTTCCTTCACAGCAGTGTGTGTGTGTCTTGGAGCTGGTGATTTCTGTGTAGATCCAAGTTGCTTTTCGAATGAGAGGCTATATGGAAAAAGATGGAGGAGTCAGCTAATTTCCAGTTCCCACAGAGCATTTCTTGTGAACTGCAAGATGAAAACTAAAGCAATAAGGACTGAACACAGTCCGTGGGCCAGTAAGGTGTAAAGTTTTCTGCCCCTGCATTATTAAAGCCTTAATAACATCAAAGTGACTGTTAGAAACACTGACTCATTTCACATGTAAGAACCTTGTTGGCATGGATGAATTCTTGATGAATAGTCAAAAAACCACAACGGGGAACTTAGAGAAACAAGCAGTCTAAAAAAAAATAAGGACTACTAGAATTAGTTAATTTGAAAAGACTAAAAGATGTGCTAACTATTGTTGTCTTAGGTTGATAGTTGTTTCAGAATTCTACTTGCTTATATATTATTTCCTATTTTATTTCTAGGTAAACAGCTGTTTGAAATGGATCACAACCTTGACACTTCTGACATCCAGTTCTTGGAGGATGGTAAATTTCTATTTGTTTCCACAACTGAAAGACAGTGGTTTAAAGTAGATCAAAATTCCTACGCAAAATCTGTGTTGTATTTCTGACTTATTATCTTACCTCAGTGTTACTTTTACATTGGACAGGCATTCTGAGAAATGCTGTTTTTCAAAGTAAACAGAAGTGATTTTAACTTCTTCTAATAACAAAAGCTTTTCAGGGTGATTAAAGCATATTTATTTGCAGCTTTGAGCTTGAGTTGATCTTATTTGCATTGCTTCTATTCATGTGATTGGACTTTAGGCAAAACAAAAAAAAAAAGGCAAAGCAAAAACGAAACAAAAAAGCCCAAGCAAAACCTGCTTCTTGGTTTGTTTTTTTTTTCTAATAGCCAATCTTCTTACCCTTGATTTAAAGTACAGGTCTTGAAGTTCTGTCTCCTCTGAACCTCAAAACCAATAGTAAACATCTTGCAGGTCAAAATAAATGCTATTTGCCTCTGTGCAACAGAGTTCTTCATGGCTTGGGCACATTTGCCTGTTACCTTGCCTAAAATATCAACGTGATGCCAACTGAAAATTTTGTGAGACTGCTAAAACAATGTTAAACTTGGAAAATCTGTTGGAAATAAAGCAAATAGATATAGTTGCATACCTGTTTAACTTGCTGTACTGCCTCTTAGTGTCCTAGTTTAAAATACTTGATTTTTGAGTTAAGGCAAATTCTTTAATGCAGCCGCATTATTTACTGGTATTGCAAAACAGGCGGAGGAGAGTCAAGAACCTTCTTCACAAATAACAATTAAAAAAATGTTTATGAATTTCACTGAGCATAAACTTGAAATGGGGGAGTTGAGTTTCTTTTAGAGGGAATAATTTAACCTTGTCTTCCTCCAAAATGCCTAATGTGAAGAAGGGTGTTAATGGCACAATTGGCTGCCTCAAGGGAGAAACAGACCTCTGTTTGGACTCTGTGACCAAATTTGGGGTTAATGTATTAACTTTTAATCCTGTTGCTATTGGTGATTAAAAACTTCCATTTTTATTGCTATTTTCTTTCTGTCATAAGATGCAAGAGGTTAATAACTATATTTTAATATTATAATAGCATTTAATACTAATTTTCACAGGATAATGGTATTATCTTTAGATGGAAATGGTTATAAAGGATCTTTCCAGTCCAGTGAAATAATAGAACTTTATTTGTTGGCCAGAAGATGTCAGTGTTGGTGCATACAAATTAAATAGCAGCAGTCTTCAAGTTTTATCCTCAGGTCAGCAGTATCTCTTTCAGAAGAAAATGTGAAACTATACAAAGCTTGACCGTACGTGTAAAATTTAAATCTGAAGGCAAATGTGTATATGTAGGCATATGGTGTGTAAGGAATTTTTTATAAACCAAATGTGTTTGTGACTGTGATAGTTGTAACTATGCCAGCTATGAGGTCCTGAGCTCCTACTTCCAGCAGTCCTGAGGAGAAAGGATCTCTGCTGCTGCCAACTATACATATTAACTTCATTCTTCCAGTTCTGAGGTCCTGTGTCACATTTCTCTTGACTGGGTTTTGATAGGAGAGAAAAGTAGCTTCCCTTAGCTGTAAAAAGATAAAATGTGGTGTTTACTTCTCTGTGTCTTGTGGATGTATAAGAAGCCAAGCAAATTAGCAGATACCTATTTTGAAGAACTAATATGAAAAAGTCCTGTGCATTTTGATGTTCAGTTATTGTTTTCTGAGTTGCATGAAAATAAATTATTTTTCTGTTCTTTACAGCTGGAAACAATGTGGAAGTTGATGAATCTTTATTCCAAGAGATGGATGATTTAGAATTGGAGGATGAAGAGGATGACCCTGACTACAACCCTGTTAATTTAGATAGTGATTAGACTTACTTGAACTGATTCTGTCATCCGTATGGACCTATGTAAGGAGAGAGGGGCAGGCAGGAAAACCACAGCATCTGTGGTTTTAGTAATACGTATTGGTTTTCTTTTTCTTTTTTTTTAGTGTTTTTTCCAAAGAAAAAAAACAAAATATTTTAAATCCAGGAGAATGGTCTTCTGATGACTTTCACCATAAATAAATTTACTTTAATATTTCAAATGAAAAATTTGAGAAATACCAATCTATCTGAAAATGCTTCTCTATTTTCTCTTATTTTTTCCTTCCCACTTCCATAATTGTCCTGTGAAGAGATGTGGCAACAAGCAACATGGAAAGATGTTACAGCAAGCACTAAACACACCTGCATCTAAAGGCTGAGCAGCTGTTCTGCCGTCTTCCACCTGGAATATATTTGTGCAGCTTTGGTGAATAAAAGGGATCACATACTATGCAGTTAGTTATTTTTTGGTTTTTTCCTCCTGTGGAATTTTAAAACATTTCACATAATTTCTGATGCCCCAATCTATCAGCTGTAGATAGGCAGCACTAGTCACCTTTGTTGCATAGCCTTATTAAAGTTTAATGGAACCATTTCCATACAATTAGAATATTTTTTTTGCCATAATCACGAATATTTTCAAAATGACTAGTTCAAGTCAGTAGGGAAAAAATCAGAATGTGACAAAGTCCTCTTAAAGTTTGGTTGATTTGTTCCAAGAGGATCTGGGTTTTTTTGAATGTGTGCATCAGTGAACTTCCATGAAATGTCAAAACCATCCCTAGGAAAATTAGTTTGCTTTTGGCAACAGATTGTGTTGAAACACTACCAGTGGAGTGCAGATTACAGTACCAGGATTTATAGAGTGCTTATAGGTTTGAATGTAATGGGTGTAGTTTTAGAAGCATCTTGTTGGTGGCCTATGAAGGTTAGCACAGCATGCAGTGAAGCTGCACTTCATCTTGGGGATGTTACCCATCCCGCAGAGTTGCTTCTGGAGCTAAGTTAGACTCCTCCCTTACCACCTACACAAAACCCCAAACACTGCAAGAACTGTGGTGTTCAAACATGCTGTGTTTGAAACTGCATCACTGGAAGGATGATGGTACGGATGAAGGTTTCAAAAGACAGCTCTCCAAATAGAGAGGTGGGCACCTCAATGATTAAACACTGTGTGCTGAATTTTAAATACTGTTAGTAGACTGCCTTAACTATGCCAGCTTCAATCTTTGAAGAGGGTTGCACTAAAGTACCACATTGCTTAGAGGAATACTAAATTTATGAATTTTAATATTTGAAAATTCCATATTCAAAATTATAAATTTAGTTCCAGAAATAATTTCATGGGATATAAGATTCTCTGCCCATATCACTTGAGAACATCTGTTACGGATGGTCTCCTTTAACACGTTTCAGTACGGTTTGGGTTTTTTTGTTTTTTTGTATTCAAGATGTATGAATTTCTAGTAGATGGAAATAAATGTTCAAGGACCCTGTAAATACTTTTATAAATTAACCATGTGCCTTTGTTCCTACTGTCTTTGATCTTTTTAATTTTGGCTACTAAAAACTCTGGATAAGCATCTAGGTTTCAGTGTTGTATGTTTCAAAGCAATAAGCAGGATCTGTGTTCCAGCAGAGTTACCAAATACATTAAAAAATTGTGCATTAATGTGATATTGAATCTGACTTTTCCAAAGATACAGTTGGATTGAAAGCTTCATAGTTAATACATCCAGCTTCCTGTGTAATTGCTAGAACTTTAAAATGCTCTTCAGTACTGAACCTAATTTACTTCTCATATGTCTTAATTCACCTGCAGAAAAACTAATTCCTAAGGCTGCTTTCCATTTTCAGCTATGTATGTCTATAACTGGCATTTTTTTCATAAAAGAGAAAATTAGTTCTCTTTAAATTTGGACTGAATCCAAGAATGCTGTGTAGTCTGTGCAAAATGTGGTAATCAGAAAATTTTCCAAGCTGGTCACTGACAAGAATCATCTACATATGAAAGTTTCTTGTTAATGATATTTGTGGATTAATAAAATTTGCTAGTCCATTTTCACATTAACATATTTATTGGTTTTCATGCAGAGGCTGTATAGCTTAAAAATGTTAAAATTATGTAAAACAAGTTAAAATGTTTAAATACGTTTTCACTGTTGTATTTCAAAGCAGAGGAAATAATAAGGGTTGAAGTGACAAAAAAAATTGGATAAAGTCTGTTCCTCCAAGTCTTTGGAACAAGTTTCAGTGACTCAATCTGAACTGCAGATTTGTTTAGCTTTGTTAGCAATTAACATCTGTGAAATAAAAGGGAATTTGACTGAGTAAGCTTGGCTATGTGTGCGTGTCTTAGTTTGCTGAAGTGGACTGAGATAAGGTTTTTTTAGTGGAAGAAGT
>JAOXXN010000446.1:67526700-67537345 GCA_026770055.1 Myrmophylax atrothorax | reverse complement strand
GGAAGAAGTTTAGGTGGGATATTGAAATTTGCTTATGCACTTTGGCTTAGACTGAAGTCTAATTCTTATTAATTAAATAAAATCCCATTGATAAACTTCAACAGAATTATAGTAATTCAAAATCGTGGCACTGACAACCTTTCTTGTATCTTGCTTTTAACTGCCTAAGTCCAAAGCGTGCACTGTGATGCATGTAGGGAGGTAATACTGAGTTGCAACACTGCACTGCAACCAGAGCTAACATAGTTTTGAACATGCTGAATATTTTGAATAGGTGGTGCCTGAGCATTATTAAAATTCCATCAAGATGCTGTAGGAGTACAATCCAAAGCATACTGCAAAGCCTAGGATATTGCATGCAAATTATAGTTGCATTATTGGTGTGTATATATATATATAGTCTTTCCTTGCTTCCAATCAGATTAAAAAAAATCAATGCTCCTCTTGTTGGAAGTTCAAAGTCAGAGGTCAGGGGATGCAGTGGTTACATAAGCGTGTTTGGGTTTGTGGTTTTTAGGAGTTGGGTTTTTTTTGTTTGGTTTGGTTTTGGTTTGTTCTCTTGTTTTGTTTTATGGGATTTTTTTTCTGGGTTGGCTGGGTTTGTTTGTAACTTATTTTCTTTGTATCAGGGATACAAAGTTCCAGAAGGAACTTCTTGTCTCTAATTACATGAGGTCACCTTTGCTTAGAAACAGCTAACTATCACATAATTGTGTACAGGTAAAAGCAGGATAAACATAGTAGGAGGCTAAAATAGGTGGTCTGAAAGTGAGAAGAAAGAGTTGGTTCCTTGAGACTCATGAAAGAAGCAAACACACAAAAGACCCATTTTGTAAGCTGCAAGGTTATTTTACATTTCTAAATATTTTATGGGAAAGCCAAAGTTAGATGCTCTTTGTCAAATCAAAATGTTTATTTGGAGTAGTTTTGGGTTTTTTTTTTAACAGAAGCTGTATCCTGCTGTGGATGATTGTTAGGACATTGATTTATTAGCAATCAAAAGCGGTCACCATGGTTTGATCATGTAGTCTTTGTAGCAGGAAGGAGGGGTCAGGGTCCAAAATTCGCCTTCCCCAACAGGGAAATGCAGTTGGTGTATGAAAAAAAAGTTGCAACTTTGATAAAACATCCACAAAAACAAATTTAAAAAAGGATGAAATGAAATAAATACTTTTAAAAAATATATTTATTTAATTTATCCATGGTACAAAAGGAGTATTTGCTTCATCTGCCCCAAGGGACTGTCTTCCACCACGTCTCAAGCACATGCACTCTACTCTGAACAGCGCTTCCCTTGGCCTCACAGCCAACACCAACACTGATCCATCTGTGTGTTCATATTTACAAGTGATCCACCTAGAGAAGCCAGCTCACTGAAAGAATTTCAGCAGTAAACTAATCCCTGGTGGAACAGACTGTACCTTGAAGAAATACAGGACTGGTCACAGAGGCAGCATAAATATATTTACAGAGAGAAACCATAACCAGGAGCTCCAATAAAATAGTTTCATAGTATCTTTATCCACTGCTTATTAACAACAGTGCATAGTTTGCTACAAGACAGGATGTGTTGCCCATTTAAGCAACTAAGAAAACAACAAATTTTCTATTAAGACAAAGACGGCAATACTTCAAAATCACAGTTATATTGGGATGGATGGCAGAGTTTTGACTGAACATCAAAACTACAGGTTTACTCCGGTGTTGTGCTTCTCCAGAGCCCCCAGGCATTTATGGAGACATAGTTTAGGTCTAGAAATTGTTGAGTTAGGGTCACAGTTGAGAAGTTTAATGTTTTGCCTCCAGCAAATTCCACAAATAGGTAATGAAGGTATCCTTCAAGGAATCTTCTCTGATGTTAAGACCTGAGAAGCACGGCAGCGAGCCTAAGAGTAGGTGAGGAAAGAGAAAAAGACAATACTTTAATGAACAAAACCACTGGTTTAAAGAGGTTTTTCCAAATTAGTAGTTCAGTAAGCTTAAGGAATATAAGGGTTTATATTTCATCTTAATTAAATGGGATGTTTCAAGACAACATTCTAAACAAAGTACCAAACTAAAACCAAACCCACCCCCACTCAATCCCAAACCACACTTCTTTTTAATGTGTCCTGAATTTTAAAGCTTTTGTCAGTAGGAGAGGATAGCCATATTTCACTGATACTTCTGACATGGCCAGGGCTAGAAAACAGGTAAGACAATAACTCGTTTCAATATACACATTTAATACAGTCGAGCAAATAATTCAGTCAGCAGTTATTTCATAGCTTAAATAAAGTCTGTCCTGAAGCTTGAACATAAGAGACCACAGCATTGAAACATGGACCCTCAGAATCAATTTGTTTGTGCAGGAAAGAGAAAGCTTAAGAAACAGAAACTACATCTGACAAAACTTCTAAGGTCTTAAAAAAGTTAAAATGCCCAAAGTCAAACATGTGGAAAGGATTTATAAAAATTCCAGCAGCTCAAACAGAAGTTCCTCAGACATGTGTTTTTAAATATATGAAGTTGTAAATACATTTAGAAAGCTGAATGCACCAACTGTAGAGTCCAAGCTGAGGAGCCATTGGATGGTTAGGCCTCAGCCTCCGTGCACCTTTGTTCTTCAATGATCAAAGGCTGACAGACATCACACAGCTTTACAAAATCGCTGTAAAAACCTCTGAACATAATTTTGCACTGTGAATGTAAGTAATTTACATGCTCACAATTAGTTATTTATGAGAAAACATTGTAAGAAAAGTTTAAAAAGCCTAATTTACATCTGCAAACAGCTGCAAGCTTCATACAATACTTAGAAGTTGTCAGTTGCATCAAGGCGGCATTCATTTATATGCAAAATGTTTTTGGGTTTGATCTCCTGGGATTATATAAGCAGAAAGTAGCAGAGAAAAAGAACAAGGAAAGTGAAGAGATGAAAAAAATCCACCAAGCAAACACATATGAATGTGCATTTAAGTATTAAAGAAGAGATGCAGATTGTCATAAATTTTCTTGTACAGAAACTATTTTCTGAAATACTTACAGCTTTCTCTTCCAAAGAGAGCACCCCATCTACAGCCACTATCTGGTATTGCTTTTCTTTTAGGCTACCCACAAACTTTCGAAGCAGTTTGAGATTAGTTCCATCACTGTTTTGTTTCAGCAGTTTCTGCATTTCTTGGGAAGAACATCCCGGGTCAAACAGTAGCAAACATAAGCTTTTGTTTTTCTTCTCTTCTATTCCAACAACAGTACGACTATGACCTAGTATCAAAATAGAGTTTCAGTATTTTAAAAACATATAAATCCCATTTACTTCCTTGTAGCATACTACTGATTTGCAGATCAAGGAAGGCATTACTTGAAATTTGATAGTTATAAGTAAAGAGTACATGTCAAGAAGTTTAGATCCCTACTACATTCAGCTCATCCATTCAATAAAAATACAAGCTTTAACACTGCTGTGACTAAATAAAAAAATTACAGGAAATAAAGCCATGCCTTCAATTTAATGAAGGACTATAAAATGCTGCTCTGAATTGCAGCACACATAAAGAGAGAGAGAGAATAGTAATAAACCAACATATAGTGATACTGACCTTGATGTTGCAAGTAGATTGGTGGTTTGGAAGTACACACCACCTTTGTACCACTCTCATTATCTGCAGAATAGTAATGCAAAATCCACTCAAACAAACGAGGGTGTGTACCCATAGCACCAGTTGGTTTGTGAAAGTCAATGATCTGGCACCTACGAAACACAGAGAATGAAAACAACAATAAAATTTCAAGCACATTGTTTGTTAAATATTTTTTTCACTTCTTGGTCCCTTCCTCCTGCACCAAGAATGTTTTATAAATACAGCAATTTAAGGCATCAAGTGGTTCTTACCACCTTTTTTTTTTAAACAGGAGTAGGGGACACACAATTACAAAGCAATGCAATATATACTGTTTCAAATTGGAAGATTTACTACTTAACAAAGAAATGCTCTACTCTGTTCAGTCTAACAAGAAGTTGTAAAGCTTGAAAAAACTAATCTTAGATTTTCTGTATGTGATACATATACACTAGAGAATCCAATCAAAAGCTATAGAAAACAGCTGAAGTTCAGATTCTTCTCGAGAAGAAACTTTTAGAGAAATTAAGCTTTTAATCAATGGTTGAATTTATGCATATATGGCATAATTTTGCACCAAGTCTCCATGATCTAAGTAGTTATTCGGTGTATGTATCTCTGCAGCTTCATGATGCACTAAATGGGATCTGTTTACAGATTGGTTAAATTTAAAGTCACTAAGGTGCCTTTGTCCTCACACACTTAGGAATTCTAGCCTTTAAAGGTACAGCAGTTAAATCAGCACTTAAAAATAACAACAGAAAACAATATTTACTTCATCCTGAGACTGCTTAACAGTGAATAAATTTCACATGCTCCTATCCATGCTTTGGAACCATGTAATCTGTTGTTGAAGTGAGATGCCCCATGAGGATCAAAACCTTCTCTCCAGGCATCTTCAATCATGGACTGAATCTTTGGTATACTAGGAATTAGTGTAGTATCTGGAACAGAAAAGCTTTTGAATTGTTGATACAGTTATTAGGAAATAGTCTATTAAATAAAAATATTCAGCTTCTTTTATAAGAGGCAGTTGATGTTACAGAGATGCACCAGAAAAAATGAAGGCAAAACTTCAGCCACATCGTGTCTTGCCAGCATTCACCTCTCTGACTCTTTCCACAGTAAGTCCCAATGGTATAACAACCATTTAATAGGCATCATTTACCTCATAGGACTTGCTGGGTAACTGAAAAGGCAAAACATCAGTCAGCAGGTTGTCATCCAAGGCATGTGAAACAAACAGCATTTTGTTTAATACCTCTTAAGCAGTCTCTATACAAGCTGTTCTGCAACAGTGAGGAAAGGAGCATTTGGAAATTCCTGTAACCACAACCCCAGCCTCTGTCGCCCAAAGAGGAGTGGAAGTGATCTACTCCTGCTGAAAGCCATACACGCCTCACATCTTTGTTCTCATTCTGATAGTACTCGCACAATGCTTCAATGACTCCTACAAGAAGACAAAATATAACGTTTATCTCTAAAATGAACTACAAAATTTGCCAGAAGATTCTTTCTCCAACGTGGAACAGATGCAGATTAATATAATTTATTTTAAAGCTTCTAAATGATCCTACATTACATTAAGAACCCAAATCACAAAACCAGTAGACATTGCACCTACTTAATTTCAATGGCCTATACTTTGATGAATTTATGTACTATGAAGCTTTCAAATTGAAATCTACTTTTTCACTGTTCACAATGAGTATTTGAAATTAAGCATATTGGACTACATTATAAACTGTGATAGTTACAGGAACTCGTACAATGATATAGAAAAAGTATGTCACCAATAAAACATTCCTATGCCCCTGCCACCTTCAGTACAACATCCTCTTAAAAACATGGCAATACTCATGCACACTATGTAAACCTTATATTCCCCACAACTTATTTTCCTTGGAGAAACAAAGAGGAGAAGGACTGAATTGCACAGAATTTAAGAATTAGTGTAAATATTTTAAAATAATCCACTTGGAGGATATTCCAAATCCTCCTTTATTACGTGAAAGAACATGCTTGGGAATGCTCTCTCCAGTCTCTGTATGTAAATTCTCAAAGGCCACTTGTTGCCATGGTATTGTGAAGACAATTATTTCATAGTCACCACAGATTGTTTTCTGTATACCTCTCTGAAATCCAAATCATTACCAAGAATGCAAACTTTAAATGTGTTATTTCCACCCAATACACTTTATGGAAGAAATTTTATTTTACCTGTCAGGAACCAAATGGATACTTTGTAAGCCAGAACCACTAGTAATAAGTTAAAAGACCTTTGAACTGTGGTCTTGAAAAGTAAAGACAAAGGACACAGAAATCCATCGCCACTGTATGTTTGTACCAACTATAAAACACTTAAAAGATGTATCCAGTAGTTGTCTACTCCTCCCAGTCCTCTCCAGGATTTTGTAATCAGAGGAACACTGTGCATACCTGTGACAAGCTTACATGATATTAGAATTAACTGAAACACAAGATAAAAAGCTACTGTAAATTTGAACAGCTACACTTAGATTAGAAACCAACAAGTACTAAGCAGTAAACGGGCATACAGTCAAAGGCAACTAACTTAAAATAAGACAGTTACATCTTTTGATACACACTGTATTTGTGCCCTTAACCAGACAACTTGGTTCCTAAGTTCCATTGGGAGGGAAAAAAAAGGTAAAGCCTGCAGGTTAGAATACAGATTGGGAATGTACCAAACTTTAATTTCCTGATTAATTTAGGACCATAATGGTATAGATTGATCTAGAAAATAAGGATTAGAACCAGGATGCAACCAATACTAAACAACCAATTATATGTTTTGTTAAAGACCAGTTTACTCACTACAATCTAGGTCTAGAAAGTACAGTCCTAGCTGTGTAATTTCAGCATTTTTACCTGAGGTCTTTGTTCTCCCATCATCTATACCAAAAGCCAAACTTTCCATCATGTCAGCTTTTCTCCTGTGATATTCAAAGGGCTGCATCCTTCCTCTATCGACTTCTCTTTCCATATTCTTTAGAAATTGCTGCTTGTAGCCACCAGAATTATCCAAGCCATACTGCCTCTGTTAGGGATGAAATATGTATGATTTAAATTACAATTTTAAAATTCTCCTGTTGTGCATGCAGCTTTTCAAAATCACTATTAGTAACTTTAAAAAACAGACATAAAAACTTCAGAATTATTTGAGAGTTGTAGGCCAAGCTTCATTCCTGAATATGAGTGTGGGTCTACAAAAGTCACACCTAGAAGATCTGGCACATCCCTCTTGGCAAAGGCAGTCTGGCAAGGAGGTAGTGAGAGTGGGAAACGAGTTACCAGGGCTGTGAGGTGGGAGGCAGATGGAAGCAGGGCCTGGAGCAGATGATGGTATTCCAGAAGAATACAGTCAGGATGCTCAGGGCCTTTGGCACTCTGGCAGGGAATATGTTCCATGCTGCACTGCAAGGCAGAGCACTAGAGCTGTGTGGAGCACAGGCAGCTGGTGTGATGCTGAGAGCAGTATGGCACGCACAGGGGGCACCAAGCCCTGTCCTGAGCAAGCACCACTCAAAGCCAAGTAGCTAAAGGCAGGCAAGTCCAGCACCTGTGGGAGCAACACGGTTGCCAAGAGCTCGCATTTGCTTCCAACCCACTCCTGCACCATTCCCTCAACACAGACTGTGTAACTTGCACACGTCTGAGCGGGTATGGACATTTTAGGACATTACAATTCCAAGATACTCTGTTTCTAATGGCATACCTGTTCACAAGTTTACCACTTCCAAATGCTAGTGTACCTGCAGCTTTTTAAATTCTTCCCTCTCTCGCTTCTCTTCTTCTGCTCTCTGCCATTCATCTTCTTCAGTCTGAAGCTGCTGAGCCAGTTCCAGATCTCTTATGTTTCCGCCTACTCCAGAATAACATTACAAGGAGAGGTGACTTGATCAGAAGGTTAATAACGTTTGGATGCATCATTTATTTAATTTTTAAAGATTCCTTTATAAGCAGACATATGTAAACACAACTGGGCAATAATTTTAGGAAATACATCCTACAGTATTTTGAGCTATTAGCAACAAACACTGAACAGAAATGACTCCAACTCTTTCTTGACTTGGGACAAAGTTCATGCAGTTTCTGGATCAATTACTTGGCAAATGATGCATGTAACTCTACCACTAAGAAGACAGCTTTTGTTTACTAAGTTTCACTTCATTGTTAGCAGGAAGTCCCAGTGTCTTGAATACCACACACTAATGAGCTTCTAGGACCATTGCCAGCAGTCTCATAAGGAAGTGACAAAATCAAATTTAGGATCAGAGAACTGGAATCTCTGGGGTTTTGTTAGCCATTCTAATAAATAAAATTAATTTTTACTCCTTTACTGTAACAACATGGCTAATGAATCAGCACAAGCATTAACAGAAAAGAACTGAGGAAAAAAGTTTTCATAAACTACAAATTTTCAGCTCATCAGAGTGGAATGTATCACTGTAAATTCCATTTATACAAGCCTTCTACAGAGCTAGAAAAACAAATATCTAATACTGATGTCTTTTAAACATTTTTTGATTTAAGTTTTATTTTTGGCTAATATGCAGTACTTTTCCTCAACAAGCATGTACAGACAAAGAATTCTTTTACCACATGTAATTAAGTAGTGCACTTAGGCAAGTGATAGGACCCTGCTATTAACGATGTTAACTTTATAATACATGTGTCCAGTTCCCTTTTAAATACAGAAATATTTATTTTAAATTTTGTGTGAGATTCTATTCTCCAACATGCAAATACTTGTAAATACTTTCAAGTATTATCAAGCCTATATCCTTTCATGTACCTTCTGAAAAGCTATTTTCCTCTAAGTGTAAATCCACGTGTTCTTCAAGAATCTGAATGTTTGTACAGGTAAGACTGCACATAGGACATTCATACAGCTGTTCACCATTCCCTGTGTCTGAAAAAGAAATGCAGTTTCTTGATTAATGCAATTCCTAGGGTTTTTTTGTGAGAATCACCACCTTAATTGATATACAGTCTAAGATAAAGACACAGTTTTAAAGCTTGCATTGCCATTGAAATTCCCCAGTGAAAGCTAGCAAATTCTGAACAGCTGTTACTCTTTCACTGAAGAATTTGTGTCTATATATATATCTATGACAATGTTAAGACATTTTTCCTTCATACAATTAAGTTTTGCCCCATTGAACTTACAGACCACAATTTGCTATGATAATATTTCTACTGAGTAATGCTTAGTCTTGAAAATCAAACCGTTAATGAAAAGATCTGCTAACAGGAGAACACTTGCTTACAAACATTTCATATTCATGTGATAACACAGCAGATGGTGGGCTGAAATAATACAGTAAAATGTGCTGTCATTCTTACTTTGGTGGTCTTCCTGCATTTCCTTAAATAAATATTCTTCCTGCAGTTTTAGTATTACTATTCAGAGCACCACATAAAACAGGTAAAGTTCAAAAGGATGTCTGGAGATCATCTAGTCCCCTCGTCACAGAGTCAAATTTAAACCAGTTAAGTCACACAGAGCCTTTTCCAGTGAGTTTTTGAATTTCAGGGATGGACACTCCCCAAGCAACATATTCCAGTGTTTGAGCACTCTTACAGTAAAAAACTAAGAGTTCTTGCATTTAAATGGCACTCGTATTTTGACTAGTGTCCTGTCACTGGGATCCAAAGACAAGTGCCTGACTCCATCTTTGCTGCTCTCTTTTTGAGTCCCTAGATTTTATTTGTACCTTCCCAGGCTAACCAAACACAGAAACTAATATTATTCTATGGTAGCTGTTTCTGGAAAGCATTTGCCCAAGCTAAATGTTCATAACTGCCGGGAAGAAACCTGGTGATATAATAACCTAAATTCACAAGCAGCATTTTACATACCACTGCACACATACAGTTTCCTGAAACACACTACATACATAAAATCCCCCCTTGCCCTTAATAAAACTACTTTTAAAGTAGAAATTGCCATGCAGGCAACTAAGTTATCTATTCAAGCTCTGCATTATTTGCACCCATAGAAGAAAGATGTTCTTCAATGCTAAGACCAGTTGGGTTTTTTTGTTAAGAAGAATGTTTTAATCACAGATTATGCAGTGTGATGGAGTATACTGCCACATTCTGCATCATAATTTGTTTATCTTGTCAGTATATATAGTTTGTTACATCATGATAGTCTTTTAAGGGAATTACCCACTAGTAAAGATGGCACAGCTAAGTTTCTGACATAACTACCAGCAACTTTGGACAGGTAGTCCAAATAAAATTCCGACCACACCTAAAATAACCTAACAGTATTTTAAAAAAATAACTATTTCCCTTGCTCCAACTCTAACACAGAGAATATTCCTGTCCAAAACAATGTTTATCACTTCAGAATACTTCGGGGCTGGATCTTTCCCAAGTTGGTTAAAACTTGGTTGTAATAATGCCAAGGTCGTGGGTTCAATCCCCTATGTCAGTCATTGATTTAAGAGTTGCACTCGATGATCCTTGTGGGTCCCTTCCAACTCAGAATAGTCTGTGATTCTGTGACCCTGAGATTAGCTGTACTTCGAAGTGAAGACTTCCTTCCCTTAACACCTAATGAAACCACTCCACGGGATCCCGTCAAAGACGAGTCTCCAAGAGGTAAAGTGAAACTTTGCAACCAAACATATGTTAAACAGGCAAACCCCCTGTCCCCACCACACCAGCGCTTTACTATTTGCTTTCATCGACACAGCATACTGGGGGAACGCAAAACCTGGCGGGCTCGTCTGAACTGGTGTCGTCAGTTCTGCTCCGGGGCAGACACTTCCAGCGACGCCGCTCCCTTTTCAGTCTCTCGCTTCCCCTTTCCCAGTGACTTTTCCCTACGGCCTTCGGTCGCTGCCCTGCCCTTTGCACCCGGAGGAGCCTCGGAGCTCTGCGGGATGCAAGCACAGCGGAGGAGGCGCTCCGAGAGCATCCCAACGCGCTGCGCTCATCCCGGGCCGGTTCTCCGCCGCCACTCCCGACCCCCGCGGGAGGAGCCCCCCTTCATTCCCTCCCTCCCT
>JAOXXN010000446.1:67510016-67525216 GCA_026770055.1 Myrmophylax atrothorax | reverse complement strand
GGGACGGGATGGGGCGGGGGGTGCGAGGTGCGAGGTGCCGGGTGCCATGCGCCGTGCCGTGCCGCGCCGTGCCCGGTGCAGTCGGGCTCCCCGCGCAGGCCGGGCTGTGCTGGCTCCGGTCCGGCACTGCCCGCACGGCAGCTCGGTCGGGGCTGGGGCGGGACGGGGCCGCCCCGCGCTGTTCTCTGGTTACTCAGTCAGGAGGGCTCTGCCGTCATCCCGCTTCCCTGCCCTGCTGATGGTCGAATGGACTTGCCCACCCCTCGTTCGGGGGACGTTCCAGGGCTTCGCTACTCGCTGTGTGTGGCCAGGGTGGGTGTCCATCAGTCCGTCCGTCCGTCCTCCCCGACTGGCAGGTTGCGGACTCGGACTGGTCCCTCCTGGTGGTCTGGGCGGGTGCGAAGCCCCCTGAGCAGCGCCTGGCGATGCAGCGAGGCGCGGGGTTTAGGGAGACTTGTGTAGGCAGGGAGGGAAGAAAAAGTAGTATAATGGGTCTTAGTCTAGGCACAGCAAGTGGACGAGATGCAGCATGTGGTGGGTGGAGGGATTTGGTGTTAAAACGGGTGTAGTTTTGCAGCACGGAAGTTCAGGCTTGCTTGGATCGAGATGCAGAAGGTGTGAAACCAGGGACTGTCAGTCTTCTTGCCCTTACGATGTCTATACCAAAACCCTTGTGGGGGGAACGAAGCTATAAATTCCTAAGTTTTTCTCTTTGCAAACAGTTTTAATGTGACTTTCCACTTGACCTTCTCTAACTCTTTATAGAGCTGGTGACTGTGTTACTTTAAATGTACACTTTGCTTTGCCTCACAGTTTTATTGGTACAACTGAATTAGCAAGACGTGAGTGATTAAGAAAGGGATGGTGTTCTAGGACTAGTTAAGCCAGTAGCATTGTTGGGAAAGTTATCTTTTTAAATTATGCCTCGAAAGTTACATGACTGTTGCTAGAAATTTGCTTTGAACAGTGGCACACTTAGCATTGTGGTCCAGAGATGGCAGTAGTTTACTTAGGTTCTTGTGAAACAAATATGTTTGGGTGAAACAGGCAGCTGAGTCCTTGGGTGTCTTGTTGATGTCTGCCTAAGTCTGCAGTCTGTTTTCCTCTCATAGCTTGTGTTTTTTGCTCAGCAGTCCTTGGTACTGCTGATATAAAAAAAAATCCAAACAAACCAAAATCAAATGGTCTCAGCATGGAAGTTCACATGGAATTGTGCACTGCTCAGGAGCTGTAGTTTACATGTTTTCTCCTTGGAGAAGAATTTCAGATAAGTGATAGTTTGTGTAGAGTCTTGAATCATCCTTTTTTGCAGTTGTTTCTCAGATGAAGGCTACAGTTTTAGCTTTGAAAAAGCACCATGCTATTTAGCAACCTTTTTTACTCAGTTTGATCATTCCAGTGACAAAATCATGAACTATCACTTTTATCTTTTCACAAATGATATGCCTGAAATGACAGTCAGATCCTAATCTTCTTACCTAATAAAAGAGCTGTTAATTAGAGTGAGTCAATAATTTGTTAGTTTGAAATGGAAAAGAGTATGCCTATTTGGCAAGACAGTGAAAGTAAAGAAACAATGCCATAAGGTATTAAATGAAGCAATAATTACTGCAGCCATTCTTCTTGGATTTATCCTTATTTGTAATACTTTTAATGTCATCTTTATGAGAGGAGAAAGCAAATTTTTTACTTGCTGACAGAATCAAAATTTTGTTTTGCACTGTGCTCACAAGACTATAACTTCTGTTTACAGTAGCTTAGGACTTTTAATGATGTATCTGGTTCTTGAGATGCACTGTCATTTAATCTGAATCTTACAAATGCCTGTTTAGGCAAAGATTTTTCTGTGGTTTCTACCTTAAAAGATTTTTGTTTGTGAACTGGATATTGCAAGCAGATGCAGGAATATACAGCTGCTGCTGTAGGTAGTTCTGCAGTGCGAGAGATGGCAGGTTTGTCTTGCAGGAGTTGCCTTTTGGAGTAATTTTTCGTCTTATTTTTTAATAGACAACATGGCAAGCCCAGGTAAAGATAACTTCAGAATGAAAAGCTACAAGAATAATGCACTTAATCCCCAAGAAATGCGCAGACGAAGAGAGGAGGAAGGAATCCAGCTTCGGAAACAGAAAAGAGAGGAGCAGGTAAGTATCTCGGTGAGCTGTTAATTGCTCGGTGTTTGTGAAGCTGCATTCGGATATGTGAAAGGACTTGAGCAGACTCTTCCTTTGGAGTAGAATCCAGAGCTCCAGGTTGAACGTCTGTTTCCTTTATAGTCTTGGGAAGCACAGGCACCTCTCAAAAGCATCATAACCAAGTGAACAGAAGCACTTTTAAGTCATTAGGACACACAGAGGAGAGACCTGTGACTTAAACATTAGTCTAGGTTTAAACATATGAGACAGGACTGAAAAAATACTCTTATTTCCAGTAAGGATTTGAAACCTTGCATTCTCTTCCAAAGTTTGGGTCAAAGTTTTGCTATTTGACAACTAATAAGAACGTCAGTTTTTAAATGCCTGTCTGAAGTGTTCCTGTGCAGTTTGTCAAGATACAGATATAGGAATGTTTTTCTCCTTTATGTTATTTAAACTTTCATGTAGGATTCCGCTTGCATGGCTGAGTAGGAAGATGAGTAGTTAAAATTCTTTGACTAGTATTGATGAAAGCTTTTTGTCAGGTGTATGTCATCAATACCCACTCTGTGGCAAGTTCTGATGTCTCCCAAAAATTTCTCCCTCATTCAGCTGTTTAAACGCCGAAATGTTTCTCTCCCGGGAAATGAAGAATCTATGGTAGAAAGTCCAATTCAGGATCCTGATGTCAGCTCTACTGTACCTATTCCAGAGGTAAATACTTTGGAGTGTGTTTAGAATGTTCTGTATTAATGTGCATAGTACTAGATGTAAGAAATCCTCCTTGCATTTTTAGGAAGAAGTTATTACAGTAGATATGGTACAGATGATTTTTTCGGATGATCCTGATCAACAACTCACAGCAACTCAGAAATTCAGAAAATTACTATCTAAAGGTAGGGAAATACTGCCTGATTTTTCCATTTGCTTCCTTCTGTATTACTCTGAATTATACTTGCAGTCACTTAACCTTTAGTTATGATTTACTTTAAAATAGTGCTTGCAGAAACTTCTCGTTCTGTTTATGGAGAAACTGTGCCAAATCTCTTCCGACCTAATGGCTAAATACAGAAAGCTTCATTATTCTAATGCTAAGTCTTTCAGACAAAGTAACAAAAACAAGGATGTTTTGATTGAGGTGTCCAGAGCAGTAACTAACTGCACACTAACATACAGTAATTGTTGCAGTGATTCAGTTTCTGATTCTCATTCAGTAATCAAGGGGAGAAAAATTAGGTGTCTGCTAAAACAACAGCTGCAACTTGTTTTTGTTGGGAATGTAAGACAAGAAGTCTTGACTTGATGCTGTTATTTGTATAGCATAGTAGGTAAAGGTGTACTTGGTTGTTTAAAATAGTATCTGGTCATAATTGCTCTTCCACTGACTTGAGCTACTGGTTGAAGGAACAGTGTTTTGTAATGTGTTATTAAGATGCCAGTGGATAATAGTATGTGTTACTGTTATTGTACATAATGGGGTGTTTACTAAATTGTAACACTCTTTAGAGATGATCGTGTAGTCTTCTCAAGTCAAAAGTTTGTAACTCCTTCATTTGAAAAGGATTGAATGAAATTATAAGAACTGCAAGCATATTCATGTTTCATGTCATACTGAAAAAGTAATTTATTTGGTCTTTTTACACAGATATGTTTGTTTTTATTCCCTAGAGCCTAATCCACCTATAGACGAAGTCATACAAAAACCAGGAGTAGTACAGAGATTTGTGAAATTTCTAGAGAGGAGTGAGAATTACACTCTGCAAGTGAGTTTGGTTGGTACTCATTGGGGGTTTGGAATGGGACTAGAAGCCTTCCAAAAGAGCTTTGGAAAGCACATGTTATTTTGGTGGGGTTTTTTAATAACCACGTTTAATTATTTTTAACCACTGAAGCCATACATTTTAGTTACTGCTGCTAAAATTGTGAGTTGACTCTTGTGAATTTCATAGTAGTCTTTAGAGTGATGTATTCATCTGGACAGATACTTGAGTGTTGAAAACAGAAGGTGTTCAAGAGGATTTACAGAATGGTATATTAAGATCATCAGCACTGATGTGTGAGCAAAATCTGTTCTGTTTGTGTTGAATATTTTGTAGTACATTTCAGCTAAAATCTTAGAAAATAATAAAAAATACAGGAAACTGAAAGGCTTGTTTGAATCCCTTTTAGAAAATCTTCACAAAATATCTCATTAATGGCAGGTGTACTCAGGTCTGTCTGCTTGCCCATGGGAGTGGCACTTGGGCCTCGTGGACATTCGTACTGGAAGAATTAATACAGAGTAAACAAAAGAGATTTCCACTAGTTAGTAGGGATTTGAAATCTTTCTCATAGTTGGTGCTGTAAGCCAAAATGTAAAAATAATGTAACTACTGAAGGTTCTTACTAAATAGAGATTTTGTAAAAGCCGAGGATTTTATTGAATGGAAGGTACTCTAATAGTAACTGCATTTCAGTGTCGTAGGAAAAAGGTTGGGAAATCAACCTCTGTAACTCTCATGTTGAACTGTGTTTCATGAACTTAAGTTTTACTGCTGAGTGGTTTAACGTGGTTGTTTTTGTGCTCCTCAACAGTTTGAAGCAGCTTGGGCTTTGACAAACATAGCATCTGGAACTTTCTTGCACACTAAAGTTGTAATTGAAACTGGAGCTGTTCCTATTTTTATTAAGTTGCTTAGTTCAGAACATGAAGATGTGCAGGAGCAGGTAACTCTTTTCTTGAGGGGTTTTATGACTTCTTAAAATTCATTTATGAGTTGTCTTTTGGGGGGTGTGTGGGGTTAGAGAGGCTCTGAGCCCCATTTTCCTCCTAGCTGGTTGATCTGTCTCCAGGAAGATAAAAATACACTGTTGGTGTATTTTTTTCCCTCATGGATTTTTTTCTATTCTGTAACGTTTACTGTAGAAAGTATAGGTTATCTGTGAAAGTTGATTTGCAAGCATGTGTAAATTCACTTGGATGCTTTGCTTTTCAAGGCAGTATGGGCTCTTGGAAACATTGCTGGTGATAATGCAGAATGCAGAGACTTCGTTTTGAACTGTGGAATATTGTCACCCCTCTTGGAGTAAGTATTGTAAACTAATACTATAACTGTAGTGTACATGGATAGGTAACTGTAAACTTCAACTTAAAATATACTTGAAAAGAATATAAGCTTTCTTCTAAATTAAGAATGCTTCTTTTTTTTATTATGTCACTATAAACTAGTGTTTTGGATTGCATGAGATTCGTGCATATCTTTAATTAATTAGTCCATGACTGGAAGCTTTCCAATGTTTGCAAAAGGAGAGAAGTGTTATTTGGCAGGATAAAATTTCTGTATTGTGCAGAACTGTGTGTTGCCAGATTTCTGGATATATAGGGTAGGAGACATGATTTTAATTCATACTGGTATGTTTCCAGCTGTCTGGGCAATAGGCTGGTTTCCCTAGCTTTATCCAGTAGCTCCAAGTTCCAGTCTTCCTCTTTATCCATTTGCTTGTTGAGATGAGCACAGAGAGCAGTTGTTACATGAGCTATATTCCACTGGAAGATTTCTCTTCACTAAGAGTATCATTCCAGCATTACTGAGGTTTATGATAGTACGTAAGGTAACTTCATCACAGGTAAAAATTTGAACAACACAAATTTTGTCCAGTTTATTACCTGTTAAAGTAGTAAAATTGTTTAGAACATTTGTAAAATAGCTTTGAAGAGCAGAGAACATGATTACCTTCATTGAGGGTTCAAAGGATTAACAGTTTTAAATATTTTGGTCCATATCTGAAAGTGAACCTGATTTTTCAGGTGTTAAATCTTTCATGCTGTATTTGGCAAAACCAGTAAAGTGTTCATTTTTTTTAGAAGATCTTTCAAATCTAAGTTTAGTGGAACTACTTTATTATTATTAATTGCATTCTCAGAATGAAACCATCAAAATTCATTCAAGACAGGGTTGCATCTCCTAGCCCCTTCTAAAAACCCTCAGAAAAATTAGTTGATTTTTCATATAAGCAATGGTTTACTTTATATGCTTATAGAATGAGATGTCCACGCAAAGTAACCTGTTCAAATTCAGCTGATTTTAAGAAAATATTTACAGCATGTGAGCTATGAAGAGAAATAAATTGAAACTGGTGCCCAGTAATAGGATTTCTGTTCCTCATTTGAGGTCTTCTTGGTAATAATAGACATGAAATTAGTTGGCTTTTTAATTAGAAATTACTGTTTATTATTGTTGTCTCTCTTTTACAGACTGTTAACAAATTCAAATCGTCTTACAACAACTAGAAATGCAGTCTGGGCTCTCTCAAATCTTTGTAGAGGAAAGAACCCACCTCCAGACTTCAGTAAGGTATAATAAAGTAATTTTGAGAAATCAGAAAGCTAAAGAATACCTATATTTGTAATATTTTATAGCAAACAGAATCTTTGAATTTGGATATAGACTCCATTTTATGTTTTTAGTGTCCTCACACTCTTGTCCACCTGTTGTATCTGTGAAAAATCATCTACTTTGACACTAATGAACAACAAAATCACATCACTTAAAAACTTGAGACTATAGTTAGTTAAATGCAAATATTCATTCACTGGTGTGAAATGATGGACAAATTACACATTCAGAACTAAACCCTTTGGGGCTGTTTTTTCTCCAGAAATTATTTAGAGGATATGAGTTATGATTGAAGCTTCTTTAATTTTTTTTGTTTATTTTACGTTTGTGAGTGCATGCTGCATGAATAAAATTTTGAGTTTTATGCTCTGTCAGATGCAGTTAAATCAGAGTATGACTACAGAGGTTTTTTGCCTGTATACTCTCCCCTTTTATCCTCTTCTCTCTCACTAGTATGTGGTTATAAAGAGAGGATCACTGTAGAGGCTAGTAGGAGTTTTAGGTTCTTATTTTCATTATGAAGTTAATTCCTGATAAGGTTGATGACATGAAGAACCTGAACATTGGATATTCTGGAAAAGAGAGGCTAACTAATCATTGAAATTAATCTGGAGAGAGTTTACGTCATAACTTAGTAATTACTGTCATTACTACTTAATAATTCTTGAACAGATACTAAAAAAAAGGGGGATTTCTATTGTCAATTAATCGATTATCTCACAATTGCTCTGCCTAAGTTATATCTTTAGTAGTGTTTTGTTCTGGTAGTGGAAAAACCAACAAGATTTCTTGCTGCTTGAGCACAAAACTTCAGAGAAAAGGATGCCCTGTGGGTGTAGCTGCTAATAAGAATAGGTCCTTTGCTTTTGACCCTTTGCAATGGCACCAGTTGGACACATAATGGAGGCTGAATTTGCATAACCCTCGTAAGGTAAAGAATTAAGTTCTGCAAAGAGTGTGCGGTTCCCAAGCTGTGCAGTGGAAACCTGTCAGGTGTTAAGATGATCTGGTTTATTTGGCTTTGTCTGTATGGAAGTTACCAGAGATTAAGGCCAAAGGGTATAGCTGCAGGAAGAACCGAAATCAGACATTGCTCATTTGATTGGTTTGGTGAGTGTCGGGTCCTCTGTGAGTTACTTGTAATAATTAACTTTAGGTTGATTATTACAAATAACTGCCAGTACTCCTACAAAGACAGTAATAAAAAACCCAACTTTATTTCTTTGAGATTCTGTTCCCTGAATGATTAAAAAAAGTATCAGTAATTCCTGGTCATCTGGTTACCCATAAAAGCAGATGATTTTTGTTTAAACTGAGCAATTGTATACTTAATATAGTATCTAAATAAATTCAAAATTAATCCAATTTGCCAGTTTGAATTGGATATCTAGTTTAATCATAATGTGTTCCACTTAGGTCCTGATTCATTAATGTGCTTGTGTACTTCAGCAGTTTTCCACATTTATGCCTTTGCAGAGTGTTTTTTTGAAACCTGAAGAATACAGAACACCTAATTTTATGCAGTATTTTTCTTTAACCTAGGTTGCTCCTTGCTTAAATGTTTTATCAAGACTGTTGTTCAGCAGTGACCCAGATGTATTAGCAGATGCTTGCTGGGCCCTCTCCTACCTTTCAGATGGTCCCAATGATAAAATTCAAGCTGTTATTGATTCTGGAGTATGTCGAAGATTGGTAGAGCTGCTTATGTAAGTCTTTTCTTCACCAAATAATTCTCTTACAACACTGTTAAAATTGAGTTCTGTTTTCTCACCTCAAGTCTTAATTTATTTTTGTGAGAAGTGATGAATATGAATTCAGTCTAAAACCTTTTAAGATGCTTGCTAGGTTGCTTGGCTTCTTGGATTGTTCCTGAGATTGACAGTGAAAAAAAAAAAGTTTTCTTCAAAGTATTCCTTTATATTCTTTAACATTTAATGTAGGATTTCATGTACCTATAGGAATAGAAGGGTGAAGACTTAAGACCAAAGTTGAATTGTAAATCAATTTCTCATCTTATTTTTGTTTTAATTTCACTGTTGTACTTTCCTTTCTAGGAGATGTTATTGCAATATAGACAATTGTTGGACTCAGCAAAGTCCAGAGGCAGACTTGGGCCACTTTTGAACTGTTCCAATATATGCAGGTTATGGTGCAATATTTTCCTTGAAAGGAGGACTAAATCCATGTGTTTACATGGAACTGCAGAGTAGGTCAGGGATAGTTGTTCCCAGCATTGACAACTCAGCACAGTTCCCTGTGAAAAGTTAATTTGTCAGGAGAGGTGAGGTTGCTTTCTCTTCCATTGAAGCTCTGGGGCAACTGAGTAATTTCCTTCCCCCACACCTCAGGCAACTGAATATGGGTTTCATGTGTGCTGGCTTCTAGGATTATTGACTTTGCAAAAGGGGGAAGTGGGCTTGCTTATAAAGAGGGCCTATTAAATTGTAGTGTACACCTAATAACACCCCTTTTGTTTCTGGGGGTATTGAATGATGCATGTTCCAGTATTGTATTTAATAATATTTGAGCTGGGTAAAATTGATCTGCTGGGCAGAGGAATTGCTCTAAGTTGTGTTGTTCCTTAGAGGTGCCCTTTCCTTGAATCAGCAATCCAGTTGTGGGCTTGCAGTAGTCAAATTTGGCAAAATAGGGGGGAAGTGTAATACGTAATGCAGTATTTTCTATAACTAAAAATTTAGCAGCTGAAGGAAACCATTTTTCACTGAAAATGCAAAATTATACTTTAACACTTGGTAATATCAAGGAATTTAATATTTGTCTCCAGGCATAATGATTACAAGGTGGTATCCCCTGCATTAAGAGCAGTTGGAAATATTGTTACTGGGGACGATATCCAAACACAGGTAAGATTAGCTGATTTAAAAAAAATATTTGGCAAAACAGAATTTTGTAAAAACTGTGACAAAATGCATATCCAGTACAGGTATCTCCATATGTCACTGAAAGAGACTCTGTAGAAATCTATTGTTAATTTGGCAATTTTGCTGCTATTTTAAATATTAAATTAATGCAAGAATGAACATTTTTTTAATAGCATTGTAGGTAGTGGGTTGCTTTGTTCCTGTGTGGTACTTTGACTGTTGCTTCCCTTTTTTTCCTCCTGCCCTTTCTTACTGGGGGTTCAGTAAGTTATTATGGTTCCCCTTTTTTCAGTCTTCAAAGGCAGTTCCAGTTTGCACTTGTAGGCAACAATGATACTTGATTTGTCTATGAATTTGTATGTGATCATCTTACTGATGTAATCTGTTCTAAAGATGTATTTTCTTAATTTTATGCAATTTAATTCAGTTTGAAGCAATGCCGGAAATACCAGGACAGGTCTTGCTTTAAAAAGAATTGTGTCTAAGAGGCTGACAGAATTAGTATAAAAGGAAAATAAGGAAAAAGGTTAATTACATACTTTGTGGGCAAAATACTCCCCTCTAGAGCTAAGGAATTAAATAGAAAATCTTTGTCTCTTAAAAAACCCCAACAAATAACTCTACAAATCAGATGTACACTTCTCAGTTATTTTTATTTATTCATATTTTAGCCTTAAGCAACCTTATTTAGTTTTGCTGCTGTCAGTCTTTTGGTCTTATTTATTTGAAGGCAGATTCTTTGAAGTTGCTGGATTGCCTGTTCACACAGGAGAGGATTGAACACTTAAATTTTGCAGGATGTTGTCTGTGATACTTTGTATAATATAAATGTGTTGCAAAGTCTTTTGAAATAATCTGGAAAATACTCATATTTTTATATATATGTATATTGCACAAGCTAATATATATATGTATATTGTGCTGCCCAATTTTCAATTCTCAAATTATTTTAGGTGATTCTAAACTGCTCTGCATTGCCCTGTCTCTTGCACTTGCTTAGTAGTCCCAAGGAATCTATTAGAAAAGAAGCGTGCTGGACTGTTTCTAATATAACTGCAGGAAACAGAGCTCAGATTCAGGTAAAGCCTGTGAATTTGTTACTTGGTTTAGTTTTCATTTTCCTACTTCACTTGATTTTTCTTCATAAGGACAAATACGTAAATACTGCACTGACTCTGCATTATATGTTTTAGTTGTATTTTAGTCTATAATTTTACCTAACTTAAATGTTTTTTTCTAAATTTTTAAATATTATTATAAGTAAAAATAGCTGTCATGACTTGTACTAGACAAGCTGGTAAATTTCTCTCAAAGGGATTTGATCAATGCTTTTAAAATAAATGGATATTTCTCTTAGGTCTGATATGGAGACTTACATTTTGCCTTGTGGGAACATAATCTACAGCTACATTCTCTATAATTTTCTGCTGCATTATATGTATTAAAGTAATAAGAAACTTACCTTTTCAAAAGTTGAACCAAAACATCGTGCACAAATTTGTCCAGAGAAAAGTGGAAATTTTTCTTGGATAAAAAAACCTGTGTGTTTTCATCAATGCTGAGTTGTATTTTTGTGGAAATGATTAAATCCTGGTTATTGTTCCGAGTGTCTGGAGCTACCTAAAAAAGGTTCTGATTGATATTCAATTTGATTTTTCCCCTTCTACTTCAATCAGAGATGAAAATGTCACTTCTTAATGTAATTTAAAATACATAATGAAGTCTCTGATTACAAACATAATCTCTTTCTATGGAGACTGCAAAACTCAAAGTGAAATTTTGTTCTGAGGCTTGATCTTTAGGTCAAAAACTCAGGATGTGTTTTATGATTTTTTAAGTGGGCCAATCCAGTAAGCACTGTTCTGTCAACCAGAAACATGGAAATCAAAAAAGAGGGTACTCTGATGGCTGCTGCAGTGCAACGTTGGAATAGTTCTGAATTTCAGTTTAGCATTTTTAGTTTGTATGGCACCTTCTAAAAAAATATCCTTTGCTTTTATATCAGCAAGCATCACTAACTCTTGTAGTTAGTGTTCTGAAATCTTTATTAATTGTAAAATACTACTATTTCATCTCTTAGGCTGTTATAGATGCAAATATTTTTCCAATATTGATTGAAATTCTTCAAAAAGCTGAATTTCGCACCAGAAAAGAAGCAGCATGGGCCATAACCAATGCAACATCAGGAGGAACCCCTGAACAGATCAGGTAAGCTTGTGTATGTTACTGTTTTCTCTGCCTAAGTATCTTCTAGGATTTCTGCATTTGAATCTTGACAATCATAGCAACAAAGTCCTAAATGTAGCCTCAATTCCTTGGAACTGTGCAGGGACTAAACAGAAATTCAGAAAAATCAGAGAAGGACATGCTGCAAATTTAATAAATTGATTGATACTGCTTTGTTTCAGTGGTATTACACTTAAGGCTTTCACAGAGTTATCTTCCAGAGCTGATATTAAATTGTGAAACACAACTGGAAGAGTTAATGAACAGTTTCAGTGTCTGAAAATGTAAAGCTTTGGGAGAGTTGTTTAGAAACTGTGTGCAGAGGGATTGTATATTTGTGGAGAGACTTTTTACAGAAAAAGTAAGTACCAGTAACAGTAGACTGGCATGTCCGAATAAACGTGCTGGATTAATTTCTTCTTTCCCCCTCCTTCTGTTTTTCTTCTGTTTCCAAGGTATCTGGTAGCACTGGGTTGTACCAAGCCTCTTTGTGACCTCCTGACTGTGATGGATTCAAAAATAGTACAGGTGGCTTTAAATGGACTTGAAAATATTCTGCGTCTTGGAGAACAAGAGTCTAAGCAAAATGGAATGGGCATTAATCCTTATTGTGCCCTTATAGAGGAAGCTTATGGTAAGAAAATATTTGTTTTAAAACTACATACCTGAACTTCTTTATTCCAGAATATAAAAACAAAACTATTGTGAGTCATTTTGAAATTCGTAGGTAAGTTTAATATAAGAATTACTTCAAGAGTAAGCAGACATTAAGTATCATAAATTAAGAAATGTAACATGGTGGGAAAGTGGTTAAATACAGGAAACATCTGGGTGTTTATCTGTGATCAGTTTATGAAATGTCCCTCTAGAGAAACATTCCCAGAAGTATTTAACGCAGTCTATTGGAACCATGCTTTGCATAAGTTTATCAGCCATTCCTAAATACATTTTTCATTACTTTAGTACACAGTCCTGACTGATACAATTCTATTACCAACAGGAATGCAAGATCAGGGTTTGTTTTACTGATTGCCAAAGTTGGATCACTTTTTGGCATAATAAATATCAGTAATAGCAAAATCAACTTCAGATCATAGAACTAAATAAGTTTTTCTTTGTGAAAGTATTTTGTTCTGTTGCTTTTTATAAGTTATTGAATTAAACCATGTTTTAAAGGCAGACTATCAAAACTAATTTGTGGAATTTCAGGACTGGAGGCTTTTACTTTGCCAAAACTAATCGGCTTATAGTGAAATCGGCATTACTTATGTAGAGTTATCTTTTTTGTAGCTCTGACATAAGAAAATTGGCAGACATTTGTAGTTCTGGAACTGCTAGTAACAGTTCTAGTTGACCACATTATATCTCATTAGATGGTACTGACTTTTCTGTAAAGCATTTTTAATCTGAATTGCCTGTTACAGAGTTTAATTTCTAAAATCAAGTGCACTTGGAGAACTTTGCAATTCAATGTATAAGAGGAATAAGTACTGAATACTTTAATGGCATTTATTCTCCTCCAGATTATTGAATATCTGGGTTCTCTTTTTTCCTTTACCACTTAAGCATAGGCTGCTGAAGCTGCAGAGTATAAATCCAAGAAAGGAAAACAGCTAATTATATCACCCTCTTTGCTTTGGCCTCTGCAGTCACCAGAAGGGTTCATATGAGCTCTTTCTAATCCGACTTAAGTGAAAACTGAATTATCTTAAATAGCTAAACAGGAGTTTAGTATCAACCTAATGACTGCCAAGCACTTAATTCAGCCAAGAGAGCAGAGGTTACATCCTCTACCTCACAAACAATAAGCCTTTGGAAAGATAATATCTTCAAATCTCACAGTTAAATTAGGAAAAAGATAGCAAACTGTTCCCAGTGACAACTCCATGATAGGAGATAGAATGTAGAGTTGGGGAAAACTTGAAAGAATTAAAGAAAAGAAATCAGGATATGAGAAATTGCTATAGGAAGCAGTTTTATGGTATCCTAATCCTATATGGATTCAATGTCTTTGTAGGCATGGCATATTTCTTTAGAGATACTCCTCCTCCTTACTTTGATATGCTTTTAGCGTAGTTTTAAAATTAATTTGGACAGCAGAAAATGAAGAAGTAGAAATACATGGATTAGGAAATGAACAATCCATGATATCGAATGAATTGAGGTGATTTGGGGTTGCATTTTTTTTATCTAAGAAGTGCCACTATATACTGTAATCTGTTTCCCTTTGAATTCATCATTCATTTAAGCTGCTTGATTTTTGAAAATGTTTTATTTTGAATTTAGGACTTGATAAAATTGAATTTCTTCAGAGGCATGAAAACCAAGAGATCTACCAAAAGGCTTTTGAACTCATAGAACATTATTTTGGTGTTGAAGAAGAGGACTCTAGTATTGCACCTCAGGTGGATGAAAGTCAGCAGCAGTTTGTGTTTCAACAGCAAGAGGCTCCGATGGAGGGTTTCCAGCTCTAAACTACTGAAGTGAACACAAGCATAAAATTTAAATGCTTGTACTGTTTGGATTTTGTGTTGTTTTTCTCAGAGGTCTTTTCTTCATGGCCAAAGTTAGAGGAAAAGCTGAATATGTTTTGCAAAAATAGATGAAGAAGCAGCTCATGCACTTTTGTATATTGCGTTAGAGACAACTGTTCTCTGTTTTGTATTTGTGTTTTTCATTATCTCCTATGTACAGAAAATAACTGCGAGTAATCATGTCTAAATGTGATTTAACAAGAACTGTTAAGCTAAGACTTGGTAGGATTTTAGGTAGTGGTTCTGAATTTTTCATGTAGTCTCAAACTTCATATCAGCAATACAGTTACTGACAGTTGCGGTTTTGGCAGTAAGCTTGACTTGCCCAGTCTGTCAAATCTACCTCTTGTACTGAAGCGAAAACGTTGCTTCAAAATGAAGGCATGAAATAAAGAAGAGCTTGTAAGAAGCTGAATTGGAATGTGAAAAATATTTATTTAAATTGTGAAACTTTTATGCATTACTTAGTTTACAACATGTTGTTGGAATTTATTTATAAAATCTATTTAAAGACATAATAGATATACATATATAATGCTAATTAGCTTAATATAATATTGAATATATGAAAAAAGGTTTTTTCTGAATTATGTGGGAAGAATATTTCAGAAGTTTTCAAATTGGAATCAGCAGAGAGCTTGCTGGTCATTCAGTGTTGGCTCTGTAATGAAAGCTGCTAAATGGCATTACAAGTCAGCCACAACTGCAGTATTTTGAAGTGGAAGCCGTTGCTGTAGTTACCACAGGAATGCTGCAATTATGAATGATAGAGATGGTGTTTTACACAAATCACCAAGCAGATGGTTTACAGCTGTCATTTGTCAAAGTGTGGTAACACCACTTTAGTTTGAGAATCATTGCAATGTTTGCCTTTCTAGTACAGTAGCTTCTTTAAAGTTTAGGCAGTAGGTGTTGTTTTTTGACCAAATACGCTATTGCCACTTGAATTGTTCCTTAACAAATTCTGCTTTCTTTTGATAAGACAATAGAAATACCCCTTTCCAGTTGAAGGAAAAGCCCACCCAAAAGTGAGCAGATAAAGGTATTGGC
>JAOXXN010000446.1:67480509-67502517 GCA_026770055.1 Myrmophylax atrothorax | reverse complement strand
AGTCCTGAGCAACTATTACAAGGAGTAATGGCTTTAAATTGAAACAGGCTGGGTTTAGATTAGGAAGCAACTCTTTCTTGAGAAGTTGGTGAGATACTGGCACAGGTTGCCCAGAGAAGTTGTGGATGCCCTGCTCCTGGCAGGTTGGATGGGGTATTCAGGAACCTTGTCTGGTGAAAACTGTCTCTGTCCATGGCAAGGAAGTGTTGGAACTAGATGATCTTTAAGCTCTTGTCCAACACAAACATTCTATGATCCTATGTTTCAGAGCAAGATGAACTCAAGTTCTGTAAAACAGACCTGCCCACATCCCTGTTTCTCTCATTTTACTGCTTTCAGAAGGTTCAAACATAGTGATTCTCATCATATACCTCTCACTCTTTTTTTTTTCCTTTCAAGTCCTGGACAGATTAAGCCTTTATTAAAAAACAAAAAACAAAAATAATCAAACAAAACCCCAACAACAACAAAACAACAAAAACCCCAAACACACAAGTCAAAACAAAACAACCAACCAAATAAATTTCAGTGTGAACCTATCCTTGAAAGAAAAGGTTCAGTCAGCACAGAATACACCTTTTTTAAGCAAAAGCCCATGTCAGCATGATATCAGTGAGAGTGTTAGACAGTATCCCAACAGAATTGTCTGTGATGCATCAAACAGTGGAAGATTTTACGTGCATCAGCCAAAGACAGAATGACCACCAATGAGCAGAGGAAATCTTACTCCCCAGAGGTGAATCACTGCCCAGCAACAGCTAAAGTCCTGTGCTCAGCATGACAGCATAAATGAGGAGTCTTAAACCGTTTGTAGCTGAAACCTTTTTCTGAAAGGTTGCAAAGCTGTAGCCAAAAACATCCTTTTCTGAAAGCAGATTATTGGGTAGAGGAAATGCGCAAATGGTCACCAAAGCGAGTTCTAGCATCCTTGATATTAGAACTTTTTTCAAAATGCCATTTGAACATTTTATTCTGGAAAGAAATAAAAAAAAGATATTTTTCTTCAGTAAGTGATAACATGTAGATGTTTTTCTTATTCATACATGTACAGCTTTTATTCCAAAATGATTAAAGTAGCAACATGTCCTTATAGCTGGTAAAACATCAAAGCCCTTCCAATACATTTAACTCATACCAAGTTTTTTTAAAAAAAAAATCAAAAATCAATCTTCCCATATTCTATTTCAGAAAAATATTTCTCTTTTCTTCTCTAAAGAGAAGAATCTAGCTCCCTGAATCAAAGCTCTACACCAGCTTCCCATGTTCTTCACATACACTCCCTGAGCTGCTCTGCTCACTTCAGAATGTTGTCAAGGAGATGAAGACACATCAATAGAAATGACCCAGAGGGTGATACTTTGCTTTCTTCCTGCTCAAAGAGAATGGTGTAGTGTTAAGCAGTGCTCCTTGTCCCTGGAGACACAGCTGGGAAGTGTAGGAAGAGTCAGCACATCTGGGCTGGGCTGCTCAGCATTGTACATTATGAGCAGCGTCCCAAACGCTGCTATTTACTACTATTCATGATGGTAACCCACGCATTTCCAGTCACTATAGTTCCAATGGTCAGCAGCAGAGCTGATGGGAGGCAGTCTGGAGCTCACATAAATAGTTTTCAGCACTCACCAGAGAACTGCTCTAAAGATTCTGGGCAACTGAAAGGTATTTCCACAGATGGAACTACTGAAATCTTGAGGGAATTATGCCCTTGGGAAGAGGATTTGAAACACTTGGTGTCCTTCATAGCCTTCAGTCTCGCTGAAGATATTGTACATTGTGTGTCAGTGGCCTCAGAATGTATCATTTAGCATTATTAACAATGAATGAGACCTAAAATTTTTAAATAATGTTTGCATCCAGGGCAGCCTCCTGCTGACCTCAGCTAATGACATTTCCACATTTGATTTCTCTGTGGACAGCAAATGCTTCTTTAGCATAATGAACTCCTATTTTAGGCTTTATCATATCCTCTGTAGCACAATCCCTTTTTGTTATACCTACATACGTTCAATTGCTTCTTATAGACGACAAAACATGTAACACAGCTGGGTATAGGGTCTCTAGTTAGCAAATCTGTTATACCCTCTCTGCTCCATTGTTGACTGTGCTTTGAACAAGACCCACGTAGCTGGAGAATTAGATGTAGCAGGTAGGAATTCCTTGAAACTCTGCCATATGTGGTTTCTTTCTTTAAAGAGACCTTCACATTGCTGTCACCAGGCCCTGTTCCTCTATACACTTACCTCATTCTCCTGCAGGAGGAATGCCCTACTACACACAACTTTCAACATAAAGGACATTTCTAAGATTCAGGCTGAGATCTACAGTGGAAACACCTTACAGGTGTCTGTATTGCTGTTGCTCAAGGCCAAACAGAAGATCATGTGGAGAGGTAAGGAAATTAAGTAAGCAAACTCAATTTTAAATAGCAATATGGCTTTAATCATTCCCTTTCATATAGCTTCAAGGCATGCTACACTCAACACTTTTAGAAACAATAAATACAGGTATGACATTTGAGCTAAATTAACTTTTCTAACCCGCAGACTGCTGACAGTTGTGCAATGTAAGCTTTGCTTCTCTCTTTTAGGGAGAAAATTCTTGCTGCATTGACAGTCAAATTACAGGAATTGTAACCTATTATCATACATAACTTCATATTCAGAAAAGTATTTGCAACAACTGAGGTATGAATAGCATTCATTGTATAAATATATATGCATAAACCTTCACTCCTCCAATCAGCAACAGAATGTATGCAATTACACAAGTCTGTAGGTAAATTGCACTCTTGCCATTCAAATCCCTTTAAAATGTCTTCATAGATACACAGTACATATATAGTTTACATGTCATAATTTTGTTGCCCATGTCCAGGTTTGAAATGTGATTTATGGCTATTTTTAATAAAATACAAATAGAAAAATATGGATAAGGGTTAGAGCATATAAATAAAATTTTTATAAAATTTTATAAAAATAGAAATATATTTACATAACAATGGCACAATCTACTGAAACTTTATTTTGGCCTGCTACAACAACAAGTTATTCCAGGTTAAAGCAGAAGCATGAGAAAAACTCAAGGAATTTAATATTATTACACAGTAACATGGCACAGAGGTTAAAACAACAGTTTCTATGTTCATGGTTTTCAGAATATGGAAAAGTATTTTTCCTGATTCTGGATTGACAATGCTGTTTAGGGTCTAAAAACCTCTGTGGTACCATTACCCTGACAGAAAAATTCCTCCTTCTCTGAATGCACCTTTTGCTTCTTGTACAGAAGGCACAACACAGCTGTGTCCATGGAGCTACAGGGCAGAGACTCATCCAATGCAGATCATGGCTGTTCAATCTTGTGCAACTTTTATGTACCTTTTGCATTGGCATGTTCCTAATGAAAATCTTATTTTTTGATATTTATCAAACCCCTTAAAGTTTCTGGGATGCACCCATGCTGATATTGGTCATTACATAATTTATGTTAATGAGATGAACCAATTAGTGTCTTTAAGTTTTGACATTACAGGTTGTCTTTACACTTTCAACTAAGAGAACATCTGGGGACAAACACCGTAAACTCTCTCTCCTTGTGCATCAGAGGTGGTGCATGAGGTGAATCATTGTATTTCTTCTGAGTGAGGGGGGGGGGGGGGACATAAATTAACAAATGTATAACTGCAGAGCTCCAAAGAAATTCTTTAGTTTTCTTATAGACTGGGCCTAGTTCATTACCAGCCTGGTAAATAAAAGGAACTTGAAAGGTTACTGGAGCACACATCTGGAATAATAAGGTGTCCAGTTTTGGGGAGGGGAAAAAAAGAGATTCACTGATACTAGATGAAAAATGTTACTTTTGGAAGTTCAGGAGAATGGAAAGCCTATCTTAAAAGTGGAGACTAAAGGACTCAGTTTGTTTATCCTAGCAAATAAAGGCTGGGACAACATTCTCTTTGATCTGTGAAATGGGGCCAGATGAGAAGAATAGCTCATTAAACAATTGGGCATCAAAGAGGCAAAAGAAGTGGAGTAAACTCACGTGGTCCTACCTACATGACTGTAAGAAATAATAATTTTGTGATGCTTCTGCCTCACTTAAGGAAGGGAGATTACAGAATAGGTTCCCACAGCTCTATGTGAGTGGGCTGGGGAAGAAGGGGAGCTGCTGAAGGGGACTGCACATCTTGGAGCCTGCAGGAGAAAGGGCTGACTCTCAGGGCTAGGGAAGTCTTTTAGATCTGGTAATGGATAACTGCTTAAGTACAGGAGAAGAAGAGGTTTCATGTGGCCTGCTCTCCTTGGGGGTGCCAAAGGGAAAGAGATCTGAAAGAAAAATGGCTCCCTAAGATGGCTTTTTATCTTTCAATACTTTAACTCTGGCCAGTCATATGCTGGAGATTCTTTTCCTGGCCGTAGTTCTTGCAGCATTTTTGGGAAGAACTTTGCCTTTTATTAGTGGCTGCCCAGGTACTTGGAAATGGCAGTTTCCATTCACAGAGTTTTTCTCAGTTTCACAAGAGTCTGAGACAGTAGCTCGGAAGCTGGAAGACTTTGAATCCAAAGAAACCTGACTAACGGCAACGCTGCCTGCACTCTTAGAAGAGTATGTGTAAACCATTTTGAGAAAAGCAGATTTTGTGTTTGTTTCTTGCTTGTAAATGATGATATAGCACTTTGGAAGAAAAGTGCAGCAGAGGATTCCGTAATTGGATATTAAAACAACAATGATTTCTACTGCTGGCAAGTATTTGCCAAATGTGGTTGCATAGACAGGGATAAACACAATCCATGCTATGAAGTAAATCAGCATGCCAAAAGTGATGAATTTAGCTTCATTGTAGTTCTCTGGCAATTTCCTACCTTTAAAGGCAAATATGAAGCAAATAAAGGCTAGGGCAGCAATGTAGCCCAACATAACACCAAAAGCTACAATAGACCCCTCATTGCACTCCAGAATTATTGCTTTTGGAATTGAGAAATTTTGATTTACAAAAGGTGTCCTAAATATTATCCAGAAGGTGCAAATGATAACTTGAACTCCAGTGCAGATGACCACAGTGGGAATAGGCTTATACACGCATTTCAGGAAATTCTGAAGCTTGGGATCAAAGCTGAAGGCTAGTAAAATTTTTAGTGACTTTATTAAAATACATGAAATGCAGAGTGTAAAACTTATGCCAAAGAGTGCTTGCCTAGTTTTACATTTGAAATCTGTGGGTACATCTATGAAGAAAACAGTGCTTAAAAAAATTAAGAAGTGGGAGAAGAGAATAATATAGCAGACAGTCAGACCACCAGACGCCTTTACAACTGGTGTGTTCAGGTTTTTAGTAAATATTGCACAAATTGACAAAACCAATACAACCCCAAAAGTGGACAGAAGGAGAAGGAAAACAGCAAACCAGTCAGTCCAGGCAAGGAAGTAGACTGTTTTTCTGTAGCATGTGGTACTATTGACGGGAGCCCAGTATGTTTTGTTGTTACATCGGTAGCAGTAATCCATATCTAAAAGCAGAAAAAAAGGGAAGATAATTAGAAAGCCAAAATAAATGAACTGAGAAGTGTATTCTCGGGGCTTGAGGTACAGGAGCAACGTGGGAGGGGATGCTAAAGGGAAACGACGTGTCTGACTGGATCTGACTGCTGCTATCGCCATCCAGATGGAGGAGCTGCAGGGCTGCGGTGGCAGTGGCAGAATGAGCAAAGGACGAACCCCTGCCAGCTGGGAGTGAGGGTTGCCTGCAGCCAGGGGCAGGGAGAGTATAGGGAGAATGACCAGGGTTCTAAAACTGTCTTGCTCATCACTGAGCACGGTATGTGACCTGGCCAGAGCTCTGGACAGGTAAACTTTAACTAAAACCTGAAGAATAATTCGGAAATCAATTCTCACAAAAATTTGAACTATTTTTCTTTCATTTGTCTATTTTTACAAGAAAACACCCCAACATTCTCATTACAGATTGCTTTGGAAATACAATAGCAAGAACAAACTTTGCTTTAGATTATTATTTGAAGCGTACTTTTGTTTTGAAATTCCTATCCTCTGATATGAAGAAATTTCACAATTAATTGAATAAGAAGATAAAATTAATTTTCTTCTGCTCTCAGGATACTAAAAGTACATGGTACCACAATTTTCTTACTTCCATCCCGCTCCTCCATATTTAAATTTCTGCTTTGAAAATGTTTTCTTAAACCTGTATATGAACCACTGGTAAAGAACACATCAGATTTGATACTAGAAAATATTACTGCATAGTTATATCAAACTGCATGGTACTTTGTGGTAAGACAAAAAATGTTCTGGTAACCAAAATACATAACCCTTGTACTTCATAGATTCATAATTCTCATAGAATGGTTTGAATTGGAAAGGATCTTAAAGATCATCCAGGTCCAACCCCCCTGCCAGGGCCAGGGACATGTTCTGCTAGACTGAGTTGCTCAAAGCTCCATCCAACGTGGCCTCGAACACTTCCAAGGATGGGGCATCCACAACAACTTCTCTGGGTAACCTGTTCCAGTGTCTCACCACCCTCATAGTTAAATAACTCTTCCTTGTTGAACTGGGTATACTGTGGAAAGACAGGGAAGCAAGGCTTTATTTTGATTAAAGTCAGTCTCACTGATAAATCAGCCATAATTTCCATCCTAACAAAGGGTAATGCTAGTCACCTGGACAATACAATTGCTTAAAGTCTGGTCTTCTAAGAAGCATTTATACCAAGTTTTATGGGAAACTGAACATAAACAAATATTTAAGTCCCATTCCAAAGTTAAACCCAAGGTTGTCAAGGCACATTACATCCAAACAAAACAATTGTATTGATGTCTAAATAAACTTTTGTTTGGATCACAGTTCTTTACCTGTTTGATTGCTGTAGTGGTTTTCTGGACAGTAAACACACTCATAGCAGCATGTATGTGGACTTTCTGTAACCTTTTTCATCTGGCCTGGTCTGCAGTGCTGGGAGCATGTCGACTGAACCTTCTGCAGTGTGCAGAGAACAAAAATTAAAACAACCCCCTCCAGTAACACTGCAATTTGTATCCACTTTTTTTGGTGTCATACATATTTTAAGGGAATCTGAAAGCCATGTTGAAAAAAAAGGCATGGTAGGGTTCATATTTCTTGTATTTTCTCCACATGGTCAACAGGTGATAGAATGGGGCATTAACTACCTGATAAGTTTAATTTTTAGCCCTGAATGCCAATCACTGGATTTATATGTACCTTTAAAATCTAGATCTAAGTCTCTTATTCAGCTTTGAACCTGAATTTGGACTGCAGAGGATCAGCTCCAAAGAAGGTCCAGAAGCATCAGATGGGGATTTTGAGTGAATTGCTCCACAAATGAGATCCCAAAATCCTGCTCAGCTGCTCTGAGCCCAGGAGAGACACCTTGGCCTGGGGGAGACACTTTAGAGGGTTCTCTCTACTACAGCTCTGACATTCCTGACCCTCAACAACTCATCCCTGAGTCACAAAGCCCTACTCCTGGGTATGTGATCAGGGCCTTCTCTTGAGGTCTGGGCTCAGGTCCTCATCCAAAGAGGTTTTTTGTAAAAAAGAGAATCTGTCCTGAGGCACACTGCAATTTCTTCTCCCTCCCAGATGGTGCTCATAAGGAGGTGGAGACATTCTTTAGTAGCATCCTCAGGGCAGACATAACTTCTCATCTTAGGAAACCTTCTGTGAGAATTCTGGGGAAATAAATCAATTTAAATTGTTGCTCACAGGCTAAAATGCATCTCAGGGTGCATGAAAGTGATTGAATATGCTCAGAAAGGATTCTTTGCTCTTAATGGAGAACATAAAACCACAAGAGAGATTTCTGACACATGCTTCAGTTGCAAATAGTGGAGGGAGAAGAAATCATATAAAACAAATTTCACATGTTATGCCAACAAATCAAAAATTACCTTCAAATCCAGAAAATCTTTTTTTTTCTCTTCATCCTCAAAGATAAAATCACCTTTCTCTGCATCATATTCTGCCATAGTGGTGATTTTCATGTGGCCGTCAATTTCTTTCCAAAGAAGTACATCATAACTGGTGCTTATATCTCCATTGGAGTTGAACTTGAATTCTTTATTATCATCATCAATGATTATCACTTTTTTGAGTTCTTCAAGAAGCTGTACATAAGGAATGATAACCTACATCAGTATCACGTCAGTGTGACAAAGTAATTAAGCAGATTGAAAAGAAATGGTTTTAGGAGCAAAAGAACTATTAAAATCTAAATTTCTTTATACCTTTTAAAGAATTACATTATATAGACAAACTTGTTTACCTTAAAAATCTATTAATAAAAATATCCTAATTTCTTAACTCTCTGCAGTGTGTACAAATACTCATAATAGTATTTTTACCAGCCTTGGAAATTTTGATATGATCTTCTGAGAGAAAATATTTTTGCTTGGGAGAACTAATAGTCTTTTGGCACTCCTCTGCTTGTAAGAGCAACAGTGAGTGGAGCTCCTGTTGTTACTTTACAGTTATCAGACTCAATCTGGGCAGCATTTTCTCTCAGAGTAAATTCCCCCAACATGTCTGAAAATTTCTAGCATTGTTCTCAGCTATGACTCTGACTGAAATTGTGTATGGCAAGGTGAGACTCAGAACTGTTAAATGAACAATACATGCCAGTCTGCTCAGATGAAGAGATCAATGGCACAACAGCAAAAAAGTGCCAGGCCGTATTTGATAGGTCATAGGAAATACCAAAACAAGAACTCTTTGATAAGGTAATGGGTCCAGCTTCATATTGCAATCCATTGTGTTCAACAGGGGAAAATTTCTGCCTCCCTCATCACAAACAGCCAGATCTAAAAGGCCTGTGTGAATGTAGGAAAGGACAGGTTAAGGCACATATAACCCACTCCCAATCCATGAGGAGATCATAGGACTACCATTAGACACTGTGGTTCTTAAATGAAGACAAGGCTTTATTGTTTTGTAGGCCTAGTGCGTTTCTGGCAATAGACATTAACTGACAAGGAAAAAATTCAACATTTTGGTGAAAGGCTGAGTTCAACTCTGTTTGAAAGGCACACTCTTACATGGATCCGTTTGTGATATTCATAACATTTAACAAACATGCTGACTGGTATACTAGCTGAATAGACTTTGTCAAATATATGTAACACATCTTGTGTATATAATATACCATTTTTTCATGTATAATGTAATGTTTTTGAAAGGTCATGTAATTTAGCAAGAACCAGTGTGTTTCTGACCAGTAGTGCATTTGATTTGGATGCTGCATATTTGTTTGCAACTGAATAGCATTTCTTTTCGTTGTATATACTCAGACTAGTCTTTTAATATTTCTCTTCTCCACTTTTCCAATTCTCCAAAATATGAGGATACCAGAGCTTTTCAAATACATCTACAAGAAGGGCCTAATGTTTAGCAACATTTTCATGTAACCAATGATTATTTTTGCAAAGTCTGTAACACCAATGATTCTGTTGTTTCTCTGTATATAAAGACCTGTGATATGGATTATTTGGATCCTAAGCTTGCTCGCTCTCTCTCTCTCTCTCTCTCTTCCTTACTAGAAGGTTTAAATTTATTCTAGAAGAAACACGTTATGAAAACAGCACAGGGGAAATAATGACCACTTTCAGTTTTCTTCACACAAGTGCTTAACAACTCAAAAGGATTTTTCATTTTGATGATTTGGGATTTAGTTCAACAATGTTGTAAATATAGGTCCATAAAATTGCATTCCTACAGAGCAGTCTGGAATTTGTCCCATTGACATTTACAAAATCATGTAAGAGTCCAATTATTACTGGCTTGTTGGTTGGTTTGTTGGGGTTTTTTGTTGTTGGTTTTTTTTTTTTTTTCCAAATTCCCTATCTTGGTTTGACCTGCCCTCACCTAGGATAAGAGGTCAGAGCAAGTCAGAATGGTTGTTTGACTTTTAGATGAACATTTGTTTAATCCTCTGAGTAAAAGTGTGTAAAAGTGAATACTCCTGAGCAGGTTCTTGGGTAAAAGGTCAGGTCAGGTTTACTTGTCTGATTTTTCCTCTTCTTTTCCCACCCAGTAGAGTGTGATAATGACTCCCTCACCTATCTTAAAGATTATGTCTAATTTTCCTGCCAGTCACTTCAGTATAAATTGAGATCAGGCAAAAGAATAATGTATTGCATTTTCAGTTTCAAAGAGAGATTCATTACAGAGGAAAATACTTGAATTAAGACAAAACAGATACAATGGTGAGAGAGAGAGGGGAAAATTGAAACTCTTTGGTCAGTGCTCCTGTTCTGCAGTATCCCCATCTCTCAAGAGCACTCATAGATGTGTATTACAGTGGTTTACAGCAACAGGACCAACCATTAGTAGTCAAAGAGCTGCAAGTCCACTGTAGATTGACTACATATTTTATTTTATCCTACTTGAGTAGCTAGCAAGATGTTCCAGCAAGGAGCCTACAGAATGGAGCCTTCATTCAAGCTGGTGCCAACTCTATGCACTCTTTGAACCTGATGGGAGAAGTGCTAGGGTAGATAATGAAGCCCAGAAGTTAAAGATTCCTTCTACACCTGTGGAATGACATATTTACAGCCATTGCTGTTGCACTCATCAGGAAGGAGATGGTGGTTATGCAGTTACCACCATCCATGAGCCATCTGTATCTACAGCAGAACACATGGGCTAAAGAAAGAGAGACAAAACTGTGTACAATANNNGTGCACAGACTGATAAAAGCATAATATATTCACGTAAAAACTTGTTGTTTTCAGTGGGCTTTTTGTGAAGGTTTCTCAGAAAGTCTTGGAATGAGGAGATATCTCCACTTTTAAATCCAAATCCCACAATGGTTCCCAGCTGTCTGATACTGGGAATTGTACTGATTTTGACTGCAGCTGACCAGTTATCACTTGCAATCCAGATTTTATTAACGTTCCTCTCAATTGCCTTCTTAAATAGTTTGAGCACATGGAACTGTCTCATAAAGACAACAATAACATTTACTCTTGTTTCCTTGACAATCTTCTCAATTGCACGATCAACTTTGATGTGAAAGGAGCTGTCAGAGAGATAGGCTGGCAGCATTTCTTTAAAAGCTATGCAAACATTGTTCACCATGGCCTGAACCCCAAAGCTTTCCAGAGCGAACCTCCCATTGTCATCATCAGTGGCTATTACTCCAATCCAGTTCCACCCGGATTCACAGATCAAGCGGGTCATTGCTCTTGTCTGATGAAAATCACTGGGGATAGTCCTGAAGAAAGAAGGAAACCTGATTTTGTCACTGAGGATTTCAGCTGATGATGCAGGACTGACCTAGGAAAAGTGAACAATTCGGTTACAGAGATGGTTTCCTCCAAAGGACAGAAAGAGATCCAAAGCTGCCATGACTGTTTTTCTTCCAACCTGACCCAGCCTTCCTCCTCCTGTGAGTGAGATCAACAAGCTGCAGCCAAACAGGGCAAATTCCCTCTCACTGCTCTTAGGATGCAGACTCGTGCCCAGTACCAGTTCCACTTTTTATTCATCCTCATCCATATAGTTCAGCGAAGGCAGAGAACAAAACCTTTCAAAATGGATATGACTATGACAGTTACCATGGTATAAAAATTTTGGTTTACTCTGTTCAGATACTATCAGCATGCTATTCAAAACAATATTTAAAATGTTGGAAGCATTAACTATTTCTTGAGTTACTATTCAAATTTATAGTACTCATATTTTTGCAGTGTTTTTCTATCACTGAGTGTGCTGGTAAGGTTCACACATATATATATATACACACACTTTCTTTCCAAGATTTAATTATTATATATAAAAAAGGATCATTAAATCTGTTAGAAGAACCTCACAGAAAAAAGAAAAAAGGTAACGAATACAAGGGAATGCTCTAATTCTTCAATACAAAATATTTATTAACTTTTTCTTGTGAATGTAGCTATAAAAATATAAACTGAACACTGCTATTTAAATTTTGCAAGTTTTAATCCTTTTCTGTTGGCTGGAACATTTTTACCTACATTACTTGACAATTCTTAAAAAATAAATCTAAGCTTTCCAAAATGAAAGTCACCTGTCTGGAGGGGATGCCAAATCTTACTGATGTCAGAATATTGCAGTTGATATTGATAAGAAAAATCTGCTGGGTCTCATTTTCCAACTATGCCCTAATGCATAGATGGATTTTTTTTCATGTAAGCTGCCTTTTGATTATGTTCAAGTGTGGCATTTTAGGTTTTGTACTTACTATAGCTCCTGTGGTGGCATTGGAGGTCAGAATTACTTCCTACCATTGCAGAGGAGAAGATTCAGTTAGAAGTTATCTTTAGTTCCGATTTTATGTCTTTTCCACGTGTTTGGTTACTATGTTGCTACTTTTCAGAGTTACTTTATAGCCATTGCCAAAAAGAAAGTGCAAACAGGATAGTGCAGAAGTTACCTGCTTTTTCGTTGTTGGTCCCACCCTTGACCTTTACTTTACGGTGGTGAAAGTAGGAACATAAGCACTGGCCAAGGAACAAGTGTGGGACTGTACTAGTCCTAGCAAGGTCAGAAATAAAGAAAGATATTTTTGGAAGGACGAGTGTCGATGTTTCTCTTCTACAACTGCTTGAAGTGTAACAGGAGTAAATCTGTTTTTTAGAGCAATCTTCCTCACTTTCTTGTCCGTAGTTCTAAGTGCCTCTAAGACTTAATTTCTCTTGGGTAGAAGAGCATTCACAATTTTCTGCCCAGATTTGATTTGTTTGTGGGGTTTTTTGTTTGTTTTGGGTTTTTTAGCTTGAGATTGAGTATTGTCATATTCACCACCTGTCAGACTAGATATGGTGGCTGGAACTTTGCTGTCTGAACAAAGTGCTTGAGTGTCATCCAAGGTACATTGGAGTAACTGGGACAACCAGGACTGACTAATGACACAGCCAGGCAGACAAGAGCCCAGCATCACCCTGAAAGAGTACTCGGATGTATGAGCTTTGGGCACAAAATATTCCTTACTGCTTTTGTTTGGGTAAGTGAATCAAATCCTCCATTTGGAACTGAAGTCCACCTCTCCTGAAATCCTTAGGCTGAGCCAAATCCTGCTCTGTAATAAACATGTGGCTTTTGCAATTCCTAAGATCAGAACCTCACCTTTATTCTAAGGTAATTTTAACCTCTGTCCGAAATAATATAATTCCCTCAAACCTACCTGTGGGATTAGCTGCAAAGCCAACAGCCTTGAAACTGCCATCGACACCTCCGAGTAGCTGGCTCCTGTGACTGCCTTAATTCTCGGGATGAAGTCTGAGTAGTTACACTTGAACTCTACAGCATCCTCAGAAGAATTGAATTTTGACAGGAATCTCAGAGCAGATGCCATGGCTTTTGTAACTTCTGCACATGTGTCATATATTTCATAGCCCAGAGTAAGTCCAGATAACAGCGTTGAATTGTTGATCGTTTCAATAGCATGTATCATTGCAAGGGTCTGAAGAAAAACTTGAATTTCAAAGCTGTCAGGAAACACAGGAGGTATCTTTTAGAAAAACATTGCTGGAAACAAGGCTGAAGCAAAGTCTGTTTTGAGCATATGCCTTATAATTTGACAACTACTGAGAAGAAATGATGGATAGTAAGTTTTGTGTGATTTTCTTGGTTTTCAGTGTACAAAAGATTAAAAGCCAAATATTTTTGTCTTGTCTAGTGGGAGATTAACTAAAATGAACACAAAACTTAAAATATATGTCCAAAAAAGTGTTTTTCTGGAAAAAAAAGGAGGCTGAAAATTTGATTTTCATGCTGCATGAAAATTTGCAAGTGATGTCTTCTGGAATATCTGTCAATGTCAGTGAAAATATTTCAATTTACTATCTCTGCCAAGTAAGCTTTTTAAAAATGTATTTGCTTTCCCCAAAGGCTTGAAGCAAAGAAAAGAAAGTACTAAGTATTTCAGAATAGAAGAAAGTATTTTAGAGATTGAAGTCTCTAGTGGTCACATCAATGTTTCTAAAATCCTCTTTAGATCTGAAGAAATTAGTACAGGTATTTCCCTCATCTCCAGTGGATGTTATAACAGATACTTAATCAGAACTGTGCTAGCACAAATGTCTGCAATATAACCAACCCTCCTCTCAGGCAAGCTCCTCTAAAGTTTACAAACCTTGGGAACTAAATTAAACTTCAGATGGACCTGAGACAATTTATGACTCCATAGATAATAGAAGACTGACAAAATCATTGACTTTATCAACATTTTGATATAAATCCAAATGGATACCTGCATGCCTATCTGATTATTGGGTTCAGATGTGGGATTAAGTTGCATGTAAAATTCAAATAGGATTTGAGGATTTGCACCTGTATTTACACTAAATAAAATATATACTTGGGATTCCTGGGCTTAGTAAAGCTTTATTATATATTTAAAATCAAATTCTTCACCAGGTTTCCTTTTCATGCATTCCAGAAAAATGATGTTTCAGGCACAGTAGGATTTGGAGCCAACAAAATAAATATTCTGGTAGACACTCAACGTGAATGCATAAATGACATGGTGTTTGTAGGTAGTCTATTCTCTAATATAATGCCATGATTATAATTAAAAGTGTAATTACAGTAATTATAGAAAGGATTACAATGTTGTCTGCAAAGCACTATTGTAGGTTGTAACTGAGCTACCCTGTGAGGTAGGGGGCATATCTGACTATAGGCTTAGGTAAAATGGAATAGTCTGCCTATGTTCAAATCATGTAGGTTCAGCTTCATAACAAATAATGATCAGCTGCAAAGCGGAGTCCTTCAGACCTATAGCAAATTAGCATTTCCATGGAAATTAAATGATTGTTCAGTATAAACCACCAAGGTTATTTGATTATCTATGAGGATTGAAATGGGATCAAATGCTCATTCCTTTCCTTGAGCAGCCACAATATTTTTTACTGTAATTTTGCTGTACTCCATCATCTTACATTAATTTACATGAAATTTATCTGATGTCCAAGGTATTTTTTAAAGACTAAGAAAAGGAAAAAGACCACAACTTGACCTTAATATAAGAGCTACATGCCCAATTTCAGTAATCTCTTCTTTGCTATATATGTAATTTCCAGTATTACTCACCCAGCACAATTCTGAATTACTGGCTTGATGGGATCTTCTTTCGGATGCAGCATTTCGCTATGAACTGCAAACAAGCCTCCAATAACAATGTCCCCCGGAGAACTGGCACCCACAAAGTCATCAGCATTCTGGCAAGAGAAAACAATATCAGTGCCTATCACAAAGCAGGGGATCAAAAAGCTAACAAATGCCATGTTCCTGTTTCACTCCCTCTCTCTCAGCTTTAAGTCACTTAAGCCAGCTGCAGGGGAAACGAGGGCTCCTGTGTCATCTGTAAAGAGCAGCAAAGGACAAAGGCTGCACTCAAAAGTTCGTCACACCTCCTAAGGTGCTTGTGTTTGCTTCACTGGCTGAGGCTATTTTATTGAAGGTACTACAGTAGTGCTGTCACAAACAATGTGAGGGTGCAGGGGTGTGAGAGTGAAGTGGGAGGGAGAAAGATAAATGAGTTTAAAAGGAAATGTTGGCTATTAAATCTGTTTTGCTGTGTTCAAAGTTTATTATACATTATCTGAAAAACATGGCAAATATTTTGGTATAAATTTGGGCTTGTTTTGAATACCTTCCAAGAGAGTGCAAAGTGCAAAGAAGCAATCATGTAATATGGTAGTGATACTTCTGTGGCAATATTTTAAGAATCTGGTCCAAAAAGTCCTGAGAAAAGACCCCTGCTGCCACAGTGTGCTTTAGGTCAGACTCTGGTCAAAAAGCCCGCAACCCAAAGCTACCAAAAAACTGCTTTTCTTTCAACCTTTTTCTATATGTTTAAAAAATCCTTGTAAAAAGTTGTTTGGTTAAATTAATATTCATGGTTCTGATTCTCACCCATTTCTTAAAGAATTCAGTGGGCTTTGCATCAGGTTCTGTATTTACAGGCCAGGCTGATTCTGCTGCTGGTTAATGTGATAAACACAGTGGTAAAAAATAGTATTAGTTCTAGTTTTTGCTTTCTTCCCCCTCTGACTGAGGACACCAGCACACTAACAGCAGCTCCTGTGCTGTGGGAGAAATGGGAAGTAGCTGTTCTCACTGTCACCACTCGCATTAGATTCACAGGAATCAGGCACTGTGCCAGAAGGGAACTGGGGGAAAAGGGAAGGAGTCTGGACTCCTGGCTTCCATAAACTCCAACCATAAACACCAAGTGAACCTCTTTATGATGTCAACATGACCTAAGCTAATAAACAGTACCAATTCATGTAAGGTACACAGATATGACAATAATCTTCCTCTGATCCTTACATTGGTTTATTTCTCCGTTTTCTTTTAATGACTTCTTCAGATTTTGCTTCTTTTGGTAATATGCCAAAACACTGAAAAAACCCAGGTTCAGTCACAGCCTTTATTGTCTATGGTGGTATAAAAGCTGAGTTTTACACAGAAAATTTGAGTCAAGGATTACTTCCTGGCAAGCAAAAAGAGAAATGGGATGTCTGTTATCTATTCTTTCTGATAAGCGTAATACATGCCATATAAATGATTTGAATTATTATATTTTGCTCATTTTCTCACTAGTCTCTTTGTAGTTAGAGTATCCATTTACAACAAAGATATTTCTTGTAAATGCAAATGCAACAGACATATTACTTGCAAAGGCAAATGTTAATACTTATTTAAGTTAGCATTATTATAATATAAAAATCTGTGTTTCTTTCATCTGCCTTCTTTCTTTCCATGTTGCTGTCTCACTGCTGGGTCAGTGCACATAGTAAACAGCTGCCTGTGTTCTCTTTAATGTATCTGATCCCATACATTTATGGACAGATGTTGATACTAGTTTATTCTGCTTCTGCATTGACTTGCAAAAATCCCAGCAATTCCAAAAGTTTTACTCTTGACTTACAACTGCATTAACTGTACTCACACAATGGCTCTGAGTTATGAGACATTCACTTGCAAATATTCATGTACTCATTCCTTACCAGAAATGTAATGCACATTAAAGCCTTGTTTCACATATCATAGTGTTTCCTTTACCTTGCATATACCTCTGTGTATAAAACTTGTGTATATTTAGATGTAGCTAAAGCAGAAGACTGGAGCTAGCCATTTCCTTAAGCAAGTCACAAGAAATATTCAGCCATATTCCCTTAGTGTCAAATGTAACTTTTGAGGGCTTAACACTAAGTATTGCATTAAGGACTCAATGAAAATACAGTACTGATCCTTTGAAACTTCATATTTCTTATGATTTATGATTACAAGCAGAAAAGGAACTTTACTCTGGGCAGTCTCTAAGAACATATCAACTTCTACAGAAGAGAATTTTACATGTAAGTAAAAAACCCTTACTTGGTCACTTTGGAAAGTGAAAAGTGACAAAATAAGCATCACATATAATTGGCAGGTAATTTCATGTTATTTGTAAAAACACCACAAAATGAGGTGTGCTTCCAATTCAGCTACATAGAGTTTATGTCACAGTGTACAGTATTTTCAAAAGAAAAGGGTTTTATTGTTTTCACTTGTTTTCAAGACCTGTATCTCGTAATTGCTACTAGTGATGAGAAGTACTTAGAAGTCTTATTGAGGTAGCTTAGCCTATTCTAGCACTGCAGAGCTGACCAAAATAGTTTGCAAATATCCTTTTTCTTTCACACTTAAATGCAATAGAAATATATGTATAGTACAAAATGTTCCTTACTTCTAGTTCAGTGACATATCATTGACACAGCACTAGACTAGCACAGTTGTCTGCATAGGAGTATTTTCTGGCAGGTAGAATCAAGCATAAGAATGTTGAAACACCATCATCTCTAGAATGCAGCCTTTAATGGACTATGCAAAGATGGTAAACAGGACCTAACAGTCCCAAAACTACTCTGAGTGCCACAAGGGAATTCTAAGAGGCTTTGGAGGATCCGTTGGGAGACAAAGATACTCTGTTAGTATCTATGTATGCCCCAACATTTCCAATTGCCATTCCAAAATGGTTACTTCTTCCACCTGAACTTCAGCTTCCCTTTGCAGAGACCAGAACTGGAGCAGCTCGGATGATCCTGCCAAGCTCAGCACTAATCCTGAGGGTTACTGTTTGCAATTTTACAGCTTACAAATTTTTGGCAACAGTGCCATACCTCTTGAAAGGATCTGCAATCCAAAACACACAAGAGAAGCCAGGAGAACTTGAATAAGACCGGCTGAGTGTACCCTCACAGCAGTGGACACCGGTAAATGGACCACCTGCGCCTCTAGACCTGGACAGGTTATGGCGCTTGTGCAGAAGGAAGTTTTGCAACCATTGGTAGCTTGGTCAAGCAAAGAGAGACTATACTGTGTAGGAAACAAACACCAACATTTTGGCTGAACTTCTTTGTCCTAGCTGTTGTTTTTTTGTGGAGAAGTTAATGGCTTAGATTCCAACAGGAGTATCTTTTCTCTGGAGGCCATCCAGTCAGATACTGTTAAAGGAGAAAGACATTTTTCATTGCTTTCTATTTTAAACTGGTTTTAATTGTGCAGCTTCCAAACCAACATACAAGAGACAGCTAAATTCCCTGCCAGGCATGCAAAATAGTTAAGGAAGAAAAGAAGAAATTTGGATATTCTCACCATTATTCAAAAGAGTAGGGTAACCCCTCCTCACTCAAGATAGGACCTACCCTGACACAACGGCAAGTGCCCTGTTTGGCAAACCCAGCAGCATTCAAACAAAATCCCATCATTTACTTTAAGGAGATTAAATATTGGTTAGAGTTGAAGCTTTCTAGATCAACAGATCCATTGTATTTAACTCAGTGATTTTGATTGACTGAGTTTCCTTTAAGGAAGTTTAAACAATGAAAAAAAAAAAAAAGCAGCATATATTTCATGACTTAATTTCAAGTACCTTCTAAAAGTTCTTCTATCTCTTAGGACCCTATATAGCTTAATATTAAATATTTAAATTTAAAAATGGGAAGATAAATATCCATTATTTGATATGTAGGATGTTATAAAACCAAACAAACATAAAAATTAAAAACACATCAACAGTGAAATGGAATTTGGATGGAAGCCAGTGGTCACATTAATTTCCTGAGAAACAAACTAACTCAATTTTCAAGTTCATTGGGTTTGTCCTCTAGAGGGTGTCAGCTGAGCTGCACCATGGGAAGGACAAATGCTGTTTTTCTTTATCAGGTCACAATATTATAATGTGCCTCCTGATGTTCCTTGAAAGTTGAATTTTCCCCAGTGCAAATGACCTTGTTGGAGTACTTCTAGTGGAACTGAGATGCTGGATCATCTGCACAGAGGAGGCTATGACAGTGCCTTCAACCTCCTCCTTGGAGTTGTCGGGGCCATCCTGGGCAGCCTCAAGTTATTTCTTTTATAGGAAGTGTTTTAGTTAATAGTTCATGTTATGCATATTCAGTGCATCTCTGCTACTTATGAAAGAGATAAAAGAAATTAAACCAGGATTGTGAAAGGGGAAATAGAGTTAATTTCTACATTTTTTTTGTAGTTCAGATCAGAGATTTTTTTTTCGCTTAGCTTCTTTCTCTGATCTTTCAGAGTATATTTACTTATATTAAATTTCAAGTCAAATACAATTTTGACATGAAAAATCAAGAAGGTTTAAATTATCTGATGTTGATGACAAATATTTTTAGCCATTCCAAAATTTAATTTACCTGTAGATTGACTGGGGCTTTTTTCAATGAATACACCAAGGTTGCCCCTACCCCACCTGGCCAAGATAGTCAGCTGCATAAGTTGGATGCAGGACAATTTTTCATAAGAGCCAGCATAGTAGGCATGACCCAGCTTACTGAGGTGCCATTTTCAGAATTTTCCACCAGGTTTTATTTCTCTCGTTTGATCCATCTTCTCCTTTCTTAATTGAAAAACGAGAGAGCAAAAATGTCATTCACCTGTTGACAATGCAAATATTTGTTCCCAGCCTGTAGTGAAAGGGTCATCCAGAGGGAAAGAAAACCTCTAGCTTGGGTATTGGCCTTTCTCCTGAGGAGCTGGAAGCCATGGGTCCTTTTGCCATAGACAACCCCATGGCGACATCTTTCCTATATAAAGGAAGGGGCTCAAATCTTTCTTCTCCCAGTGCCCTCTGCTCACTGGAATGTCATTGAGAATTTGTTTGAGAAAGCCCTTCTGGCCTGAATATTAAGAACCCTCCTCAGAGACTCAGTATATTTGTAAATTCCAAGGGGTGTATTTGTTAGTATACTTGGCATGTTTTGGAAATACCTATCTGCAAGAAAGTCAGGCTGGAGATATCTTACATGAAAATGCTAATGGCAAGTAGGTATGAAATCAGTGTCAAGTCTTTCAGCCTTATTAATAATGAAGACATCTTAAAATAAAATTTGCTATATAGGGTTTTAAAAATATAAGTGGTTACAATTTTTAGACATTTCCAAATGAAGGGATTGTGGAGGATCTGAGTTTTTTAGTTTTGAATAGAGGATGTTAAAGGGACAGATAACTACCTGACCAGCTGAGGTCACTTGTTCTGCTCAGCCTGGAGATGAGGAGACTGACGAGAGACTCATGACAGTCCACAACTCCCTCATGAGGGGAAGCAGACACTGATGTCTTCTCTGATGGTGACCAGTGACAGACCCAAGGGAATGGCCTGAAATTGTGTCAGAGAGGTTTAGGTTGGATATTAGAAACAGGTTCTTCCTCCAGAGGGTGGTTGGGCACTGGAACAGGCTCCGCAGGGAAGTGGTCACAGCACCAAGTCTGACAGAGTTCAAGAAGCATTTGGACAATACTACGAGGCACATGGTGTGATCCTTGGGGATGATCCTGTGCAGGGCCTGGAATTGGACTCAATGATCCTTGTGCGTCCCCTCCAACTCAGCATATTCTGTGATTCTGTGAAATTGCGATAGCCATCTTGGTGACCTTGTACTTATCATTAAATAACTTTTGCTTATAGCACTTAGTGACTTTTTAACTCTTACAGTGCTTGTCCCACAAAAATTTCTTTAAAAATATCAGCAAGCTTCTTTAGTCATTTTGGACATAAAACAGAACTGGTAGTATTAAACAGTAATTTGAATAAGAGAAATGAATAAAGGTTTTGGACACATGGACTGAAAGTCAGGTGGACCCTATTTTAAGAGAATGCCTTAATCACTAAAAGATTATCACTAAATCACTAAATCTTGAAAATACTCACCCAAATGTTCAATTATTGACATTAAAACAAGTGAGAAATCATTTGCTTCCCTCTCTCTTCATAATTTATCAAGAACACTTTTGGAAACCATGGATTTAAGACCCTTCAGACAGAGGAGAAAATCAAGTCCATGTCTCCCAAATGTGGTGGCTGACATTATCTAAACGGCACACCAGGAAAAGAGCTGGCCTTCATTTGCTCTGATTTCATTTGAGTTCCCATCTTGTCACTGTCTTGAAACCACATATCTGAACTAGTACAAAACTGATTGCATTCTCCTTGAACACTGAGTTATTTAATACAGAGAAAGATACCTTGGGGTTGGATTGGAGGATTTCTAGAGGTCCCTTCCAACATCAGCTATTGTGTGATTCTTTGATTAAGCTACTTCCAGTAGTGTTCAGGAGGCGTAAGTGTCCACAGACGCCAAACTACAGAAGACAAAATTGGGGTTGGAGGGTTTGCTCAGGACAAACTACTGTAGACAGTCCTGAGCTCAGCCAGCAGGTCTTGGGGAACTCTGTTTCTGAGAACCTAAATCTCCTTATATTTGTGCAGGATATAACCTGTTAGGAGCTTCTTATTCAGCTAATTCCTGAAGGGAGATAGGTTTTATGCCTTAATTAATTCAGTTCAGGTTTTATGCTTGTTGATTCAAGGTTGTTGTTGTCACACTAATTCTGGACTTTTTAATCTACCTTAGTTTTCTTTTATAAACATCAACTATAGTCCCTTATATACACATCTGTTATAATCTTCTATACACACCAACTACAGTCTTTTAAACAGGT
>JAOXXN010000446.1:67442139-67469161 GCA_026770055.1 Myrmophylax atrothorax | reverse complement strand
AATGAAATGAATGAACAAAATGGAGTAATTAAATACTACTCAAGACTACATTTCTGAATGGCTGCCTTTATTATCCTTGAAGGCTATGACAGTTAAATTTTGACTGTCTTATAATGTATTTGTTTTATGTTATATTCTACCACCCACGGAAGCCCTAAGTTTTCTTCATTTTATCTGGGAAAAAAAGTTAACCAAATAGGGGGTCAAATTCTGCAGACATTAATTGATAACTGTTTCTATTGAAGTGCACTTAAAGGTAGGGAGGAGTGCTGTTGTATGAAATGGGAACTTAATTACCAAATGCAGACTGTAAATGAAGACTTTTCCCCCTTCTAACTGAAGAATTAGACTAATCCAAATTATTCAGTTTCTTAGTCTAGTCTATATCTGAATTCTGAGCTTAAATAGCTGTCTGGTGAGTCAGTGCAAAATTATTCAGTATACAGTGTTTATTACACAATATTTTCATACAGATTTGTGTAATTTGAAAAATAAATCTATTGCACATCATCCCAGGAGAAGCGAATAATATAAAAGGATAAAGAAAACCCCCAACAGGACAGTAGTGAAATACTCAAGGGTTCCACTCAAATTAAGACAGGCAGCTTTTTCTTAGATTTTTAAAATTTTACTTCAATGACAATTACTCGGGACTTGCATTCTGTAAATTGATTGGGAAGCTACATAAAAATGCACTTTCTTCAGAAAAGCCTGTTCCTTGATTTTTTTCAGCGTGGTTTACTCAAGAGGCAGTTTCAAGTCCAGAGTAGAAATTAAAAAGCAAAAGGAGGAAGAAAGGAGACATTAGCTCAGGTGTTAAGGATATGGTGGGACAGAAAATGTAAGTCCAGGTCCCTGCTCTTAAGTCCATTCAATGAGCAGACTTAAACTCATGCTTCCATAGTTTAGTTAGTGCTCTTATTTTCAAAGCAAGTCTGGCTCTTAGGAGATGATAATTTAATTATTGTAAAAAGCAAAAAAGTTCAGACATTGGAAAAGACTCATTGAGAAAGGGACTTAGCTCCCAGATTTCCACATTCTGCAACTAATCTAAGCACCACGTGTGGAGTCAGTCTGTAGTGTCTGTCTTGTTCAGCATGAGATGTACCTGTGTGCTCTGATGGAATTCTTCAGTAAAATTAAAAAAAGAACAACAACAAAAAGATAGCAGTACCAAAAAAATGGAAAATACAATCAGGAGAAACAGCATGTTGCTTCTTGTTCTGGCAGTTTCTTTCTCTACACAGGCTGGAAGAAAACTACATTGTCTGTGAAGGAGTTTGTTTACCAAGATGCATCCTTTATGCACATTATTTAGACTTCTGCAGAAAAGAGAAGCTGGAACCTGCCTGTGCTGCAACTTTTGGGAAGGTAACAAATAAATGCCTTCATAATTTGTTAGATTAATTGTTTTATAGAATCACAATTTAGTACACTTATATCAAAATTCCTCTGAAATTCACGTTTTCTGTTGCCAATGTAGATAGAATTAGGCTCACTTCAACTACACTGTTTCATGTGTAGGGATTTCATAACAACACCTTTAGTAGACTGAAGCTGCAATTCCCTTTGATTTATTGTTATTTCTTACAAGAAAAAAAGAGGCCTCCTATCTGCGTGCTTCACGTCCCTGCTCCCCCCCGTTTTTGATGACATTAGGAGTTTCTTTCCACAAAAACAGATCTGACATGGAAGACACAATTACCCTGAAGGCAGTATAAAGTGAGATGTGACAGTAGAAGCAATACTAGAATGAGAATAAAAATTAATAACACAAAGAGCACCTGAATGAAAAATTGTTGATTCAACAATTTCTACTCTTCCCTACAATTAATCCTGAAATAATTTAATGCAAGGGAGATGTGAACTCACCAAATTAAATCCTGAGTATTTAGTGAAACAGGAAACCTAAAATGTTTCAAGGATCATCTTTTTTTAAACACTGCTGATCCGTATGTAATGGTTTATACATAGCAAATTGCATTAATTTAATTGAATAATAATAGTGGATTCAAAATCCAGTTTATAAAATGTGTGCTTCATATTTTTTTCCTTTTGAATTAGATATACTGAGAAATTGTATGTCTAAATTTCATTACAGTTTCAGAATAAATAAGAAAGACAATAGCTTTCTACTTAAACATTGCTTTGTCAGTGATCTGTTAGCTGCATCTATTAGATCTACTTCTATAATTGAATTAATTTTTCAGACCACAATTTCGAAATAAAAATCTATTTATTTCCAGTTGTTTGTCTTTGAAAACAGAATACCATGAGGGCAGTTGTACTTTAACAATTTGAATTAAACAGGATTCTGGTAAAGAAAACTAGATTTTAATATATAAAAGTGAAAACAGAAAGGGAGAACAAATGGGAAGACTGGAGATACACAGCAAGATGGATAAGAATGGAAGAAACCCTGCAGTGTGATACATGCTCAATCGTTTATGTTGTGCCTTAAGTGTCACAAACATTCATTCATGAACAACCTTAGACCATACATTTACACTACGATTTTTCTATGAACAGACTGCTAAGAAAGTATACCAGTGTTAAAAATTAATACAGATATTTTCTCCGTAGACCATTCGTCAGAAATTCCCTCTCCTTACCACAAGGCGGCTTGGAACAAGGGGCCATTCAAAGTAAGGCACAATTACCTGTGTATCCGCTTATAGAACACATTTTAGGAATGACATGTATTTCCATATCTCCTTCGTAAATACTAATCAGGACAAATACTAATTATTCAGATGATACACTGCAAGAGATAATTTTCATGTACTTTAAACTGATACTCAGACTCGAGTGTTTGAATTTGAAAACATTGCTGCAGGCATAATTTCTAAAATTAAATTGATTAAGCTTCTAATTTTTGTCATTGTATTGACGGATCCATGCATTTGTTGCAAATATATGCCTAAATCTTAGATATAAAAACATTATTTAATACATATATCCTTTTTACAGCTGTTCATATTTCTAAAAATAGTGATTTTATTTCCCTTTTGTGAGCCTAACAACTTTCATTGTGTTCTGTATGTAACAATATGGATTCACTTAAATGCACTACAAAAAGCAATGTTTTAAATTAAGAAGAAGGTATATGTCTGTTCTTTGTTGTGGGTCTCTTATAAACTCTGAAAAGTACACAACCTATAGTGCAGTCATGTAATAAGTAATATATCCAATTAATTTGTGTATTTGATCTGTGGAATATCATGTTGTAGGAATAGATCACAGAAAATTCTTTATCACCTGTGGTGAAGTTTTTATTAGTTCTTTTGTGGCCATGATATGTTAGTGTAAATCTATTGTGAACAGTGGTAACAAATGCATCCCCTCACATCCATTTTGCTAATGAATAAGACAGAAAACCAAAATAAAAATAGTAATAGAATAAACCCAGACATTCTGTTTGTTCGAGAAAACTTAATTTTTAACTACTTAGCCTTGAAAGACAAAGTTACTCAGCTCTTTCAGTAGTTCATAAACAAAACTCAAAGCAATGGGAGACTGATAAGAAAAAACCCTACAAGACTGGTTTTCCTAAGTGCTTTGCAATATATTAGAATTATCTGCAATATATGAGGTTTTTTCTTTCATAATTCTAGAGGGTTTTTACATGCTGTTGTACTTGATTTTCCTCCTACCTTAGAAATATAAGAAATACATAGTTGATTCCGCCTTGGCTTTGCTGAAGAATGTATTTGAGATGGCATTTGGGAATTTCAGATGTTGTTGCAAAAAAAGAAGCTGGAGACGAATTCCAAATTTTTACCAAGATGCTCTATTTTTTTAGTATGTCTCAAGTATTTATCTTATATAACCATTAATAAAAATAAAATCCAAAGGAAATAAAGGCTGCATAGAACATTTTTTTTTGGCAGAGGACTGTTCTTGCACAACTTCTCCCACAGAGTTACAAATTTGTAATTCATTGATCTTTTTAGGAGATAGCACACAGTCTGCATGGTATGGAGAAAAACTGGAACTAAAGTTCATTTCTCTTTTTGTAGATGACCTATAGATGCTGAATATAGGAGTTTTGAGGAGTTTTTTCTAACCTTTTTTTAGAAAGGTTTTTTATTGGGGGAAAAGAGGGATTTTATACATTGTCTGCTGTGGTGAATTTAAACTATGTTTACAAGCATAAAATGATGTAGGCATGGACATAGGTTTACTGCTGGTGTTGTGTTTAGTGTTTAAGATTTAAAGAGATCTGGCATTCACAATCTGTGCAGGAATATTTGACAACCTACTAATTCATCAATGTCTTGGTAAATTCTTACTCAGGTTGATAACCAAACATATTTGGAGAACCACTTACAAGTTATATAAAATGAGATAATACAAGGGAAAAGTCTCCCACATCCTCATTATATGTTTGTTCTGACATACCTATCTAAACTTCCAAAATGTATCATGTGCCTACATAATTTAAGCACAGTAAGTCAACTTCTATTAAGTAAAAAATTATGTTTCAAGTGGGTATCTAGCTAAAAAATTAATTGTTTTGGGGCAACTGTCATTATATTCCCCTTTTCTCTAAGGCATTTAACACTATTTGTGTAGAAGTAACTCGTGCCCAACATTTTTTCAGCAGTTTCCATATCCCTACTGACCTTGTTGGCATTATGTGCCATATTTTCATGTGGATTAACTGTTCTTGAACAATTTCTTCAAAGGGATGAGGCATCAGCAGGTTTTGTTTGAACATCTGGAACCTGTTTCTCCTCATTTTTTTAATCAGGATTTTCCTTGGAGACTTTTCCTCTGCAATTCTTATTTCCACTAGGATACATTTACATTGATCTTGCTGTGCTAAAAAGAACCTCAAAAAAAGCACAAATGTCAATATCTCCAGTTCAGAAACTGAACACAGCAGCATGTAGTCATAGAGAAGTGGCAGTATAAACCATAGAGTCATAGGAGCTTAGAATGATAGAACGGTTTGGGTTGAAAGGAACCTTAAAGACCAGCTAGTTCCAACCTCCCTGCCATGGACAGGGACACCTTCCACTAGACCAGGTTGCTCAAAGCCCCATTCAACCTGGCCTTGAACAATTCCAGGGATGGGGCATCCACAACTGCTCTGAGCAACTGTGCCAGTGCCTCAGCACCCTCACAGAAAGAATTTCTTCCTAACGCCTAATCTAAACCTACCCTCTTTCAGTTTCTCAGTCTGTGATTATCTGTTTTTCTCTCTGGTGTTGAGGACCATATCCCACTTAGAACCACATACTCACTGAGGAGCAAATTAATTTCTAATTTTACCAGACTGCAGTTTGTCACACAAATATAATTTACAGAAATATTTCCATTACATTCATAAGCAAGTTAAAGGACTGGTTATCAGTTTGGGGAAATTACTAGTTACCCTCTTTTTATGTCAGCATGGACTCTAAGTATTAGAAGCTGTTTCTGGTTACTGGGACTGGTGATAGAGTTCTTACTAGTGGATAAGTCATATTTTTAAAGTGTAGTAGTGTAGCTACATTGTATTATTTCTGTCACTGCTATCATTATTACCATATAATGCTAGTAGGAGCAGTACTAGTACTATTCCTGATGGTGATGTTTTATATGGCAGTATTTCCTAGAAACTCTGATCATTGTCCAGGACTCTACTGAGTCAGATGTTGCAAAAGCATGAAAGGGAAAAGACAATTCTTCACCAATGGAATAATTCTTGTTATATCACAAACAAAAGTTAATGCCTCAGGAAAAAAGTACTTTACTCGACACCGCATGCATACAGAGTAACCTATTGGTAGAGCCTGACTGTGATCAGGTGAAAGCAAAGAACATCAGTTCTCTTTTCCATCATCTTGAAGGTAACAGAATTCTTTTTTCTCCCAGACTGAAACAAGGCCAAGCTCTTTCCAACATTCTCATGAGCATGAGTTGGATTTGAGAAAGAGCTCCTGCTCTATTGCTGTTCTAAGGTGTGAGATACACAAATGTTCCTCCTCCAATCCCATTTGTCATCTCTGGGCAAAGCAGAAACTTAAAACTGGGTCTAATGATTAATAGAATTCAAATCAGAGTCTCTCTGTGTTTACATCCAACAATCCATTCAGTGTCAATACTAAAACACTCATTTAAACATTTGGCCAAGAAGGTACAACACATTGGACAAAATTTTGTTAACAAAGTTCATTCATCTCTCATGCCCATACTAATCATTCTATATTGCTGAATATAAAGGAAATTTTCTATATTCCTGCTCAGTGGAAGAAGACCCAGCACCACACATACTGCAAACCGCTCTCTCAGATGGGTATTTCATAAGCAACAGTTCTCTGTACAGCAGGCCCTGTATGCACTTTTTTGCATAAGTAGTGTTGAATATACTGTGGTCATTGCTAGAATTCAGTTATAACCTCATGAATTACCTGAAGCAGCTATTTGGGAAAACATACAGACTGCTCAGTCCATACACACAGAAGACTGTTTGAGCTCAAGTTACAATTTAATTTCTTTGTAGACTTTGATCAATGATGAATCTTAGCTTTTATCCATCATGTCTGAAAACTATTATCTTATTTATTAGGAGTGATTTAGTGGGTTAATAAAACTGATATGGCAGCTGGCCCTGTGATAACAACTTATTGCAAGTCCCTGAACAGCTTAAGCCTATCATTTCCTTATCAGCTATCATTTGTGTCAGTGTATGCCAAAATCAGGACTACAAGTTGCGTAGGAACATATGTTACAACAAACCACTGAAATTAAAAGAGAAAAGTAGTTCGGCTTGTTTTATAAAATGTTTGTTTCAAAAATTGAGAGCAAGTTCCTTATGATGACTGGTAACATTTTATTAATTATACAATAGAAATATAAATAGTAAAATATACATACACAGTACATACACATAAAAACATGCACATAAAGAGATAGAAAGAAGGCATTTGAAGATGTAGGTTAAAGATATCAGTGTGTCTGGGACTGACATACTACTCTCAACTGGGAGTCCGAAATAAGCTATTCAACTAATGACTTTGACCTGTAAGAGAATAATAATCTTCATGCTCTATTACTCTATGAGGTATGCCAGACAGAGCTCAAACAGTAAGATTATATTATTTTTAATTGTTTCTGTCATGACTGGAAAGCTGTGTTTTTCAGTACTGAAAATTCAACTATGCAAATTGCTGAAGAAAGTCAGAATGGTAACTGCTGTGCCTTTAATGTAGACAGAATATGTGTGGAAAATATTTATGCCTTACATAACAGAATGTCTCAAAGCTAAATTCTGATATTTTGGGGAAGTCCAGCAGGAACAACTGTATTGCCTATCACTATAAACCTGAGAATGTAAAGCACACAACAGTCCCTTTTTTAGCCCAAATATATTAATATTGAATTAGATGTTGAATCATCTAGGTATCAAAACCTAACTTTGCAAGGAAACAATGCTTTTCCTTGCCTCTGGACCACTTCAACTTTAGCAGTAGGGAATGTCAAATTTATAGTGAAAGTGTAGTTTTACTGTAAGAATTAAAAATATGGCATGTGATTGAGTTGTATATTTTCAATACCTCTTGTGCCACATCTAAAATCACTTAATTTTCATGAAAGAATTAAAAATGTTCACGCCTTTAGCATTTGTATCAGAACTCTGTCAAATATTTGGAATTTCCATATCCAGGTCTTTAGCCTGAGTTTAATACTCGTAAACCAAAAATAGTGGATGAATACCTTCAGGATTTCAGCTCACAACATAGGTGACACAGTACTGTATATGAACTGGAGGACACCAATATAGTACTGTGACATTTAATGAAAGGTCCCATTGGCATCCTAAACCACACTGAAGCGTCAGTTTGATTTGATCAGTCTGACTTTAATGGAGGAAAAGGGGACTGCTATGATCACATGGTCCTATGTCTGAGCTTTTGACTGTTAACAGGTATTTAAAAATTGTTGGTTCATCGCATCATCTTTCCTCTGAAAAGTACACTTACAAGGCAAGAAAGCAAACAGTAAAGAAAGAGGGGAGAAATTTTTGGCTTTCCCAGGGATTTACAGGTGCCACAGCAATCTAGCACTGTTGATGTACACTCATCAGTTTCAGGCAAACACTAAAAGTGGTGATGTTTAACAGCAGTCACTTTTTGTCATGTTTTTGGCTGTAAAATCCTGAACCCACATAACAGACTGTCCATAACAGAATATTTCAGATGAGATTTTCAATGCTACCTAGGTTAGGCAAATATATCATCCTAATGAACATTTTCTTAGATACAATTTGTGTCTAATGCTTTTAATCAGCTTTGTAAATATAAAGCGCTTGAGAGTTTTGTTTTTACCTGTGACAGTCCCATATAAGAAAAAACCCGAAATATTGTGGTTTGTTTTTTTTAATGGGCATCACCAGGAACAGCAGAGATGAGATGAACACTTTTGTTAATGTCTTCTGTGAACTATTTGCTTGGGCTCTGTGTCTTAAGAATGCATTTCTTAAAGCTTTTGAGACGTTTCAGTGAAATCAGTGCAAAGCATTGCGCTGCACCTCTGTGTTCGTGTTGGTTTACATGCAATGTACTTGAACTACAAACTTTGAAGTAGCTCAGTTAAACAAGCTGTCATAATATTTTCTAACCAATTTTAGTAAAAACCAAACAAACCTGAGTATACTATCCATAATCCTGTTAGACAAACTGGGTTTAACACAATCAGTTTTTTAATCCATTGAGTGGAATTTATAAGACAGGGGCTATCACCTTTGATAGATAAACTCAAGCAAACTTTGCTATGACTGGTAAGGAAAGAACTGCCCTCAGCTTGCTCCCCTGCCCTTCTCCAAAAGGTCACTTGTTTTGTCTCAAAATCAGTGGAAAACACTAAGTGTCTGTTGCACAGCCAGTTTTCTTAGCACCACCTCCCCCTTTTTGACATCTTTGGTGTCTTTGACTAGGTTACTTGGCGCAGCACTTGCAAAGCCTGAGCAATAGGCATGTTCCCTTCTTCAAGCTCTATTTGGGAGCAGTAATCTTCAGGAGAGAAGCAAGGGAGACAAATGTGGATAAAAACTGCTTAGATGGCTACATAATTCAGAGTTAGCCTACAACCTCACAGAAGCATGAATGAATCACATGTTAGAATTTTTAGTCATAGGAGGCGGAACACTGAGTTATAAAGTACACTGAGAAGCTATTTTCAACTGAGAAGTACTCTGAGAGACAGTCTAAATAAAACAGTAAGACAGATAGAATAAACCTAGTAGATCTTTCAACAAATGAAGTAAAATAAAATAGAATGCATATTAAGGAGAAAAGATGTAGCATGTTTCTAGATTTTCTGTTCCAGCTACATTCTTGTAAGAGAGAAAATATTTTAAATTGAAAGCAGATCCTATCCTTGTATTTTGAATCAAATCATGACAACACTGTTTTCTGTGAGACCAGGTTTTGCTCTATGTCAGTGAAAGGAATTGCTAGACACTGTTTAGAGCATTTTCAAAAACTGTTTAAAAACAATTTGACAGTTTTTTTTACTTGACATGTCACTCGTAAACACTCCTGTTCTTTTTGTTCACAGGTACCACTATTATGGAATTGGCATTAAAGAAAGCAGTGCATATTACCATTCTGTGTATTCTGGAAAAGGTTTAACCAGGTACAATAACATCAGACACTTAATCAGTGAAGGTCTAACATTAACCTTCCCTTAGAAGGTATTTGTGGGACTCAAATTTTTGTTTCTACCAGAACTAGTATTGCTGCTTATCTGTGTTTGTTTTAAGATGTTGATCTAGATATTTTGCTAGTGTCTTCCAATCTAACCCCACCACAGTCAGTATAGAACTGCATCAACTTTTAACAGTAGAGTATTTGTTCAAGTTTGCATTGGCAACAAAATCCCATTTCCAGAATACTTGTCTCATTTTGTTTGCTTGTGTGTCACCCTGTGAGTTCCTTCCCCAGGACAGCTTTCCATTATGAAATGTCTGGAGAATGGTGTGAAGCTGCCACCTGTGGGGCAGGAGGGAGGGGTCAGTGTGGATTAATATTTACAGGTCCTTTGACTGGCTAATATCAGTTTAAACCTAACCCAGGAAGCTCTAATTATATTTATTTAAGGGACAGCTAGTAGGATCAATATGTTACGATAGCTGCCTGTTGGTTTGCCAAAGATTAATAGTTCGTAAAACAAATGTCTCTGTTCACATATGGCTTGAATGATGGCTTTCATTGTCTATGGCAGTGTATCTGTATAAGTGGGACTCTGAGAAAGGAAAGGAATAAATGAGTTTATAATCACACATAGAAAATTCAGCTGGTGGCAGATTTAGGTTTTATCCAAAGAGACCTTCTCCAAACAGTTGGACAAGTGTGAAATTTGAGGGTAATGTTGCCAATGATGTTTAAAAGGAGGGCTCTCTCCACTGCAAAATTTAGCCTGTAATAGATTGAAATATGTTATTTCCTTGCCCGGTATTTATTCAGAGCTGTGGAGGTGTTGCTGGTGCACAGTGTATTATTACTTCATAATACAGAATTATCTTTAACTAATTGTTCATTTAATTGACTAAAAGACAGTTATTTTCATTCAAGGGAATATAATAACTCTTACTCCTCAGTTTTACATCAGGCAGCGCATGCTCATGTAAAGCTCTGTCCTTGCACAATTAGGTGGCAATGAATGCAAAGGAAGTGGAGGTTCTGCAGAATTCCCCATGTCTGGATTTCTGACAGCATACGCTCACATAAAGATGGCAAAAATACTCTCTAAGATTTTCAGGAGTACTCACCAGACTCACTATATTCACTAACTAGGAACCTTTTCATTGTATTAGGACCTTTTCTGTCCTGTATGAGATGCTGAATTTTCAGGGTTCAGAAGTCAAATTGCCTCTCTGATACAGAACAGAAGCTCTGGTGCTCATTTTGCTGGGCCTGGACTATCAGTGTGATTGGATTTTTCTGTATGAAGAGAATGAGGCAGTTGCCTGGGGCTAAGAACAAGCTTCTGGATTAAGAAAGAGTCATGCAGTGTAGGGATTCAAAACTGAATCCCCCAGTAGCTGGCTGCTGCATAGAGTGGTCCATGAAAGCTGTCCTTTGTCTGATGTCTCTTCTAGTATAGGTATAGTATATAGTATATATATATAGTATATAGTATATATAAATAGTGTGTGTGTATATACAGTATATAGTATATAGTATATAGGTGAGCTATAAAAATGGTTCCTGAATCAAGTCTGGGGCTAAAATAGGCAGGAAAAATATGTCAGTTGATAATGACACCAGAGCACAGCATGCCCATGCCCAAATATAGGCATATGGAGGTCTTTACCACAAAGCTGTCATATTAGCTGGCAGCTTGTGGAAAGATTAGACAGGGCAATGGGCCTCAGTCTAGTTGCTTATAGACCTCTGCATCACAATTTCAAACTTAAATGGCATTCACGTATTTATATTTAGGTAACTGAGCTGAGTGCAATAGTCTTTAAATGCAGGGTTGCAGATACCTGAAGCCTTCAGTTGTAAATTTGACCTCCTGATTCCTTTAAATATCAAGCCTTGCACTGTGAAAGGAGCATGCCTAACACTGAAAATGTGTGTATCCACAACACTGAGTGAGGGCAGCTTTAGCTAGCAATTAAGGCTCTGGAGGAGCACTGCCAGCAGATGCTGCCTCATGTTTTTGCTGTACATTCTGTGTACATTTTGTTGAACATGCAGAAATCCACAGTCTATAACAAATATATCTAGCTATGAAGTTAATTAGAGCCATGTTGTAATCAGCTGAGTAATGCCTTCATTTATACTTATCTATCAACCAGCAAGGGAACTGTAGGTAATATGATGGATCATCATGTGATGGGAACTGTCAGGCCCCTGTTCCTGGCCTGGGCAGGAGGAATTCCACAACTGCTCAGCCTCTGGCTTTTTGTCCTGCCAGCAGAGCATCTCAACAGCAGGAACCCACGATATTGCCACTAATAATTATGAGACTCCATGCTGCCCACAGTATCTTATCAGTTGGCAGCTAGCAGTACAGGAAATAACAATAGTCAAACAACATTTATCATTATACTGATCCATTAGAATCGCTATTATTACACATTCTCTACTTTAGTAGTTATAATTTAAAACATGTGCTTTCTGATTTCTGCACTGAAGGGTTATCCGATAGTCCAATGACCTCACTGAGAATCTCTCAATAGGACATTCACTATACTGCAACATATTTTTGCGAGTTAACGCATCTTTGATTTCAGAAATGTATTTCATTTTATCAAAATAGTACTGTAGCAAAAATAATAGGAAATCACTATGATTTCTTACTTCTCCTAAGAAGTGGAAATTCTATATATTGGGATTTTTTGCTCTGAATTACTTAGCTATGTCAAAAGCTCTATTTATTTCCTCATAAAAAGCTTATGGGCTTGCACCTATGCTACCCTTTTGCTGTTTGTGAAGTTGCAAAGACCCAACCCAAAACCTGGAACTGCATTTTATACTTTACTGTTTAGTCAGTGGTCTGAATCTTTACATTTTATAACACATCTGTAGGTTTCCAGATATCCTCAGGCATTTGCAGATCAGGGGAAGAAATTAAGAAAAACCCTATGATTTTTCCTATAGTTACATTTGGAAAAATGTGATAATTTTTCTAATACATCTATTTTATATGTATATACACATATATATCTAACTTCTGCAAATGTTCTGCTTAGGAAAAAAATAATCAAATGTGTTTATTTTCAAAGGTTCTCCGGAAGCAAGCTAAAGAATGAGGTAAGTACTGTAGTCTGTTTCCTTTTACTTCTGTTATAATCCAAATATTATGCAACCGGTGGTTTTCTTCACATTAATTTCTTTGAAAATTGCAACAATATTTTTCATTAAATATTAGCCTACATATCCTTTTCCCATGATGCTGAGTAGTTTTTCCTCCAAATATCCAAAAGAAAAAAGATCGGAAAACACCTTCTAGGGTGCCTGCTGCAATCCAGTTTCCCACAACCACAGCTGTTCATAATAGACCCTTTTAAGCATAGGATGAAGGTTTTGCTTAATTTTGCTTATTTTTTTTTATATGTTACTTTTGCAGGAGGGCTTTTTCAGAATCTCATTTGTCTGACTGGAAGCCCAGAAAAAAGTTTTGGTTTTATTTTAATAAACTAAAATTTTTCCTCCTGGTCAGGATTGCCTTTCTCTACTTTTTGCTTCTCATGACATTTTGTTGTGATATGCCTTTTTGCTGTTTTTGCTTGCTGTATAGGACAAACATCAGCTCTTAGTACTTTCTGATCAGCCTTATAGCCTTTCACTGTACATGTTCTGATTTGGGTATCTTTAGAGTAAAAAATATCATTAAGTCTTGTAAATGGCATTTTTTTTCAATTTCTGCTGACCCCTAGAACAAGATCTGGTTTTGCTGGGTTTCGTACCCCCTCCCACTCCAACTAGTCCACATTTTCAGAACTGTATATCCTATAGTATGGTCACTGTCATTACGGTTATATTTATACTAGAATATTATGTATTATTGTACATTAGGGATTAAGGGTTAGTTCCAGTATTTTTCTTTGACACTGAGTTCTGCTGGCACGAATATCCTGCATCCATATTATCAAACTCCTGAACCTGCAAAATAACACAGGCACATCTCAGCCACATTGCCACAGAGAAATGTCCCCAATAGGCAGTACCTGTTGAAGTATGACTAGAAAGTATTTGGGATACTGCTAGTTTGCATGGGACAATAGAATGCCAGAGTCCATTCTGAATAATACTGGAACAGTATTGCCTGGGAATGTTTCCTGACATCGTTTAATTTACTAGACTAAATATACCTTCTGTGATCAACTGATATACAGCAAGCCTTTCACCTTTTCCATTTACAGATAAGCAACTCCTAGCTAATAGCAGACATTCTTATTGGGCCCTGAGAATGCAGCTTTGCTCTATTGATTTTCACCCCCTTTATTACCATTATCTCAAAGCCATCCAGATCTTTCTACATGACCTCTTGATCTTCCTCAGTTGATGATTTCATTAGCTCATGTCAACCAGTTTAATCTATGAAATGTTTAGTGAGATCAGCCACTAGTCTGATCTTTGAGAATCTTCCCTTCAATCCCTTTTCAACCCAGTAGTTTCCCTGTCAACACAACTTGTTAGCATTTCAACTGGCCTCGGCTTCTTAAACGTTTTTACATTCTTTTACTAATCCCCATTCTCACCAGCATAACTAATCATTTCCCATAGTGACACCACGTCACGTATTTTAGTGAGGTTCAGATAGATTAGATCTGCTGTATTTTCCCTGTTCAGATACTCAGCTATCTTATCAAAAAAAGATAGTGCCATGTCATGGGATATCCCCAACATATTCATGAGTACTACTGCAGCATTCATTTGTTCAGTTTTGGGATGGAATATATTTGGTTCCCTTGGCATAAACAAATCCATTTTTACTTCCATCTCTGATGTGGCATTCCGAGTCTGCTTTGAAATTCAAAATCCCATAAATCTGTCTCATTTCTGCCACAAAGTTCCTTTGTCCTCGCAGAAGAAAGTGTGCACAGATAAGGTGGTGGAAATAAGTGAGAAAAGGCACATTAGTATGAGTTTTTGATTGTCTTGCTCTGTGTTGTCTGAAATTATTCAGGTAGTTCTTAAAAGCAAAAAAGTCTCTCATCATCAAAACTCAATTATAATAATCTCAGCATACTGAAGATTTGGCATCATACTTTCCATTAATGTGAACAGATAATAGATATAGCCTTACTCATTTGCTTGAAAGTACATCCAATTAAGTATTCCAGAAAGATATACAATGACTGCTAAAGGTCCAATTCCCAGTAGGAACATAAAGACATTGAAAAGATGTTGAAGCACTGATTGTCTAAATATACTGAGTAAATGGCATTTGAATGAACACTTATTGAGTGCCAGGGACACTGTTTACTTCTGGTATGTTTTATCACATTTTCTAGTATTCTCTCTGTAGGGGGAGATATCAACAAATTCTTTTATCTAAACCAGTTAGTGCACCATTAGAGTCTGCATGGTTAATTAGGCAGATAATATTACTGTCATTATCTTAATGTTAAATGGCCATTAGAAACAGATGGCATTAAATTGAAAGGGCAAGTGGCAGCAGGTTAAAATATTAAGCCTAGAACTGAGGCATAGTCATATAAGTCCATTAGCAAGGTAAAAAACATTGCAGACTATCTTCTCTTAAACCTCCCACCACAATCTCTGCTTCTTTTAAATGAATGAATCCCTTTTAATCAGAGCTTTTAATATATTTCATGGGTAATTGCATAATAAAATCATTAAGATTACTCCTGTAATAAAAAAAAAACAAACCAAAGAACCTCCTTATACTGATAGGCAATTACAACACTGCAAAAGTATTGACACAAAGAAGTACTAATGTTTCTAAATTTGTACAATTTCTTTGACTTAGAGCTTTCTGTGTGTTTGAATAGTAGATAGCATAAGCAAAATTTGTTTACATAATGTATGCTTTTGTTTCTTGCTGTCTGTTTCCGCAGACATCTCACCCTCTAAAAATAGGACTATATGTATGTTGAGTAAGTCAGTTACAGCTACAGTTTTCTTAATTCAGTATTTGGAAGAATTTCATTTGAAAATGGCCTCTAATTAATGAATCAACATTTAAAGATATATAGTCCCCTTTGCACACTTTTACACTAAGTGTTGCACTATGTACCTGCTATTTCCACTTCAGTGAAATCTGACCGTATGTAAAGGGGAAGGAAAAGGTCACTTCAAGTTCCATTCAAATGCCTTATGCATGATCCTAAATTCCATACATTAGTGCAGAGGGAATCTACACAGAAGTAATAGATTTACCACAGGAATATGCAGAAGGTCAGCTCGTAGCTCTGTACACAGACTTGACATCAGGACTGGTTAGGCTAAAATGGAAAAATGGGGTTCAGCCAAATAGTCCCTTTAGACTTGAATGCAATCCTATGAGAATAAGTACAGTTCAGTCAGTAAGAACAGAATCATGATACAGATTGCATTGCTTCTCTCAAGGAGAAGGGTTTCACCTTAATTATAGCATTTGAGAGCTTAATAGGCCTAATGTTGTGTGCCTTTTAAGTATTAACATAGTTACACTATATTACTACAGGATATACTCAAGACTTTTTCTCGGTCTGTAAGTAGTACAAGATGTGTGTACAATATTTCAGATATCACAAGCTAAGGTGGCTTAATATGTGAACTCTAAGAACTGAAAGAAACTCTCAGATCTGCAGAATTTAGCATAATTCAGGAGGAATTTGTCTTGTCTCCAGGTCAACTTTGACCATGTCTCAACAAAGTAGCTGGAAAACACTAAACAGGAATATCCTAATGAGAATGGGAATTTTACTGAGATGTAAGAGTGAGGCTTCATGTCAAGTCTGCCACAATAACAGAAAGCTATATAATAAATACATGATACAAGAGTATCCACAGATTGTATATACCATCACATCCATAATATCATAAACTATTTCCAAACTTTATGATAAACAAAAGTAACAGTTGACATAGTAAAAGAGCTGAAATCATTATTGCTGTGCTATCAGAGCAGGAAGAGAGCAAGGGAGAACAGTAATATCTCCACTACCCTAGATCCTTGCACTCAAAAGGTACATATTAAATAAAACTTAGGGTCTCCTTGAATCATAGGATCATGGTCCACACTGTAGAAGAGAGTAGTATTCTTCTTTAGCTTTTAAACATGGATTAAATCCAGAGCTTGTAGAATTCCATGAAGTAATGTGTCTCAAAGGCTACATCACTGTGAAAACTGTGTTTGGTGGAGTTTAGATCTAGACACATACTTAATGACATTCCTTAGCTGGTATCCAGATCCAGATAAGCATCAATATTTTTGAAAGATTATCTGAATGCAAGTGTTCTGGGATGTGGAGAGACTTGTGTGGTAATGTACAAGTTCAGCATGATTTGCTGGTTTCAGTTATATTGATATTAGCTATTTCAATGTTCCTGTTTTTCCCCTTCCATTTCAGGGTGGTTTTACTCGTAAATATTCTCTGAGTTCCAAAACTGGAACACTTCTCCCAGAGTTTCCAAGTGCTCAACACCTTTTGCTTCAAGGGTGCATTTCTAAAGACAAGGTAAAATGTGATCTGCTTCTCTTCTGACATAGAGATCAAAAATTTGCCACAGAGTGTTTCTTCGTATCTTAGCCTTTGAGGTATTGACATGAAAGAGCCAGAAATGTCCATAATCAAATAGAGGTGACTGATTTATAGAGGGGGCAAGCCTTTACTAACACCAATTAACTGACTTTCCACTGGAAAGGTGGTTGAATTATTTACCTATTAACTGACCCAGTATTTTACAAACTGGTGGTATGTAAGACAGGGAGAGCAAAACAAACAAATAACTGAGAGTTGTATTCTTTCCAAATGCCTTTGGATTTAAGGTAAATTTTGTTCTGATTAGAACAGAACAAATAGTTCACAACAAATAATTAGATGAACTTTAGTCTCATTAATGTTTGAAAGATACTGAAAATCAGAATGTTTGTGATTTCTTTTAATTTCTAAAATAATTCCTCAAATCAATACTCATTATTGCTTATCCTAAATACAACTGTTCAGTCAGAAGTATCACTCTCATATTTTAACTCTTTGCCTGCGTGTTATGTCTTTGTTGTTTCTGGGCACATTACAGGCTGCTACATCCCTAAACTGTGCTGGGAAGCTTTTGATAGACATTGTGAACTCTCCAATTTAGCCTCCAGTGCAGATCATGATGGTGACTGTTTTGAGATATGTTGCTTTGAAGTTTTTTAGGTTTTGAGCCCTTCTTCTTAAGTTTTTTTCTGTGAAAGTAGTGAAGCCTAGGAATCCTGCAGTGAGAAGCTAAACAAAAGGAGCCATCTTAGCTGGAAATCTTAAGTTCCTAGAGAAACCCAAGAACTAGTGTACTCAGCAGTGTGCACCACCTACTGCTATAGTCTCCATCAGTGAGTTGACATCTCTCATATATAAAGCATTCTCATAACATTTAAATCTGAAGAATATTTGAGGTTCCTTGCAGATGCAACACTGCAGCATAAACAAAACTGATTTTTACTCCTCCAGTAATGAAGAAAAGTTGCAACTCTTTTCCCCTTCATTTTTGGGTCAGCAGCATTGTGCATGACTGTCTGGGAACAGACTCATGGAGTTATGAGGAGAGTGTGTGAAGAGAGATGAATTTTCTGTGTGTCTCTCACACTCTCTTTCCTTGCTGCTCTTTCCTTATTCCCTTATTTGTTATGCTGCTCTTTCTTATTCTCTCATTTCCTGTTTTCTTTCCTTACCATCTTTTCCCTCCTTCAGCTTATCTGACCAAGGATTATTGAACCTAAGATATATAGGTAATCTGTTGAAGATAATCCATACATGAAGTTTGACTTTTGTGTTAAACTCCTAGAAATTTCTTGCAACTGAAATCTCTGAAGAGTCCATAAATGTAGCAGTCTGCACTAAAATAGATGAGTAATTCCTGCATTTAATGTTTCTGAAGAAAGCTTAGCCAAACTTTAAACTGCCACCAACCCCTTTCTTTAAAATGTGCTAGTATCTCCCACTTTGCCATTGTTTGTCAAATACACAGTTACAGAAGCAGCTCTGAAAGTTGGAAAAGTCTGTTTTCAGAGAAATCTGCATGCTAAACCTACCGCAGTAAGATGGTATAAGGTTCGTGCGAAATCTGATATTATTTTGCTGGAGAAGTTCACAGGCTCTGAAAAACCTTCTGTGATTCAGGACCATGAGAATGATTTTGCTAACACTTTTCTTTCCCTAAAATAGTTTGTGTATTTCTTTCCTTATCATTTGCTACAAATGAAAAAAATCACTACCTTTTTTTTTTAATAAGAAAGCACTCCAATCAGATAAAGTAGCCTGATGAGATGAAAGGGAGTTCTTGTAAGGCAGTGATTAAACTTTGACCAAATGACTGGCAGCTATTTTCTCATTTGTCCAAATAGATGATGTTTCAGAACACTCATAGACGCCTATAGTAGCCTAATGATTAACTTCCACTGCTCTTTGGGATTAATCTTAGCTTCAGAAAGGTGAATTTACTTTACCATCTGACTGCTTAATCTAGCTATTGTCTTACTTTAATATCCACATTTTCACAGTGTATACATGTTCAGATGCTACATTTCTGACAACAGCTTAAATGCTTCATTTAAATAATGACTTAAATAATTTTTGACTAATAATGACCTAAAGATGTTGATAAAACTAGAGATGAGTGGCCTCCTCATCACTTCTGGATATACAGACTACCTACTTGTAGATATGTATTGCAATACAGTTTATACTATATGTTTAAATACTAGATACAGAAAGCAGAAACCTAGATCACTATAGCAGTAAAGGAGAGAGCTAAGAAATCCTGTTTTATCTTCCTTCCTTCCTTCCAAAACAGGTAGATACTCTTATAATGATGTACAAAACACACTGTCAGTGTGTCCTTGACAATGCAATTAATGGAAACTTTGAAGAGGTAAGGTTGTTTGAACGCACATTCTTTGTGTATACGCTAAGGGAGCCAAGAAAGCATTTATGAATTTGGTTCCTATTCCCTTAGATTCAGCATTTCCTATTACATTTCTGGCAAGGAATGCCTGACCATCTTCTTCCCCTACTTGAAAATCCCATCATCATTGACATCTTCTGTGTCTGTGACTCAATACTGTATAAGGTAAGTTAAGCTATATAATCTCAACCACATTAAGATTTTCTACCTGTAAAGCCACAGAATAACAGGATGCCATTATTGCTTTCTGCTTCTGATGTGTAAATCAGCAAGGTAATCAAGAAATAAAATGGGCAAATGTAAGAGCTGAGCTCCAGTCTCAGCTCTGCTGCACACTTGGTGTGTGACCACAGGCAGCCCACAACAGTGAGATTCTGACCTAATTGCTTGAATGTAGCTAAAAGAAATGCTTGTGTGCTTCACCGACAAGGCTGACTAAGGTAATCCTGGATGAAAACTGAAGTCTTGTTTTCACTTAAAAGATTATTGTAATTTCTACTGGAAAGAGAGTCTGTGGCACATCTGTGAGGTAATTCCACGTGCCAGTCTGCTACTCACAGGTTATGTCAGGCCATAGTTTCACGTTATGAAGTTGGAACAATACTGAGTTAAGATATTCCTGCCTCTCCTGCACTTGATTTCTATTCCTGTGCTGCTAGATCCACCTGAAAAACTTCTACACTGTGAACTGGTTTGGGTTTAAAAAAAATAATTAAGGACTATCTGGATACAGAACTTTTGTGCCATATGAGTTCCTTGATCTATTTCATGGCATAACCGTGTAAATAATTGAAATTTAGAGAAACTTACAGGCATTGCAAGGTCAGGATTGGGTAATAGAGCACTGGGGAAAAAATAAAGTAATGCCACCAGTTTCCTGAGTTTTTCACTTGGAAAATCAGATTGATCATTATTTAGTCACTGCAAAGTACTTTAAGCTTCTCTGGTAGAACATGCCATAAAATAGAAAAGAATTTTCATACAGATGACTCTCTAACAGATTTCACACCTCATATTGATGAGAAGAAATAACTATGGCATAACAGTAAACACTAATCTGTCAAAGCAAGAGACTTGGGGCTATTTAGCCTTGTTGCCTCATTGTAATCTATTTGTCATTCTTTACTGTACAAGAATAATGGGAAAGATCCAGAAAAGATGGAAATAGATATTTCTTAGATGCATATCAATCTGTAAAGTAAGAAGTAGTGTTTTAGTTACCATAGGGAAGTAAAGGCAATTAGCACCAAGAATCATAATTACTACCCAGGAGATGAGCCATTAAGCCTCATTTACTGGTAGAGATTATATTCTACTTTGAGTTGATGAGTTTTTTCCTGCTCTAAATGTGCTGTCTCAATAGATTCAATATTAACTTTATTTGTGGCAAAGATTCAATGTGACAGAAGAAGAAATACTACAGAAGCATTAAATTATAAATTGAATAAGGCAGAATTTGTCAAAAGTTCATAAATTTACTATTGTGCCTCTTCTTTGTCTTTCACTATTTCTTACTTAATCATGTTAGATGTTCTTGACAGCACAGCTGACAAAAGGAAAGATGAATTACACTGGATTGTTATCAAACCATTTACATTAACAGTGAAAAGAGATCTTTGGGATATAGGCTAAAAACTTTGCTCTCCACAATAACATTCCCCAGAAGTCATGCCGGATGACACAGCTTTTTTGCAAAAACAGTTCCATGCCATGTTTATCTACAGAGGACTATGGTTAAACTCTGAATGCCTTCAGTGCCATGTCCAGTTTAGCAGAAAGAAATGTTGACAGCAGTCAACGACGTGGGAGATGCTCGTGTATCTGCTCTGCAGAGACTTGGTGATGCCAGAAAAGAAAAAGTGTTTATGCTTCTCACTTCTATTGATTTCCCTACTGCAAGACATGGAGGATAGCATGCCTTGTGGTTTTTTTCTTGTTTTACTGGTATGCTGACATACATTAAGAATGTGAGTTAAGTATATAAATAACCACACATGTTCATATGTTACAGTAATTGGAAAAATCTAGCTATATAAATATCTGGACAATAGCTTAAATGGCTTTATTTCATAAAAGTTTTCTGTACTTATCATTTTGCAACATACATAGATAAGACATGAATGAATGAATGAATGAATGAATGAATGAATGAATGAATGAATAAGTGGCCAGTGGAAGCTTGATATCATTTTCTGTTAACTTTTTGAAGGTTCTTACAGATGTACTCATCCCTGCAACAATGCAAGAAATGCCAGAAAGGTAGGTATTTTACAATAATCATGCTGCATTCTATTTCTAGGCATATTCCAGATAAACTGCAATCATTCTATATCCTCGCAATATTCATGCTCATTTTTAGAACAGTAGAGTATGCTAGACAAAATGCTGTCAGCTTTGAGGACAGCTATAGAATGTTTAAATATTACACAGTGTTTTAATGCCCCAATTGGCTTAGAGTTTTTCTCAAAAGAGGTACAGGTCAGTGTATTGTCAACTTAAGATTAATGATTGGTCACTTCCCGTTTCCTTTTGGTAACACCTGAGGAGTAATTCATAGATATGTCTGGGAGTCTGTTAGGCATATATTGAAACCCAGTTGTTTATAATGCAAGATAATTTTTATGGATGATTCTCTAAACCTCACTTGTTTTTGTTTGTTTTTTGTTTTTGTTTTTGTTTTATTTATAGTTTACTGGCAGATATAAGAAATTTTGCAAAAAACTGGGAACAGTGGGTTGTTTCCTCTTTAGAAAATCTACCAGAAAACCTGACAGATAAGAAATTGCCAATTGCAAGAAGATTTGTTTCCTCCCTGAAACGACAGACATCATTCCTACACCTAGCACAGGTAAACAGATTCAGACTATACATTCAAAACTTTGCCAGTTATATTCAGTATACCTTTCTGGCTATGAGATATAATGCATTATTTTTTCAATGTTGACCTTCAGCCATGGAAGACTTACACCTTGTAGTTTTAACCACGAATAAAGGAAGTGACCATGAGTAGATCTGACCAATACTTTAAGGTTTGGAGTAGAAAACAGAGCAAAGACCATGGCTATAATGAACAGCCATTACTGGAACTTTTAGCAATCAAATGAAGTGGAATACATATGTATTTGGTTTAGTTCCAAATTAAAAAAAATATCAAATAATCCTTCTTGCTTAGCAAAGGTTTGCTGCCTTGTCCATGGTGTTCTTTAGTGAGCTTATTTCCTTTTGAGTTTTGAGAGAAAAGATAACCTGGGAATGACAGATAGTTTGGGACTCCAAGGCTGTGTTGTCAGGATACAGGTATCTGCAATTAAGGGTCACCTCTACGTGATGGTTTTGTAGATTATACAAAAAGACCCAATGCCTTTTGAGGAACTTCAGTGCTAACAGCTTGGGGTTGAGGTCATTGTCCTCATAAGTAACTGTAGATGCATCATATATTCATCTTGACTTAGTAAGACAAAAGCAGCATATGGGTGATATCGTGAAGATTAATTGATAGGAAGGCACATTAGAAGAGCTTTAGAAGTCTGATGAAAGGGAAACATCTCATCTGATCTGCAAAAAACCCCAGCCATGATAATAAAATTAAACATAGGGTGATCCCTGTCCTGTTTTGGCTGGGATACAGTTAATTCTGTTCATTGTGGCTGGTATGGGTCTGTATTTTGGATTTGTACTGGATATTTTCAATAATTCAGGGATGTTTTAGCTATGACTGAACAGTTTCTTACATAGAGTCATGGCCTTTTTGGCTTCTCATGCTGCCCTGCCAGAGAGTAGGTTAGAGGTCCACAAGTGTGTCTGGGAGAGGACATACCTGGGTAAGTGACCCCAGCTGACCACAGGGATCTTCCATGCCATGTGGCATCATGATCAGCAATAAAACTAGGTGGAAATTTGGCAAGGGACGTCTGCTCAGGGAGTTTGCTGGGCATCAGTTGGTTGGTGATGGGCAATTGTTGCCTTGGGCTATATTTTTCTCTGGTTTTGTTTATTTGTTTACTTTTTATTATTACTGTTATTATTTTTATTTTTTACTTTTAAAAATTATTACTCTGTTTTTACCTCAACCCACAAGTTTTCTTACTTTTCAATTCTCTCCCCCATCCCATGATGAGGTGGGGAGTGACTGAGTGGCTATGTGGTGCTTATCTACCAGCTGGGGCAAAACCACTGCAGGCTCTCAGCATTTTACCTTGCTTTCTCTTGCAGATTGCTCGGCCAGCACTTTTTGATCAGCATGTGGTGAATTCCATGGTGTCGGATATTGAAAAAGTTGATTTGAATAGTATTGGTTCTCAGGCGCTCCTTGCAGTCTCGGGGAGTACAGACTCTGATGGGGAGGTCTACAGTGAATGTAAGTCCATGGTGATACATTTCTACCATTGTAATTCACTCTTTCATTCCATGCCACACTAGCCCAATTGGACTGACTGAGACAAGGCACACATAGACACCACATTCTGTAACCTAGCATACTGTTAACCTCAGTAGCTTAATAAAACCTGCTGATTGCTCTAGCATGTCCTACAAGAACAGAAGCTTGTACTGGGAAGTCATCACAGCTAGATGACTTCAAATGGTTGCTGCAAAATTCATTTATATGTCAGTTGCTATGTGCAGTCGAATCTCTTTTGAAATTTTGTTCTAATTAAAGGGGATATTAGCACAGATCAATTCCTGAAAGATGTCTCACAAATTCCATGTCATGACTCAATATAATGGATATTTGAATTTTTTTATGAATAGGTTTTTGGTTTTTTTCACTGCAAGTTGATATTTTTTTAAAAAATACATAATTTTCTCTTTAGTGTAGCAGCTATTTTCATACACAGAATAGAGTGAAGTGTAATTTTTGAGGGTGTTAATTTTCATATACATACCTGTTGTTGAAAAATAGATAGAACCGCTTCATTAAAAAGATAACTTTTGTCGTAGGAGTCATGTTGATCAGAGTTTGGAGACCTGAAAGGAATAGCAGTCTGTTGTCCTCTAAATATTATTACTTTGATCATGAATGTTTGTTCTATTTAATGGCTCATAATCCTATTCCCATTTTCATTTGAGTTGCCCATTCCCTACCTTTTGTGTAGTTGTTTTTTTATTTTATTATTTGTCTTCTTTCACACTGGTTTAAAAAGAAAGGGAGAAGTGAAATAACTGATCATTCAGGCACTTTTTTGGTAATTGAAGAAGTTAACATTGCATAATATAGTGTGTGAGAGAGAAACTTGTAAGATATAAGGGAAACATAAGGCACTACAAATCTGCCACATCATAGACAAAACTTTACTACTAAACTTAGTATTAGAAAGGTTTTCTAGGTTCAATCTTACAAGAAATGGAAAATAACAATCTTTTTTGCTTTTAGTTTATTGTAAAACTCCATTGTCTTACAACTTTTATCATTGTAATTCTTAAGTAACTAAAATATATAGGTGTGAAGGATGTGTGTCTGCTTGCTTTGCTGGGGAATTACTTATTTCTTCACCACTCTAATTCTTTGCTCTTCCTTTCCATGCTACAATATTGTCATATGGCTGGTGAGTGACTTTTTCTCAAGTTCAGAATAGCATGCAATGATATGTTCTCCTTTTTACATGGTAGATGACTCTATTACAGTGTTCCAAGAATTGAAGGACCTTCTAAAGAAGAATGCCACTGTGGAATCATTTATTGAATGGTTGGATACTGTGGTTGAACAAAGGGTCATCAAGGTACCTTTCAAATGTTCTGCCTGACTCAAGACCAAATCCTGCTCCCCTTACTCCTTACACAGACCCTTATACAGTCCTATTGGTTTCCCACATTGGATTCTCACCTGTAGTCCCATCTCCTTACTGTAACAAGGAATTGTGAAAGATTCAGTGCTGTTGGTCCTAATTAATCATGTTAAGGCCTGTGGAACAGTCTTACATGTGTGACAAATTAAGAAGTATTGTAACTAAAACACTGAAGTCAGTACTTTCATAAGCTGCACATGAAAGAAACCCTTCTACCTTATGTGTGCTTGCAGAATTACAAGATATTTCTCAGTGAAGTAAGGTGAGCGAATGTTCCTTAGAGAAGCAATTCTTTCTTTTGTGTCATTAAGATGGTACTGTTTGTGATATAAGTTACTACAGCAAGTGGATTCAGAAGTAGATAAACCTCCAGAAGGATTTCTACATACCAGGCTGGAAGATACGGTTTTGTAGCTTTGTAGCTTTTTAAGGTGCTTGATGGGTTTGATGGCATTCCCCTGCCTGCCTCCAATTTTCAAGTTGCATTATCATCATGATTATTTTATATGCATGTAGTTACACAGAAATCATATACTATAGCTCAGGAAAAAATAAAGGAGTGCTGAGTTATATCTCAAGGAAGAGATATCCACACAATTTGTGACTCTAACAACTGTAAACTAGCAGAATAAGATGTTGCACATTGTTTGCTAATAGTTGAACACCTGTCTTCTCATCAGACTTGTTCTATCTGGAAATGCAATACCTTATCCATCATTTTAGGCAGCTGCTTAATCTGAGTGAACGCAAAAGGACAAGACAGTGCAGGTAGCATTGATTGGCTGGCCAGAAGAGTGACTGCTGCCTATAGGAAAACCATGGGCATGTCATTTTTCCTTTCTTCATCTGTTTTATCAAATTTCAATGGAGACAGTGATAATTTCTTTTTGAAGTACTTTTGAGTTTCCTAACATTTGTTGACGTATGTGAGCAGCAGAGTGAGGAGCTTTGGACAACTCAGGGCAGCATAGCCAAAGCAAGTCCTCATCTACACACAAAAATCCCTAGGCAAAAAACTCCCATTGAAGCTGAGCTCTCTCAACTTATTTTAGAACCAAGTGATTCTGGTCTAAAATTCAGTCCACAATTTCAGAAGAAAATTTCTGATAAACCAGTCAGGCAGACTTCCCATTCAGCACCTAATATGTGCTACTGTTTTATTAAAGTTAACAGGTAAGGTTCCTAGCATTGCTTTCCTGTAGTAAAGGGAAGAAATACCACGAAGTTCTGATATGAAGCAAGGTCAGTTAAGCAGAAGCTAATAATTTACAGAACATGTAATCCTTCCATTGCTGTCTGCCTTCTGTTAGTGCTAAAATGTGGCTACTGTCAAACTCGCACAACAACTTCTCTCCGCTTGCTGTTTGAGAAAGTAACAAGGTAAATGTTACCATACAAACAAATCACGGTCAGAGCAAAGTGACAATATGATATGAGCAGTATTAAGAGCATCCCTTTGATCATCATGATAGTAAACATACTATTCTGTAAGAGAAAATCTGGCCAGTATTATACGGATTAAATTAAAGTACAAAGACTGATTTCTATTTCATTTATGTGGAATAATGTAGTGTCAGAGGGTGGGGTCTTTCTTCCTTTCTTCCTTCCTTTCTTCCTTTCTTCCTTTCTTTCTTTCTTTCTTTCTTTCTTTCTTTCTTTCTTTCTTTCTTTCTTTCTTTC
>JAOXXN010000446.1:67401391-67428351 GCA_026770055.1 Myrmophylax atrothorax | reverse complement strand
AGTCTGATTGGCAAATGTTAGTTATGTATATGTTAGTCAGAGCAGTCTGCAAGGTCAGGGTGAGATGTTCATCCACCTGCTTGGATTAGTCTGTGAGTCCCAGCCTCAGGCTGGCTGCAGCCCTGAAACAATGCAATTCACAAGAGTTAATGCTAACCTTCAAGAAATACTAGTCACATAGCAGACCAGGTTGAACGGGCCATTGCAGCCTCTAAGATGAAACTGGATGATGTCCACATAGTGTGCAGGGAAAAATATGTGTTTAATCAACATGTGGCTATGCATTATATGTCATTGTGGCTACGATTAGAGGTGAACAGAGAGATAACTAACAAGTGCTTGAGCACTTTTGAAAATGGCATTTGGAGTTTAGCTTTATTAACACTGATGGATGAAGAGAGATTTTGAGGCATATGAGGATCTAATCATTAATCCCGTAAATAATAGAAAATATCTTTTAAAAATTTATAGAAATCTTATTTTTATAGTAATTCTTATCTATCTATCTTTAAAGACACTGATTTTCCCCCTTGCAATTCTGAGCAGATCAACACATGAAAACATGTAATACTTCCCATAACTGACTACTTGAAAATGCTATCCTCTGTTATTTCACCTTATTGACAATTCTAAAGGTAAGGCAAGGCTTCCACATCTGTATTTAGTTTCTCAAGTAAGCAAACAGGTCTTCTGAAGTGTTGCACACTCAGCAGTTCCTGCTGACTGGCCTTAATGAAATGGCTTTGCCAGGAAAGTGCCTGCTGGAGAGCCACAGGGATAAAAACAAAACTCAGACTGAGGGTGGGTGTGTGTGGGCACTGATCTTACTTCATGTCACTGGCCTATGGCAGTACTGAGTCAAATGCTACACTTTTCCACAACAACTACAGCATGGTACTAAGGTCATTGTTTAGGAAAGGAAATAAATAGTAACAGTGGGATAGGAATTAGTGAAATCCAGTATCATTGATAACAGTGATTATTGCTGTCATATGGGATCAAATTAAATGGAATTTCTGAGCCACCTACAGTCATAATGAATCGACCCGTTTTCTTTCAGCCTTTAGGAATTTTGAAGAATGAATCATTTCCCTGTGAGGGGTTCCTGAAGAGAGTCAGTGAGGCAGGCAGTTTAAGACATCCAAAGGGTGGCCAGCCCTCTATCAGCCCCAGGAGTCCTGGTGTGCTGGCACTGCTTAACAGCAAAAATCTGCCTCTCTCAAGCACTGCTTTATGTACTGTCCCCCAAAAAGAGCTTTGGAAATTATAATGTCAAACAAAATTGGGCTGGAGATCAAAGCACAGGTCTACACAACCTGTGTGATGGACATGATAAGTGGGAAAACATTTGAATCAGAGAAGTAGATATATAGAACACTTGGTGTTGGATTTAACAATTTGATCTATCCTGAAAGAAAATTATTCTTTGGCAAACTAGAACAAGATAAAAAAAAAGTTAATACTGATCAATACAGCTGCAGAGATTCACTGCCACTTCTCTCTCTCTCTTTCTTCCAACACCCCAAGTTTATGTGGCAAGATGTGAGGGTTCATTTGCCTCAAACACTGGCCACAAGTGCTCTGCCAAGTCGACTGCCACTAAGAGAATGCTGGTGAATACACAAAACCAGGGCAGGATGGAACAAAATTAAAAGACATATTTAACCAAGGGCCACGTAAAAATGCCTGACCTAGCGATTTAAATTCAGAGCAGCAAAACAGGAACTGAAGAATCCAGCAAAATCCCTACTTTATCTCAGCACACATTTAGCATGCATTTGAACCTGCTGAAACTGCAGATCAAAACAACCCACTGAAACAAAACAAAACAAAGGAATCCCATACATTTGGGAGAAAGGAACTTGTTTCACCAAGGCAGAGAAAGACAGTTCAGGTTTTAGTACCTGCCAATATTTCTATTATAAGGGTTTCAGCTAAGATCATCTTGTTTGCATTGACTTACTTACACTAGTGAAAGCCCAGAATTTGGGTTGTCAAGTGCTGATGCACATTCTGTTGGATATGCCAGATTGTTATACCCCTGGAATAGTTTGCTGTGGCTTTGTCCATACCAATTTAGTGCAAATTACAGAAGGCAAATCCTGAGGGATTTGTCCAAGATTATAAAGGCAGCTCTACTGTTTAGTAGTATTGAAAACTTCAGCTACAAGGTGTTGGATGTCCTGATCAGCAAGGGACATACATAGGTAGGTCAACAGACACAAATGGCTTCATTAAATCTGCTTCTCTCTCTTCCTTGACTCTTTCTTCTTTTTTCTTTCCCTAAGCACAAAGAGCTCAGTGGTTCTCCACAGGGGCAATGCCTCTTGCTAGGCTCTGCCCCTGTAGAGCTTGGGCTCCATCTGCTTTCCTCACCTCTCCCGGGATAAGTCCCTGGCAAGGACTGAGCAGTCAGCCAGAAAAGGGAGGTGCCCAGTCTGAAGCCCTCTACTTTGCTCCCAGAACAGGAGGCAGGAGTGGGAGTTCTACATGCACCTCCCTTCTCAAGGAGTGAAAGTTCTGTGAGCTTTTGACTGTTGTCTTAGAAAAATGAAATTATTCCCTTTTCCCCTTTCCACCCCCATTCTAAGAGGGCCTTGCAATTAAAATCATGACAGCATTTTGTTCCCAGAGAGTAGGGGTGGAGTGGGGGTTGGGAGAATTGCCCATGTACCATAACAGATGGTTTAAGTATGGTGATTACAAAATCCTGAAGTTAAAATAGTTTAATTACAAAGTCAATACTGCCTCCAACCTCTGCTAAGCCTGTAGTGTAAAAACAACAGACGGTATAGTGCAAACGGTAGGACAATATTTAACCAGAACTTTGCATTAGCTACTGCAGTACAGGTCTCCATCAGGCCTTCAGCAAACGGAAGATCAACTGATTTTCCCAGCTTGTATTTGTTAACCATCTCTGCCTCAGTATCAATGGGTGGCTCTGAGAGAGCTACAAACAACCCTAAGGAAATAAGCTGCTATACTATATTCCACACAGAGGCTCAGCAAGGTTGTAGGTAAAGGCTAATTCTGCAAGTGTACATCTGAGACAATTAACACCTTACCGGGAATGAATACAGAGATAGAAAAAAATGAGCAGGTAAAGGTATTTAAAGTGAAAGTAAAATTCAGTGAAATAATGTATGTTTTATTTTATACTATTGTTTTACAGAAAAAAAAATAACAGGACATTGGAAGGCACAGGGAAACAAAAAGGTGGGGATGATTTCAAATAGCCTAAATTTCATCTTTCACATTCAGGGAAAGTACCAACTTTATATAACAAGTTGTAGGGAAATCTCACTAAACTGTGCTCTTGCAGCTGACAGCCTTGGTCTTGGTCTTTGCCAAGTGGGTACCTATGTTGCATGTTCTTTAACAGTGACAAACCCTCCCTCTGTTGGCTTGCATTCCCTGTAAACACCAAGTCAAACATGGAACCGGAAGAGTCAGAGGAAGTCTGGCTCTACTTTATTATCAAGATACTAAAATCCGGTCCCATCTGCTTCCTTCATGGCACAGTATAAGATACCAACCAAAAGTGATGCTACAATACAGAGGAGTTCTCATAATTGTGTTTACCCCTTATGATTTTTATAGCAGAGTTTGAGAGATGAAGACTAACTCTGGGTGTCAGAGATCAAAATTGCTAAGTCAAATAAGAGTTTCTAGTAGCTAATCTGTTTCTCTCAGCTTCTTAATAAATAACAGCATTTGGGACAGAGAGCTGTACTGGCTAAAATGAGGGGAAGCAATGCCATAGAGAATCTAAAGGAGAATATTCTCCAATGATTAAGAGGAAAGAGGAAACATTCCTAGGGCCTGATCCTTCAGGTTGTTGTATATTCCAGTCCAGCTTTCAGTAAATTAACTTTACATATGTGAGTAGATTCATTGACTTCCAATTAAGACTAAGTGCATATTGAAGTGCTTCATTTCATTAGAATGGAACTGATCCTCTGTAATACCAGAAAAAAACCCATAAACTAATGTTCTGTTGGAAATCACAGCATGACTCTGGCATAGCACTGACAACACAAAAGCAATTTGAATTATTCTTATAATTCAAGAGTATGACAATAAATGGTTTTGTAACTACCTATAATAACAAATAGCCCTTTAAAACATATTTTAGAGGACTTAAGAATGTCTAGTAATTTCTTTTATTCTCATGTTTGCCTCCCTTTTTTACACTAAGCATATACTTGTAACTAGGAAATCAACCCAAATAAATAAGGCATGGTCACAGCCTTTTAAAAAATCTTCTGCTCGGGGCAGAACCCACAAGTTTGTATCTGATTTCAGTCTCTCCCGTAGTCCATGTTGGACACAATTGTGATGCCTATGGGGTTTTTGAATTTTTCATTTTTATAGATTTTAGAAGTACTTGTAACTGTAGTAAAAAACCAAATCCAGTGTGTTAATATTTCTAGTGGCTTAAGTTCTTTGTTTATGTATTCTAACCCCTAGCACATATCAGTAGCTCAAATTCTTTTAGCTGTCTAGGCTCTCTTCAAGGCAGAAAAGCTGAAGACTATCAGAAAGGCCTGCAGAACAAGACATAAACATAAGCCAACAACCTTGAGTCTAAGAACACTGGAAAACCTCCAAGAGCTCTTTGTGTGCTGAGAAAGAGGAGGACTGAAGAACAGTGTCCCAGTGACCCCAGACCCAGATTGTAAGGAGGTGTGACCAGAAGCAAGATGAGACTGGACTGAAAGATGCGTGAACTGGGGATTGGGTGGACATTATTATAAAACCCATGGAAATCAGTGCTCATGGGGGGGATGTCATCATGTATTCCTAAAAGCCCCAAGCCTAGACATTAAAGAATCTACCTTTTTATCTTACCCCACATTAACGTGGCTCAGAGTCCTGTTTTTGAGGTCTCTCACGACATCAATTGCCATGTCTTCTCTCAGGATAATTCTGTGTTTAAGCCAGTAAGTGTTTAGTGACTGCTCTCACCCAGCACCATGGGGACTAATGCTCAGTGCCCATTCTGAGAGTAGGACTCCTTTCCACCAGGAGACAAAACAGATCCTGAGCTCCCCTTGCCTGAACAGATTCCTTGAGGGAGAAGCTGTGAAGTGAAAGTATCCTCTCCTTCTCCTGAACCTCAGGAGGAGCTAAGGATCGAGTCTGTCTTCTGTGAGAAGCCAATTCCTACAGGTATATGTTACATAGATCACATACATAGCAATGCATAGGAGTTTGGATACCAAAAGTCCAGCTGGGGTTTGGTACCTAAGAGCTCCTCATCTCTCCTGCACAAGCACTTTACAATTGACACTGTTACTTTGCCCCAGTATCACATCAAGTGTTCACATTTCTGGAAAGGTTCTTATATCCTGAGCATGGTACAAGAAAATAGGTTGTTTCAAGGGATTTCAGATTAAGATACTGCTAATGAGAGGCATGCTGTGAACACTGCAGTTCAGCTGAGAATTTTGGCTGTCATCATGACTTAGACAAGCATGGCCATGGGAAAAGCATGCTAACATCACAATTACAGGGTTTTTCAGGTAACACAACTCATTGGAAGAAAGTGTTCCTGGTGATGGCATATAATACAAAGCCAGGATTTCTGATAGTAGCTGTTTTACAAAATATACATTCAGGATGAGCTCTGTGGGCTGGCTAGAAACCATGGAATCAAAAATCTGACCACATTAAATGTTGATTTCAGTAGGGATTTCAGGCGTAGATTGGGCAGAATTAATGACCAGAGCCTTGACTTCACATATTCACAGGTGAGTATTCCTGCAGATTTTCACTCTTTTGAGATCTCTGCACTCTGAAGATGACTGATTTCACTCCAACTTTGTTGGCAAGGCTTTTCGTACATGCTGCTGGCACAAGGACTATCGGGGCTGTCATCACTGTTATTGGTGCTCTCAAACACTTGATGATGCTGCCGAGGATTATGGCCTTGCTGCTCTGGCAGATCCTCAGGCACAGGGAGGAGGAGAAAGACAAGTTGTCACTACCCAAAACTCACTCTCAGAAAGTTTGGAGGGGAAATGACAATGCAAGCTTGTTCACGGCCTCACGAAATAGCAGGGGATCTAAAATAAGCCTGAGATATACCTGTGAAGTATACAGAGGAAGATACACTTAAAAAAGCTAAGCAGGAGAAATCCTGTTGTAGACTGACCTTTTTTCCTCCCAACAAACATTTACCTAGGGTTGTCTCATGACTGGTCGACTTTTGTAATCCATTAGAAGGTGGTGTTGTTGCCTGATGTGATCAAACACCAAACACAGCAGAAAGGACATAACTATATCTAAAAAGCCTTTGCTTTGTCAAAGCCTTCCACTAATGCTAGCAACAAAATTATTGAGGTCTGTAACGAGCTGATCTCTTGTCAAATATGCCTTCTTATAAGCAGTGTTAAACTTTATATCTGCTTTCAAATTAAACACTTTAGGTTTATTAATGTTTCCTTTCCCCTCCAAATTTCTTTGTTGAGAAGAGGTGCCAGAGGAAATGTACTGGCAACAGTAGGATGTGAAGTATAGTTTAGAATACATTAAACATATGTTGATGGGGCCATTAGCCGAGTTTATAGATACCACCACCTGTCTCTTATTCCACTCGCCATTACTTTAGTGACAGAAATCATACTGTGAGAGAGGTGGTATGCTACCATTAAATGTTTAGTCCTGCGTTAGGAGGAACGTAGCAGCAAATTCATGCCTATTGCTAAAAAGAATTTCCAATAATGGCTCACTTATTGAGATAAATAAACCTGAATAAATAAGTGGAGTAGGGGCTGAAGAATAAATATCACTCTGGGTTTGGATGCAAGAAAGACTCTGAATATCTGAGAGGGAAACACTTTGCCATTATAAATGTACGGCAAGGCAGTTAACGTTTTGTTTGTTCCTTTCACGCTAAGAAGCTTAGAGCATCGCTGCAAAAGGACATACCACAGGTAGGGTTTGTTTCCTCGGGGAAAAACGAAAAAGGAATTTATTAACAAAAACACCTACCCCCTCACAACCCCCAAAACAATAACAACAACAAACCCCCACCAAAGTCAAATAATAAAATAAAAATACGATGAAGCCAAATGAGTAAACAAGGAAAGGTAAATAAGCGCTGACGTCGCAGGTGACACCGCCTCGGGCCTGGGGTGTCCCCTGGCGGGCGTAGCGCGGCGCTGCCGACCCCCGTAGGGTGCGGAGCGGAGCGTGGGGTGGGGGTGATGTGGGGACCGGTGAGGGACGCAATGCAGGTGCGGTCCTGGGTGTGGGGCAGGTGCGGTGCCCGTGTGGGGCGGGATGCGGTGCGGAGCACAGGACGAACACCTTGTTGGTCACGGGGTGGAGTGGGCGCGGTGCGGGCGTGGTGCGGAATGTCGTTCAGAGCGTGAGGTTCGCACAGTGCGGGGAGCAGTGCGGGATGGGGCGCGCTACGGGCGGTGCGGGGTGCCATGCAAGTGTGGGGCGGGTGTGGCGAGGAGCTCGGCGGGCGGTACAAGGCGCAGGCGGAGCGTGAGGAGCGTGCGGTGCAGAGCGCAGTGCGGGGTGTGGGGCAGGCACCGTGCGGAGCGTGCGGGGTCGTCATTCCACGCGGCGGAGGAGCGGCGGAGGTGCGGGCTGCGGCTCACGGCTGGCAGCAGTTTTTCCAACCCCGTGTTGAGAACCGTGCCCCGCTTGCGGCGGAGCGTCTGTTCCCCTCAGGTGTCGGCGCCTGCCATCTATCCGGGGCGACCACCCAGTGTTAGCGCAGCGGGGGAAAGCCGAGGAGTGCCGCCGGGGTCATGGTTAAAGGGGATGCAGTGAGGCAGTCACCCCACGGAGGGAAAAGAGGAGCACGAGTGGCAGGGAAGCGTCTGGTGCAGCATCATGCATCTTCAGGGAAAAGAGAACAATGAAGTCGCAATACTGAGGTGGGGGAGAGGGGAGGACAGATCGGGCAAAGACCTGTAGGCCTCGGAGCTGGACCCTGGAGGTGGGCAAATAGTGAGGCCATTAGAAAAGCTGGGATTAGACATATTGAAAAAAAAACCAAACAACTTTCCTAAAAATCTAGGTTGCATTTCCCGAAAAATAACATTAAGAAAATGTTACTCATCTTCCCAGAATGGGCCTTTACACAGCCTCTCCTGTGCCTACCAGGCAAGCCGGGGAGAGCTCTTAACAAGAGCAGCTCCCAGCAGCTCTGGTCCTCTTCTGAACCCAGTCCCTGTGCCAGTGCCCACAGGTGTCCTCTGCACAAGCACTCTTGACAAGCAGAGCAGGTGGAAGGAAAGGGATGGGGTTCCTTGCAGAGCACAAGTCTTATGAAGAGTGGCTGAGGGCGCTGGGTTTATTTAGTCTGGAGAAAAGAAGGCAAGGGGGGAGGTTGTAGTGAGGTAGGGATCAGTCTATTTTCCCAAGTAACTAGCTATACAAGAGGAAAATGCCTCAAGTTGTACCAGGGGAGGTTTAGATTGGATATTTGGAAAAATGTCTTCACAGAAACGTTGTCAAGCATTGGAACTTACGAGAAGTGGTTGAGTCACAGTCCTTGGAGGTATTTAAAGGCATATGGATGTGGCAGTTATGGAAACCGTTAAGGAGTGAACACGGTGGTACTGGGTTCATGGCTGGACTCGACAATCTTAGAAGTCTTTTCTAACCTAAATGATTTATGATTCTATTGTCCTTTCTGGAAACAGAAGGCAAAAAAAAAAAATTGCTGGCCTTTGTCCCGATAGGCTTTCAGCAGGGGAAGCCTCAAGTTTGGTCAGGAGATGGCAGCACAGTCCTGGAAAGCTTGAAAAACTCCCCCACCAGCTCTCCCTATTAGCAAAATCTCAGGAGGCTCAGAGAAGCAAACATCCTTCTGCTCTCTGGAAGAAGAATTTAAAAGGGAAAATCACACACGTGGCCAGTAATTATTTCAACTGAATTGCTAAGAACCCAGTTAAAGATCTAAACTGAAATTGCAGAGGTACGTCAAAGTAGTCCTTAAGCATGATGACCGCACACAACCCACTCCAAAATGTTGCAAGCTTTCACAAGAGAAAAAGAAAATCCCCCAAGAGATGAGGTGGCAAAGATTCCACTGAAGACCTCATTGTTTCAGTCCTTTAGGCAGTTTTATATGGAAGTATACAGATATCATCAACAGAGCTATAAAACTTCATACTAGAAAGATGAAACTGTGAAATGTCTCTTCCCTGTTTTCCAGCATGTATTTAAATGGGTGAAAAAGTGACAATGCTGCTGAGTCAAACAAACCTGAGAAAAACTAAAATCTCTACAACTGGACTGTTTCTGACTTATGTCTTCATGAGCTTTCAGTCAGAAGCTGCAGGCAACCATATTAATATCAAACTGTGTATTTTACTTCTCTCTTGCCCCAGACTCAAGTCTTGCTCTGTCTGTGATTGAGGAATTCCCACAGACCTGCAGGTGTTGCCAGGAAAAAAACTTGTAATTCATTAGTTGGTGCTGAAAGACTTTTTGCTGGAAGTGCCATCATGTTGACCGTGTCAGCACTTTCTAGAGCTAGTCCACCCGAGGCCTTACAAGGAGGGCAGGTGATATTAAAAAAGCTGTTTGGAGTTAGTTTGGCACCAACTCTGGAACCTTAGCCAGACTGAAGACCTTCTGGTATTCACTGAATATACTGTATATATGAATCAGTTTATGTAACTTTTTGTATCCTTTTTTGCACTCCAGCATATTCATAGATCCATTTCATTTTTGACACTTTATTTAGTATTGGCAACATTCAAAGAACATAACAAATGGAACTTTAAGGTTTAGCCAGATTGTATCAACTGTTGGTATTGGACCATCAGTGAAGCTCAAAGAAGTTTCACTTGGCAGGACATTTGCACAAAAGCACTTAATGTTGAATCACAAGCTATTTTCAATGTTCATACACACAAAAGGGTTCAAATATAAGCAAATTAAAGCCCCAGTATTAATGACATATGTTCTCCTTTCCTTTCCACTTGCCAACTATTTAACCTGGTCAGGAGACAAATTCATGTGGGATCAGTTCTATGGAGCCAACCTCAGATTCCTTCTGGGCTTCCTTGAAATGAGGTATCCTTTGCTTCCTGCCCTGCATGGTAATGCAGCTGCACATTGTTGAAAAATTGCCACAATTCATGGCAGGATGGCTGTGCTTCAGCTATGAGAGAAGTTATTTGGACTACATATGTCTATGTTTGCATGCTTGTGAAGCTTATATGTCTGGCTTGTTAAGCTCTGGGAAGCTCCTTGATAGACAATGCCATGATATACAATGGATGGCAATCAAGCCATGATCCTCAGCACTGTGAAATCCAAAGGAACTTTAGACTACTTTTGTAATTCAAAAGACTAACCTCTCCTGTAGAGTGGAAAAATATGTAGAAGATAAGGAAGAGGTGAAAAACTCTCCCCACAGTCAGTGACCCCTGTGTGTCACGTGGTGTGAGGATGATGCTTTAGAGCCAGGTAGCCTCACGGTTCTTCTGCCTTTGCACAGTGCACCAGCAAGAGATGTGATGATGAGGAGCCAGTCTGAGGCAGCTCCTGCCACCACTCTTGCTCCATGCCTTTGGCTCTGTCCAGGCCAGGCCAGGCACTCATGGGTGCATTGGGCAGCATGCCCAACTGGTGTTACAGGCATTCTTCCAATGTTTTAGTCTTGCTTGCCTCCTCCTTTATTTTGCCATGTGATAGAGGGGGAACATTTGGCCTGGCTATATAAACACCTTTTGTTTTGGAATAGGATGAGAAAAGGGAAGGAAAAGCTGAGATTTTAGCTGTAATCTCAGTGCTCCATTCTTTCTTGGGAATGAAGGCAAATCCCTGCACAGGTACAAGGGAGCAAGGGAAAGTAAAAGGCTCAACAGGGCCTGAGTGGCATTTCCTGCTGTACGTAAAGGTGTGATGACTGGGACAGGAAAGAGCTGAGGCTCATTCAGATCCACAGTGAATTAGCTCTGCAAAACAAATTCACAACTTACGTAGGCTACAACTCAGGAGCATGAGCAACAGATTTTCTCATCAGTCATTTAATTGTGAACTGAAAAAAAAATCTCTCCTTACAATGTGTAGTGGCTGGCACAGTAAGTGCTCATCTGTGCTCATTATAAAGAAATGTCTCATTTCCTCCCAGAAGCACCCATTCTGTAAGCACTTTAGGTGTCCTTATGCCTACACAGGTCATGAGAGAATCATACAGCAGAAGCCTGCTCTTTTCCCATCTTTTTATTTAAACACAAATGGTGTGTCCAGAAGCATTTTTAAATTGACCTCATGAAGACCTCCTCCAAAAGGCCAGATGGAGGTGGGCACAAAAATGTCTGGTAACACTCCTGACCATATACCCTCCCTATGATTCTAGGTTTGTCCCCCATGCAGCAGAGGGACTGCATAGTCTCACTAGCCATTGGCATGGAAGCTGGAAATGGAAAACAATTTTGACATTGGCAGCCTGGAGAACTGCCCTTCTCAAACACGTTTGATGTTCATACATGGTCTCTTGGCTGCTGTTGCTGGAGACCATCTGTTGGGATGGCTTTGTGCCTGATCAAATGATGGTATGCCAGTTTCACTGGGACATGAAATAGATGCCAAACAAAATGTGTCTGGTTTTACTTCTATTACTCTGAATTCAAAGTGCATGCTAATACTAATCCCCTTTTTAACACTGTTGTGGTGCCAGTTAAACTTTCATTTTTTCCCACTATCTGCCAAGTTTCTACCACATACTTAGACTCTTAACGAAGTCCAGCAGAAATCATCACCATTGATTTCACACAAACAGGCAATATTTGTAGGAGTTTGGTGAGAGGTGTTAGCATTAACAACGGAGGTGAATGTGTGAGAGTTTCCTATACTTGTACGACAGAATTCTTTCAGGAGTTGGACTCCGACATTTCTTTGAAAATTGTTTCTGAAACTCCATCCAACTATCACAAAATTTTCTGCCCAGTGGAAATGTGACTTGCCAATTTTAAAAAGTGTTACTGCAAACTAGGCATAGTTAAAAAAAACCCACCAAACCCTTTATCAAATATGTGATGGCTTTGAGTATTGTGTGAGTACTAAACTGAGCTGCTCTAAACAGGTTTTTTTTTTCAATGAGCTATGAGTTCACTGTAGATCCAACCCTGCTCCATAGTAAAATCTTCCATGATGTATCTGACTTTGCTGCCTGGGCTTATATGACTAATTCCCTGCGAATGTTCCGCATTCAGAGAAGTGTGTTCCTGATCTCAGCCAAGATGAGTATTATTGTCAAAACTGCCATCATTACAGCTACTGTGGGTTTTCAGATTCCTCTGGTGTTTGTGGGGAAAATCTATCTGCTACAGATGTTCCCTTGGGTCATGGATTTCCTCCTCTAGTCCCATAGTTGATCAGTAAAACCTAAGGGAGCATCCGCTGATGGGATTCCCTTTGCTTTTCATCTTCTGTCTGCTGTGCAATGCTAAGAGACTGGAGATCTCAGGTTCATTCTTAACCATCCTCCTCCTCCTTCTGTCCCTATGAGGGGAGATGAAAAAGCCTTGGTGTTGGCTTCCCTTGGTCAGATTCCTGCTCTGTGAAGGATTCAGATATGCCAGTTAAGGTTCCTAGTTTTAGGAAGTGCTGGGACTTAGTCAAGGGTTTATTTCCTCAGTTCCCAGATTCATAATAATTTAAAACATTTCATTTTGTTAATGAAGCAAAAATTTCTGTGTTTTGGTAATTTAATAATCTTAATTAACTTCTTCACCACCTTTCTTAAATTGCCTTCTTGTGTATTCCTGAAGTAAAAGTTACTATGAAAGTGTGAAAAAATTACCATATATAGTAAAGAAAGTTGGGTAATATGTGTGTTTATGGCTGTGCCTCAGCATTGTATTATCAGAGAGAAAAAGTATTCTTTGAAACTCCCAAGTAACATGGCAGAGTCAGAAGCATAGGCCAATGGGTAGTATGCAGGCTGGCCATAAAATTAAAAATAAACTTAAGAGTAAATGAGCAGCTAAATGCCGACTGCGGGGATAGGATGTGAAGTTCAGCTATTTCCTGGAGCTAGTGTGGTTCCAAAGTTTAACAGCTTTAGCCTTTGGAGACCTGGAGGCGTGCATACTTGTGTTCAGTTTCTCCTCCTTTCATCTCGCCCCACTCGGAGCCCTACCACCTCCCAGCTGCCCTGCTCGCGCCATCTGCAGAAGGACACTCCTCTTGCCCTCTAACAAATGTCCCACATGGCTCTTGGCTCAGAGTACCATTGTGCAACAGCAGGACCTCCCGTTCTGTCCTTGTGTCCTCCAGCCCGTCCCAGTAGGATGGCAGCCCAGATTCCCACTTTGCCCTCAAGACCTACCAGAGTGCTGAGGATTGAATGGTACCTGCAACTACCATCCAGGGATGGTACTAGGTAGCAGGTCCAGCAGAGCCAGCTGCTCTCTGGGCATGCTGGCTCATGCCTGATAATTAAGCATTTTATTATGAGAGAGTATACATATATGTATACATGTGATGTTTGTGCTTTCTTCTTTCACACAGAAATTGTTAGCCAAGTGCTGTTTTTCCTAAACAAATGTTTCTTTGTGTCAAAACTTTGGTGCTACGTAGTTGTAATTTATTTAAAATACACAGGCCATTGCAAAAGGCTCAATTCTGGGTAGTAACAAGCTTCAGAGCTGAAACCTCAGTGGGCATATTTCTTACTTTTTCCATTAAAAAGAAGAGGTGGTAGAAATCTTAATATGCTCTTAGGGCACTATTTCCTTGACCATAGAGCCTTAAGGTCTCATTGAGAATTGGGATGATACATGAAAAAAATTTTGTCTGCTTTATGTGCCATGCAGTCCACCTTTATATTAATTTTCCGTACACACCATATTCCAATATTATTTTATTACAAATATGGTATATAACATAGTGTTTCAGCAGATACATAAAAATCACCAAGATGAATAGGCATATGTGGCATTTTTAAATGTTTCTAAAACTTTTACTTAAATGAAAGACTTTTAAGGTTCCCCCAAATAATTTCCTCTTCATGCTCTAAGTCAGAGAAGACAGAGAAGTCAGAGGCTCATGTAAGAAACTTGGGAGAAGGAAATACTCGGGTTTGGATTCTCCTTTCCTTTTTCTCTGACAATGAAGACTTAATTACAGACTTTTTTCCATGTAATGCCTTTATGTTTGCATATCTTTATCATGCAGCTATGCTAATACTGACCCTTCAGGTTCCCCCTGCTTTGAGCTTACAAAACTATCAATCTTGAAAATGATCTACCAAACTGATGCCTGTGAGAGGAAAATCCCACCAGCAGTTTTAAGCCCATGTGGTCGTAAGTGAAGCAGTTCTCAAAACAAAGAGGCTAGAGGTAATCCTGTGTCTGGGCTACTGCTTGAAGTTTCATCACATGAAGTAACTCTTCATCTGTACAATCAATCTTCACAATGATTCAACAGCTGGGGGCTAGTTGTCACTTCCAGAAGAACATTATCACCTGTGAAGGAAATAGGACATCTGAGGACACGCTTCATCAGCAATTTAGGAAGAGCTTTCTACACAAAACTGAAGGGTGAGAGAAGGGAAACCAGAGTGAGGTTTTGAGCTATATTATTCAATACGCAAAATGTAGAAGAAAAAGTATTTTGTAAGTGAATTGTTTGAGGAAGCATTCCTCTGAAGTGACCTTTTACTCTACCGTGTCTTCATGAAAAATCAGTGAAAATAGCAGCCTTGCCAAGCATGTTAATAGCATCAGGTTGTACCTTGCAAACTATTTCACAGGTCACCAGCTAAGATGGAGTTCATTAAAAGATAATTTAAGTTCTTCTACCATTTGAGTTACACTGGGAGAAATCCAAGGTAAGCCAGTGACTTCATGTTATCAATTAAAACATAAAATTGCATGAACAATCATAATTCTGCTTTATTGTTAAATATATTGTGGCACAGCCTTGAAGTACATTGCCATGTGCTGCTTCACCCCTAGCCCAACAGGGGTTTCACCTGATTCTGGTGGGATGGTGAAGGGGAATTTAAAATACCCAGTTTTGTACATAGCCTTCAGTGCATGGCCTTTGTCATAGATACCGCAAACTACAGTTCCCCAGAACAGGATTCATCTTATTAATTTTAAATGTCATAAACCCTAATTATTTAGCATCTATAGGCATTCTGCGCTCCTTTCTCCAGAGGGTGAATCATCTGACCTATTTTAGACAACCACTCAGGATGAGGTGTATCTCTTGATTTAGACTGTGTTTAATGTGAAATGATCGAACCCTCAGCTTCAGATCAAACACTAATGTGGTCTAGGATGATAAATTTTTTTTTCTAAAATTTTCCAAATTCTTTGTCTAAAAAACAAAGTCTCTTGAAAATTATTTGTGGGTTTAGGGCTACCTATGAAGTTACTAGGTTCAGTGAAAAAGGTAAGTGGGTGTAAAGATGTCAGACTTTGACAAGAGAGCTGATGAAATGATGCAGTGGGTTTTTCTGAACACTAGTATTTGGTATAGTTTTTCAAACCTGAATCACTTGCCATAGCTTACATCTTCACTAAAAACAGTGCTCAGTTCTTTCAGCTAACAGACATGTCCCCAGGGATTAGCCCAGCCTGCAGCAGACTGACTGTCCCTTGGAGGACGTCCCTCTCTCAGACTGTGCATGACTCAGCTTCCTAAGTGGCAATATGAGCACGGATCCTCCCCTTTCAGTTAGCCTGTAAGTTCACAGTTGCAAAGACTCTCTTTTCCTGTCACTTTTATTCTTTCTATGTGTAACAGATCTCTGTTCTTCATAAATCTGTTACAGTACTTGTTGCTTTTGTATTATACAGTTATCAACATTGTCTATTGGCACTTGCATTAAAATGTTTGTGCAATGTTTTCCCTTTCCACTCATTTATCTTTTACATCAAGAAGTAAATAGCATGGCTTTATTTCACATATTCATCCTTCATCTAATCTATTTATTGAACAATATGAGCTAGAATATTTAGAGAAGTACCAGGTGATTCAGCAGTGAAAGTGTATTCTGGTCTACTCGTTGGCTGATGGATCCTAAACCCACTTGCCTCCAGCACATGCCTCCCAACCTAAGCAGGGCTGCTGGTGCTGGAGCAGTGCAAGGGGACTCTGCCATCAGGCATTACAGACATTTCTCTCATTGGTGGGAAGTATCTGGAAAATCTCTCTGCATTTTTGGCACTGTAAACCTTATGCTTAGTTGTAACTTAGAAATAAATTACGGTACATTCAGCTGCCATTAATTTTGAGTTAGAGTGGTGTCATTTAGGTTTCTTTTTTTTTTTTCTTCTTTTTTATAAATTAAAGCTACAGATTCCAAATGTTAGGACATATATTAACAGAGTGTGCACACTAATCCCAGGAAGATCATGCCCCTTGTTCCATGGGATTTATGCTTGTATCCGATTCAAAAAGATTTGTAGTGTGAAATGTTAAACAGTGCTGCTGGTGACTACTTATTCACAAAAGCCAATGCTGATACTTCATTTTTCTTGCCCTCACACACTCTCAATTGCACTGGAAACTGCTTCTTTGAAAACAAAACAAGTGAAAAAAGCCACGTTGTTTTCTTCCATGGTTAATTACTAGAAGTTGGCAAAATAAAAGCCTGGACAGAGAACTAAAAGCTTTTTCTGTTCTTATTCCTTGCCATACCAAAGGGTACTCATGACCTGCAGCTTGTGTGGGTGGATTCAGATGTAATCTAGCTATATGTGTCCTTCATCCTGAGCTGCTTGCAGCAGCCTGTGAGACAGGGCTAGAGCAGAGCCAAGTGACAGGATGCTGACACTGCTTTCTTGTGGTCACCGTCACAAACCATTTAATTTATATGCTTTGCCATATGTGTACAGCAAGTTCCCTTGGCCCCTCTCAAGACTCTGTCAGGGAGAGCCAAGTCATGTCCCTTGGCTTGTCTCATCTTTGGCAGTCATTCAAGCTTTCATCTTGCCTTGTAGTAGATGACATTCACTTACAGCAATCCTTCATAAATGTTCAGCCTTCAGAAGACAGTGAGTGGTCTCTGCAACACTTTATGTTAGTCCTGTTTGAAGCTACTGGGTTTGAGGCCTGAGCACTTTCCATCCTTACAGAGAGTATCATGGGATAAATGGGAATGTCTGCAGGTTCTTGTAGTGCATCTGATTGAATGAAAGCATTTTTCTTATGATAAGAGTTTTCTAAATGACTTTTTTTTTAAGAATGAGAGAGACAACCTATTGCCTTATAAAAGAGTTAATAGTGTTGATTTGTGCTGGATAAAATCCTCCTTCAAGATGTAAACAATCAGATGTTGACAGTCATTCATCTCAGGTACCAAGCCAGCCAGATACAAGTCAGCAGATGTATCCCTGTTAGCACTAAACTGAGACGGAGGAAACAGATGCTACCACTCAACAGAGCTTATTAGACCATGCTCAACAGCATGTTGACATAGTTAGATGGTATCCCAACTTCTTCTGGCCTGCAACAGCTTACCTCATTGCAAAGGCAAAGGAGCAGGCAACCACACATGGGAGACATGCCTGCACTCCAAGACGCTGGGTTTGTGGAAGATTTTTAAAAGCATGAGGGTGAGCAGAAGGCTCTGTTGTCCTTTCCACTCTGAAAAATTTTCCCTCTTGACTAACACACCAATCTCTACTCTGTGGCTCTCAAGCCATCTGTATAGCAGACCATCAATTTGTGCTGAAGATGGGTCTTTGCTACTGCACATGTGCACTGACAGTGGAAGGAGTATGTGCACTGGACATCAGGAGATCTCTTACATAGAGAGGTATTCATACCATTTAACTAACAAAGAAGAGGTGCCAGAAGTAAACTGAAGGAAAACTGCGCTTTTATCCACCTTCTCTATTCCTGCTCCCTCCATTTGTGCCCCAGGTTTGTTGTGTGCTGATTTATGTTGGTGCTTACACTAGTACAGCTTTTCATATGTAGGCAGCATATAGTGCCTTGTGGGTACCTGCTATGGCTTTCAATGCACACATGGTAAATTACTGTTTCATCTTTTAATCCAGAATTATTTTTACAATTTATTACTGTAGCCAGGTCTCATCTTGCAGCAGTCACTGCCCAAAGAGCTGTCATGGATCAAACTGTTCAATGATACCATGACAAACATAATCTAAAACTAAAATAAGGATGCTGTATATGTTTTACCTCATAATGATTGACAATTTAAATTAATGTCTTCAGCATTTTATGGAAGGGCAGTTTAAGTAATTCAGAATACAGAGAAGATAATTCCAGTACTCTTTTCAGGACTTGATCATATTAAACAATTTGTACATAAAAAAATCTAAGTTTTATGGTTTCAGTACAAATTTTTTAAGCACATATCTGTGTTTCTTCATTTAAAATTATGGTCAGCAAGCCAATACATGTTCAAACTGACCAGTCTCATGAGAAACTAACTTCAAGATCCAAGTGGTAGCAGTGCAATGGTGACTGCAGGGCTAGGCAAGGTGAAAACAAAATGTCTTACAATGATCTATCTTCTTCCAGCTGTTTCTGGACTGTTCTTGACCAGTGACTGGTTCTCTTTGAAATACACCATTTCAAAATCTGCCTTTGAATCCTATTCCAGAGACTAACAGATGCACTTTTCCATAAAGTTGATTTTTTCCAGGCTAGTCTTTCCCCTGTATTAATTTTTTCAGTTACTTCAAGACTCTAATAAGCTGCCAGAGAAAATAACAGCAGAAGTTCTGCAAGATGGAGAACCGAGAACTATATAAAAAGGTACGGGGAGCTACTGCTTGTAGAAGGACTAAGTAAAGGAAAGATTTTTTTGTGAAAGCAGGAGCCAAGTATGCCATATTTACCATTCTGTCACCTTTACTCTGCAAGTCTTGAGATGTGTTCTTTCTAGAGCTTCTCTTTTTTTACCTCAACAGTGAGTACAAGCAGAAGGTCTAGGGTACTTTGACTCATACAGTGATAAGATATTTTCATACAGGATTTCCTTGTGTCAGTGGTCATCAAGGCAACCAATGCTCAGCTGCAGTTAGCTACCAAGTCAGGGGTTTGGACAGAAATGACCATTCTGCTCTACCAGTGGTTGTCTCTACAGGGACAAGTAGCCAAAGGTTGGACCCCCTCATTGTGACTAGTTTGCTTGAATGTGAATCCCAGAAGTCAGGTTATTATTATCTCAAACTCATTCTTTCAAAGTTTCTATCTTTCCTGGATGCATGTAATTTCAAAATATTTTGTTTATTTTTGAGTCCTTGAACTTTTACAAGATGTAGTATGAGGAAAGGCTCAAAAAGTGGTTTCTTTTGAAACCACTACAATGTCACAAACCACTTGAATGAACTGGATTCAGAATAAGATGTTAGATGGGCTGTGCTTACTTCTAAAGGTCATTTAAAGGCACATCTTTACAGACCCAGTCTTTGATTTTAGCCCATTCACCAAACTCCATCTATTTGATACACTTTCATGATGCATCTGATGACTTTTGAAATGAGCAGTCAGGGCAAAATCCTAGCTGTTAAGACAGTGAATGTAGCAGTCCTTAAAATTATGGTGTCTAAAGGCAGATGAAATGACAGTGACCTGAAATAACAGGAAGCTGGCCTCAGTTATAAATCTGGCAGGGGCTGAAGGTGATGGTGATGGAAGCTTGTGAGCTGTATCCAGAGTCATAAAAATATAACCCTGCCCCTGAATGAGCTGGAAGACATATTTCATTCTACAAGCAAGTCAAAGTTCAAGCATCACTGGCCTTTGGGACCTCTGTTCAGACCTTGTTCATATCCAAATACAGAAGCTTTGGAGTGATCTCTTTACTGCTAAATTTTGCTGGCACCTAAGTCTTCCTATCTGTTCAGCTATGGGCTTTCCCCAACACAATCACTAGCATTCATATTTCCCTAGTGAAAAATGGGAATGAGAGAGTAAACTCCTGTGTTAACTTTAGCCCTTTTCTGGTAGTCTGGAAGGCAGTGCTGGAGAATGCAGATTTTTGCAACTCTTTTTTGTTTGCCTTGTAATATGCAATGTTTTGGGAAATCTGTTCTGCAAAATGGTTAGCAAAAGGTGAAAGGATATTACAAGGGGGAAAAAGAAAGATGCAAAGTAAAACCAGAGCCAGATAAAAAATACTTTGCTTGAAACTAGGAATCTGAATTATTCCATCAGATAAGTCAAAAGCAAATTAATACTCTGTATGGAAAAACTGCATGCCCTAATGCTTTACAGGGCATGAGCATTTCAGACTTTCACAGGGCATACCTGCAGAGCTCACATCCAGCTCAGACCCAATGGCAGGAGTAATGGGGCTTAGTCTCCATTTGCCCAGCACCTGCTACCAGTTTCCTTAGTGAGGAATGATGACTTTCATGAAGATCACCAAGGAAGATAGTATGCAATAACAGTCTACTCCTTTACATAAGCATTGTAATATCCATATTAAAAACTGTGCCTTGGTGGGAAAAATGTTAATAGACAAATACAATCTACCAGACAAATTGAGTCAGAGGATCTCCACTAAAATTAACAATTCCTCTAATTAAACCATTACCTGAACTTCTGGCTGCGTTCAGAAATATCACATACATCATAAACACATGGATTCATGAAGCACTGAGGCCAATCTAAAGGCTGGCTCTCCCTCCGAAGGACACTCCATCCATTGACTGCTTTGCTCATCTTCACTGCCAGCTTCCAGCCAGAGCAGTCAGCAGAGGTGTCTCAGCCTGGTCATGCAGCAGCTGGGTACTGGGAAACTGGGAGAGGACATGTGACCTCAACCAGAGAGGAGGAGAACTGGACTCTTTCTTCATCAGTGGCTCATAGTGTAAGTTGCTAATGAAACTGCACCCCAGAGATACCTGTTATAATATGATATGGGGAGCTGATCATTCTGTACTTGGAAATAGAAGGCTCTTAATGGGACTGAGCTGTTGCTCACAGCAGTGTTCATGCCAAGGTCTTCTAAAATTGAACATGATCATTGCTTGTGGTCTGATTTAGAAAACTTCCAGTGCTAACTATCTGTTAAAATCTTTTTTACTTTGCTAGGTCTGCACTGAATTCCCAGTCTTTTGAGGATGGTCCAAAGTGATTTTAGAGTTTATGCTCAGATTGTTCACTGTGGAGGTACAGCGGCACTGGCAAAGGGAGGAGATTTCATAGCCCTGCCCACTTCACTGCTTGAATCTCATGGGGTTTTGTGCTGATAGACAACATTTGGGCAGTAAATGGGTTATATGACACCACAGAACAAAAAAAAAAAACTAAAAAAAAACCCATCAAAAATGAAAAGGCACTGGCATCCTGCTATGTAAGGAATATTACTAGTCTTGCCTCCTATAGATCTGCTTAGAGGGCAGGACAGGGATTTTTTCACTGGAAGTTATGAAGATATCTGCCATGGCCATTGAGTGGGAGTCATGCAGCACCCAAGGTCACTGCTGCCAAACTCGAAAGGTTTGTCCTCTCCCTCTGTTTATGGGCAATGTCTCTAATTCACCCACTGTATGACTACAGGACAGCAGGAGAAATATACTGTAATTTGTTGTTCCAAGCAAATTCACACAGGAACATCCTAGGAACTGCTTCCCTTCAGCAGCTGTGTGCTTTTGGCTGGTGCCTGCTGGTGGCACAGTGGGAGGTGGGTACTGCATGCACACCCTAGATGTCAGAGTGAGACACCAACATGACTGACAGTGTCTTCTGGAAAGCATTCTCAACAACACTGCTATATTCCCACATTTGCATTTGAAAGATCTTGTGCACACTCACATTTTAAGCATAACCACAGTCAGTGCATTAGGTTGTGAGAGATTTACAGAACACATTCTGAACTTTAGCCTGCCCATTTTTTAAAAACCATATATTTAAGAAAAAAAGTAAAAATCTTTGTGATGCCTGAGCAGATATGGAATTACATGCAATTTCTGCCCGATTGTGTTTTGATATACAGTCCAAGGATTGAACTTTCAGCCTTCAACTTGCCATCTTTCCTAACAGTCGTCTGAAAATTATAAAAGCATTGAACCTGGCCACCTTTGAACCACCAATGCTATTGTGGTGATTCAGGTTTTCCTTTGAAAATGCTGAAAGAAGATCAGACTCCAGAAGGAGAAGGATGAGACTCATTTTTCCTGTAGGTCTTCACAGTACTCACATATTTGTTTCTGTATTGGTAGTGATTCATATCACAAATGCCTTTGTCCATTTGTCTCTCTCTGCTACAATAGCCCAAGTAATTAACTAAGTGAAGAGGCTGTCAATTAAAAACTGATACTAATCTTGGCATAAAAGCTTCCTTAAGAAACACTGAGTTGGAACATATTTTACAGTGATACCACTGCCTTCATTCAGCTCACTTCTCAGACATTTAAGTGCTCCAAATGTTTGTGTGTCATCCAAGCAACATTAGTAGCATGAACGACCCCTGCTATAGATACAGTCTCTGCAAAGAATGCCTGAGAATACAATGCCTATTGTGAGAGCAAGGCTGATTTTCTCAACCAAGGGACATTATATAGTTAATTAATGCCAAGATCTTTAATGATAAGATTGTCAAGGACAATTAAGAAGATTATTATAAGTGTCCTTGGTAACAAGAATGCAATACTGATTTTAGCTTACTTTCACTAAGTGTAGCTTAAAGGTCGGTTTCTCTGAAGTGTGAATACTTAAGCATTCTTTGGATAGATGTCATTATACATTAATCTCAGAAGGAAAACACATTTTTCTAATCTAACTGTGCAGCAAGTGAAAATTAATGTGAAACTCTTGCTAAGAAATTAAGGTAACGGATTTCAACTAGAAACTTCTAGCCAACGTCACATCCTCAGCAACAGCTCTGAGTCCATATTCTGACATTAAGTCAGTGGAATGACTTGCTCCAAGGTCAGCCCATGTGGTTCAGAACCATGACCATGCAGTCAGTAGATGGACAGACCCTCTTCATTCAGCCCTCTCATCCTCAGTAAGCTTCTGTTTGCCCAATATTGGATCTAGCTTTACTTGCATCAAACTGAAGCTCAAATGGTGCTTGACATAAAATGCCTCCGTGAACTGGATAAGCTGACAGAAGAAAAGTGGTGGATATTGGTAGCACAGATTGCAGTTTCAATGGTGAAATTAAGAGAAGAATGAATTTTGTCTGTTAGAACTGAAGAAGAGTGTGCTGCAAGAGGACATTTCAGCCTTCTACAATGACATCATAAATGCAGGGCATTTTATTATTTAAAGTCGTAAGTGATTACATGGAAGACGGATGTGGTTTTCCTACCAAAATATCCTTTGCAGGTTAATTCAGTATTTGGCTTCTGTTTGACTGGTAAAATATGAATCACTGACTTAAAAATAAAGAAAACATATTTGGCAAAGTGAGAATATTATGATCTAATGTTCTTTTATACAGTGGGAACAGACTACAGAAGAGATTGGCATACCTAAAACTTGAATCTTCAAAAAGATTTTAGCAGTTGCTAACAAAATTGTAAATCAGTTTTAAGCAAGAATTATTTGAGGAATGGATAACCAGTAGATACAATTCCACAGATATGAAAGAAATAATTTCCTTAGAAAAATCTTTCCTAGTTAAAAATAGATATGAACATTTGATATATATATATTTAATTACAACAGTTATGAGGAGGGAAGAAAATGAAAGCTTTCAGCTAGAAAAAGCAATATACAGTTTCCATTCAGAGAAATTAAAGTAATATTTAAAATATCAGTAGCCACTTAATTAAAACTAAATATAATGTATTAAAAAAACATATACAATATAAATACCTGCCAGGCATCAGGTTAATATAGAAGCAGAAGGTATAATTAGAAACAGGGTATTTAAGGGAGACTGCCGTGCCACCTTTAAAACAAATGATTCTGTAGGTAGTTATAAATGGAAGAGGAAGCTTATTGTTTGGGGGAAAAAAGAACATGAGGAAAACATATATTAAAATTACTTCTCTTCAAAACCATTAATTTCAAACTTGCATCTAGAATCCTGAAGGATAAGCCAAGAAGCTCTTCAGATCAGAATTTGCTTTTAAGCACAGAGTAATAAACTAAGAAGATAATGTAGAAAACAGATTATTTTTTTAGAAGTTTTTTGTTAGAGGAAGGGGAAACAACTAAATAAGTTGAGCAAAATAATGAGACGCTGTTCAAGACTACCAACATATAATTATGTTCAAGACCACCTAAGAAACTACAAGCTACAAAAATATGGTTAATCAGCACATTTTGTGGAACATTGGTCTCCTTAAACATAAAAAGCACTAAGGTTACATATTTGGTTAATAAATGCAATGATTTGCTGATTGGATAACTTGGATTTGTCCCAGGTATCTGATACAGCACCGAATGCCACATTGATTTTAAAACCCCAGTTCAGTTGAACCAGGACACATTCTGATTATCAATGCCTGGTTTAATGGGTTCAGAAGCCTGGCCATCACCATAATGCAAAACAAATGTTAACAATAGCATGTGACCTTGAAAGCTGCTTATGTGCAACCTTGCTTACTCATCCCTGAGAAGGTGGTCTTTTTTTTTTAAAGGACTTTCCAGAGGAATCAAGATCTGGTCCTTCCTTTTAGCACAAGAAGACGTTTCACACAGTGTAGAAGACTACAATTCTGCAATGTTACCAGATTAAAGAAAGTATATTTTCATTTATTTCATAGTTAATTATGACCCTTTAAGCTGCGACCCACTGTGATCCTGTTTCTACACCTCCCTTTTCTTTTGGAGAGTGAAGCTCAATCATGCACTTGGAATGACATGGGAGCAGAGAGCCTGCCTTGTTTTCCCCAGACATTTACCAAACACATGGCCACACACAACCTCATGGCTGCAGCCCACCATCAGAAGACTGCTGCTTGGCATAAGGATGTGAAAAGCTGGAAGCCACCGAAGGGCTCTGTACACAACCATGCCACATCCCTTGTTTGACAGCCTCCTTTCCCCCTTTTTTCCTTTTGTTCTCTCACAATGCAGCTTCTCTTCATGTCTCTCTGTCAAGTCTTAAGCTGATATAAATATATGGTTTAGGTGAACCAGGCTCCACAGCTGGGGGTAGAAACAGCAGTGCGAGATGTTGAAGTCAAAACTGGGAGTATAATATTGATAAATATCCATTACCTTTGCCTCTACTTCTTTCCTTCTCTCTCATACCTTACCCAGTCATTATTTTGATTTGCTTCTGTTCTTTCCTCATCCCTCTACAGAATTCTCTGAAGACTACTTAGGGCCCTCTGTAAAAAAAATTGATTCAAAATCATATTTTTAAGGGGGAAGTGTTTATTTCACTACATGTGCCACCACAACTATCAGTGAGCATCCATTTTGCAGCTGTATCATCATGTGCACCACTGAGAAGAGATTCAAAGAGAGAAAATAAATAATATTGCAGCTCATTGGCCAGTGATATTTACCACCACACAGACCAAATTCTCTGCAGGTTTGCTTCCATTCCTTCAGGATGTTTCTGAGTAGAGTTGGGACTTAGTGAGTAAAAGCCTGAGCCTGGAAGCCTAGCAACTTGCCACCTTCCCATCAGAAGCTGTGTGTATACTAGCAGTTTCAGAGCCCACCCTTCAATTTACTCTGCACACTTGGAAAATTAAGAGGTGTATTTACATGTAAGGAATATACAGAATTTTTGAAGCACCAGCAATAGAAAAAGAAAAAATGCTCTGATGCCTCTTTACTAGACAGAAATAAATCTGCAAGAAGGTGGAAGAAGAGTAGTGAATAAAATCAACATTGCTGGGGTTTTGCATAACACTTCATGTTCAGCATCAAAACTATTTTGCCATCAAGCATATAAGCAGCAGCTGCTGCTCAGTAAATCTGTTTTCCTTAAATTACCTTCTAATTGCTTTATTATTAATCAATCACATTGCAGTTAAATGGCAAAGAAATTGCAGTTCTGATTGTCCATTTACACATGACAATTTTATTCAGCAGGCTGCCTTCCTGACAAACTGGTGGATTGCTTTTGCTGGCTCACAAACTTGAACATGCAGCCTTTCTGATGCTGACAGATTCCATCTGCTCCCCTTTAATTAACATCTAATATGTAAACTATCTAATACATGTAACACTGCATAACAAGGGATTAAGAAATAGAAGGTACCTCTTCATCATAAAGCTGTGTCATCTCTTAGGATCTCATTACAAACACTAAATGGTACCAAAACCTAGTGAGAACTGCATGGTAGTAGAAAGAGTAACATGAAGGTACTCTGACATATATGAACACAGACACAAAATACAGTGGAATGTGTAGCAGCTTTCATAGATGGATTCATATTAGTACTGCTCCAGCTCAAAGACACCAGCTTATTTAATGCAATTACAAGGAAAAATAGGATCTACTAATTTGTGTTCTCAATTATTGCTAGCTAGATAAGAAGCATCATTTCTGTACAAATCTGGTGCAATCCATTAAACCCATTAAAAGTGCTAATTAGCTCTTGTTCTACAAATGGAAGTGTCCCGGCTGCAATTTTTTGTCTAATACCTACTCAGCAGCCAAAAGCTGAGGATGAAAATATACAAAAAATAGTTTCTAGGAAAGCCCTGCAACCAAATTAAGATGTCAAAAGTAAGGGAGATAAAATACTATTCTGCATAACAGCAGCTGATGAACAGGCATGAAATTTATGTGGCTGGGGGACAGGGCTTGCCACCACTCATGTCTGGCTAAGTTATGTGAAAGGTCAAGACTGCTATGTTTTCATGATAACATCTAAGCAGAACACAAGCATTTGGAGAGTCTCATCCACACATCTATCTAGTGAGTTAGATTAAACTCATGCAGAACAGCTGCAACAAGCCTTACAAGGCTCAACAAAGGGCAGGAAGATTAGACACGTTGATAATAGGACACGAAAGACCCTAATGGCAAAGAGGAGAAGGGGAACTGTGCTCACTAATGCACAGCAGTAACAGAATCATTACTTGAAGCCTCTGAGAAACAATGGAGAGAGGGAGGGGAA
>JAOXXN010000446.1:67389721-67401382 GCA_026770055.1 Myrmophylax atrothorax | reverse complement strand
GACAGTGTGATATCAGTATCTTCTGGCAGGGTTGGCCTTTGGTTTTCTGCAGCATGTGAGATACAATCTTGTGGTACGAGCTCTTGAGCTAATAGTATTATTTTAAGTTGTACCAGTTGTTCCCCATTTGCTCTGAATGGATCCTGAAGGCCAGTCTCTGAAAGCATGCTCACATGAAACTGCTCTACCATGTGGGCTGAGCATGTGAGGAGAGAGGAAAGAACTGCTCACGTGTCGTTATGGTAACTACATATTTATTTGCTTTTCCCTCTTCCCTGCTTCCAGTCTCAGGAAGCTGCACAGGAGCCCATCATACACATCATCTTCAGTGGGGACTGGTCAAAAGCTTGAGGTGAGGAAGAGGGATCTGTCCCCCTCTGAGACTGATTTTTCAATTACTGACTATCGTCATCGAAGTGGAAAAAAAAGGGGATTGCATTGGAGTCAATGCAAATCCACATAAGTATACTTTAGCATGTACCACACATCTCTGTTTCTTAGAGCCTGGATACCTGATACTGTGCATATGCATCATTCTTCATTAACAAGCAATGAAAATAAATAAAGTTCATGGAGACTACAGACAGATGGTAATAAAGCACCTCACAAGAAATATGTCAATGCTACTAACTACCCTAAAGTGCAGAGATCCAAACTTACTGCTAACAAACACCACTGAAGTTCTAGCATGTCAGAGGTGTTTGACAAATACTTCGTAAAAGTCATATTTGCTTTGTTTTCCATCCACCTATCTCTGCATTTCTATTTATACTACTAATCTTTTTCAATGCTGGGAAGCTGTATCTTTGTCAGATGATGTCTGTCTGTTCATGCCATACTTGGCCTGTGGTTAATGGTCATGTTTACACTGTCTCCAAGGCAGTGTCTGAACACTTCTTAATAAAAACATATCAATATTGTGACAAAGCACACCTTTTACTTTCCTGAACTATGCGCTCGTGTTCAGGCATTTCCTATTCTGTGCTATTGATAATTTAGTACTGTCTTGAGAAAACACTTGAAGAGTAAACAAAAATAACGCCCTAGTCCTGATCTTTATTCAGTTATTCCTAAAATAGGTGGTCTTTTCAGTCATTTTGTTAATGTGCTAAACATGCAGATAAATTGCTTTCCAATTCTGTTGTTTTCTCTGAATATTTTTGGAGAGAATGAACCTTTACTAAGTTATTTATTTTGCTGAAATTTCCTTCAGAGTAGCTTTAAGATCAGTCCTGGATTTCCTAATCCTTTCCTTTTTTCCTGCCACAGGCGAAATCCATTAGGTGGTTACACAGTCATTTAAAGGCCATTAAGTCTTCCTTTTGAGAAGAGACTTTCTCGTTAGAGTTTCACTCTTATCTGTGTTTCCCATCAGAGGAGGAAGTCCTGTTACTTGGAGCCTGCCTTAAAGCCTTCCACCGGCATCACGCTCTGCAGGAGAACACCCATCTGATTTTCCACACCCTTGTGGCGTCCAAAGACGCTGCTAAAGTAAGCATCAGCTATCTGCCTCATCTCCCTGTTTTCTCCCTCGGGAGTGGCCAGCTTGCAGCAAGCAAACTGAAATCCAGATCTGATGCGGCAAAGCGTTGCTCCAGACAATATACCAGACAGCACAGGGCAATTTCTGGGTTTGAAGCCATGCTTTTTAAAGGGAGGAACCTTAGACTTGCACTGGCTAATGGATGATACACTTCAGTAAAACTGGGGATTAGAAGTTAAAGGAGGGCTTTTATATTGATCTAACAAGTTAGTCAGAATGATAGTAGGTAGTCCCAACGACATGTTTGGGAGCATCGAGCCTTTACTTGCTTTCTGATCAGCTGCTGAATTCAAAACTGCAGACAGAGGAACTCCTCTGTGTGGTTGCCGTGGGCTGGTGGGGAGAGGAAGGGAAAGACTTTGTTAGAAAGCAACACCTGCCGTGACAGTAGAGGCTGGAGGAGATGGCCAACCCAACCCCACCAACAAGAAGCAGATGAGGAACAGGAATTCAAGTAGATAATCCCATCTGCAGCAGAAGCCATACAGAGAGGTTTTCTGTGGCTGACTTGCAGGGATTTTCTGCTCCCCAGTAATCTGGTTGAGCTCAAATTACAGCATTTTCTTTTAGGGAAAGTACTAATCTTGGTGTGTTTCCTGCACTTACCTGATAGCTTTCTCAAGATTTAAGAGTCCAGTGTCATGGTGCTTTCTCTAGAAAGGACTTCAATATTATGGCAGCCTCTGTTCTTCAATCAGATGTTTTTGAAATGGACAACAGCACACAAGGAGCCCGACATACAGACTGGGCAGTTTGCTTACAGAAATCTGACTTTTTAGAAAAACAGGGTGAAAGTGGTTTGACCGTATGCACTTGAAGTCTAGCTCATTTCATGTCTAGAATACAGCTTTGGGGAAAGATCTCACTTAACCCTAAATTTTGACTACTTATTTTCATATTCATTTATCCGTATCTCTCTCTCTTTTTTCTTTTTTTTTCCTTCATCCCAATAGAAGTTTGCAATTATGACATGACAATTAATAGCTCTCCACAGGTAGACAGAGAGCTCCAAAGACCAAAAGGAGTCAAAATCAAGCTTGTACCTTGAGGCAATTAACTCAGTGGTATACCTTGGTAACATGCGAATAGAAGGGAAAAAGTGTGGTCATATGTCAATAAAGTTTTACAAATGACTAAACAAAACTGCAGAGGTATTTTCCACATTATGAACTTTTTTAGGTTTTTTATTATTAAGCAAAACCTCCAACATTAGCATTTGAGCAAAGAGTGCAAGCAGGTTGAACTTGCACAGAACAACTAGCAGAGAAGTTGTCAGCTCCTGTGTTTTGGGCAGGATCACTAGTGGATCTCAGGCATTTCTGTCTTATTTAATCACCATTAACTGCAGCCTGGAATGCTGACATCATGTGTAGTGAAAGCAAAGAGTGTAAATTGGGCATGAGAGAGGTTTCTTGATGCAGGAAGGAAGTAACATAACACTGAACACAGCTCAAATTACACTGTGAGAATAGAATGAATGAGCAAACCTGGTCTCTGTCACAAGACAACAGAAAGAAAATAATAGATACTTAAAAAGAGGCTTAGAAGGAAAAGAGTAATGAATTGTTTCCATTTTACTTCCTAAACGGATCCTTTGAAATAAAGAATGGATATACCTTTAAAAGCATGTTATGTTTTAGTTAACATAGCAATTTAAACAATTATCACATTGAATTTAGTGAGAAAAATCTTATGCTTAAGTGTCAAAATCCTTTTTCCAAAAGTTTTCAGGAGCACAACTCTTGTCAGCTCTCAGAACACTTGCATTCAGAACTTCAGAGAGGGATCTTCAAATATGCCTGACAGTTTGCTGAGAAACCAACACACCCAGTGAGTAGGAGCTCAGGATGCAGGCCCTGCTGGTCAATGAAATATCTAAACCCTCCTGGCCTGAAGTTCCTGCAGTATATTTTAATATGGAAAAAGCTTCTTGAAGCTCTGTCCTCAGGTTTATGATATCATTGATTAGTGAAGTTTGAGCAACATTATTGGTTCCTGATGTTTGGGCAACATTCTTGGAAGTGTACTTCTCAAACCCCCCACATATTATTGTCTTTTTACAAGTGTGTGTAGTGATAGGACAAGGGCAAATAGCTTCAAACTGAAAGAGTGTAGGTTTAGATAAGATATTTGAAAGAAATTCTTCACTGTTAGAGTGGTGAGGCACTGAAACAGGTTGCCCAGAGAAATTGTGGATCCCTGGAAGTTTTCAAGGCCAGGTTGGATGTGGCTTTGAGCACCTGGTCTAGTGGAATGTACTCTTGCCAATGGCAAAGAGGGTTAGAATTAGATGATCTTTAAGGTCCCCTCCAGCCCAAACCATTCTATAGTGATTCTGTGATGATTCCACCTACCTTGCACCTGCCCATGGTACTCCATACAGAGAGGTAAAAAGTGACTTGAATGGGCCCTGGTAATGACTGGCTTCTGTTCTTCCGTAACCCAGCAAACCAGCCCTTCTCCCAGCTCATCTTTCCTTAGGAAGTGTTTCCCCACTCTGGTGCCCTGGTGATACATCCATCCTACCACACAGGGGCTGTAGGAAGGATGGACGGTCCCATGGATGCAGGTCATTGATGCAGTGAGCCTTGGGGCCTTCTTCTCAGAAAAAGTCTTTGGAATCTTACTGTCCATAGGGATTTTGCAGCTAACCCAGTTTTAGCAATTAGGTTCACCTTTACTGGAACAAAGGGAGTTATAGAAGATCATTTTTATTCTATGCAGCTAAACTCTAGCTGCCCTAGCAAATAATTTTTCTCTGAAGCCAGTGAAAAATTCCCCAGGCTGAGCACGACCAGCTCCTTTGCAAGCAGTCAATTCAGAATTACCCTGACTAAAAATCACAAAGAGGTACTGAACAGATTTATAAATAATTTCATAATCTCACCCACTCTTTCCAGAACAAAAATCACTGTTTAGCTGCTCTGAGATTGAGTCTTGCTCAGATATTCACCACTATATGAAGAATACTCTAGCAAAGACTCTTTGATATCAAAATCCATAGTAGATCTCTTAAAGCTGTTATATTATTGACTCCACATTGTTTGTTGTATAGGGCTATATTACGCTGCAAAAAAGCCTTTCCTTTTTGTTACATGTCACCTCATTTTACCTTCATAAAGAAATGTTTAGGTTTCTATCCTTTTGAATGTGGCTGAATAATGTTACTTTTTATTTATGAACATATATTTTGAATTTCAATGATAGAACACAAGGACAGATCCAATGAACAGCTCTATTATACTTAAGAAATTGAATTTCTATTCATAAAGCACTGAGTAGCACCTATTAGATGGTTTCCCATACAAAAAACACTGAATACCTCCAAATGAGGCTGACTATATCAAAACACTAAAACATGAATAGGATTTCTTCTCAAAGGAAAGACTGAATGAAAGTGCAACTATGCTGATATATCTTGTAATACACCTATTTACAATCTAAGAAGTACCTTTACCTTGGCTTAAAATCACTGATTTCTGCTACAATGTTTTTGTCATAAATATGGGCCTTATACAGAGGAAGGGTTTCTGTGAATGCTATAAGTGGCACATTTACACACTAATTCTCCTGAATAACATGAGATGTTTGCCATGAAATACAATACTTGCCCTTTTTTTCAGATTTAGAATATCCTAACTCATATCTTTAATTGTCTGCTACTACTTTCAAAAAATAAGTACATGAACAAAAGTGACTGTAATAATCTTTCATAATAATTTTTCAAGAATTATTCAGGGAAAGAAGACTTAATTTCCCAGTTCAGTGACACAAACAGTCTCTTTAGTGTCAAGCCTTAACAAAAGCAACAGAAAACAAAAAATATTCCCCTTTGTATAGCAGCCACATGTAACCTTATCAAATTGTGCATCATGTAACAAAACACAAGAAATTTTTCAGGGCTGAAAACAAGTTTGCATACAATACATATGATTGTCTTTTTTTTTTTTCCCAAGCAGTATTTTATCATTTGCAAGGGATATGCAAAATATTATCACTGAACTCGTAGAGCTTAATAACCCTTGTGTTTGGTTTGAAGTATAAGACACTGTATAGACTAATGGAAAGCCTGGCTCAGCAGTTGTAGCAAACCTTTGCTGAGGATGAAGAAGATAAAGCACAGGTATCACTAATTCATCTCTGTGATGCCTGAGAATCTCCTTATGCCCGAAAAGATCTCCATAGAGGAGGTGATCCTGCCCCTCCGCATCCCACTGGAGCCTAGTGAAGCCACATCTGGAGCACTGTGCCCAATTCGGGACTCCTTAGGACAAGGGAGATGTGGAGTTCCTGGAGCAAGTTCAGCACAAGGCTGAAAGAATGATTTAAGGGACTGAAGCATCTCTCTTACGAGGAAAAGCCAAGGCAGCTGGGCCTGTTCAGCTTTGAGAAAAGACGACTGAGAGGAGACATCATCAATGTACATAATTATCTGAAGGGAGCGTGTGAAGAGGATGGACCAGTTTCTTCTCAGTGGTGCCCAGCAATACAGGAAGAGGCAGTGGCCAGAAATTGTTGCACAGGAAGTTCCACCTGAACTTGAGGAAGAACTTCTTTACTGTACTGGTGACCGTGCATTGGAACAGATTGCCCAGAGAGATTGTGGAGTGTCTCTTACTGGAGGTATTTGAGAACCATCTGTTTGCAATCCTGTGCCATGTGCTCTAGGATGACCCTGCTTGAGCAGGGAGGCTCTATCAGATGACCCACTGAGGTCCCTTCCAACTTTACGTGTTAGGTGAAAAAGCAGAAGAAATATTGTGGGCTGGAAATAACATAGATGGTGGCTATTCTTCTGTGTTTTTAAAAATATAAGGCCACAATAACCCAGCCATTTACTAATAGCCAACAGAGCACATATCAGAGAACAGGTTCCCTACTTCAGTTTGAAGTGTAAGTGAAGAATGTATACTTCACTGTGTAGTGAATATAAGCCAAGGGAAAGAAACAAAAGGGCGTTTTTCTCCCCAATCCAAAGTCTGAAAGGCAAAGTTCAGTCATTCTGTGATGCCACAAACTTTGTTTTGAAAGTTTCTAAAATGTTTAAGTTCAAGATGATTTTTTTGACTTAAAAGAAATTGTTGTTGCTTTAAAAATCTAAAACTCTCAAGCACAGTGGCCATATCCTTCAGCAGCAAAGCCACTTAGAAAAAGCAGTATTGCTGCTAATGGAAATACTGTTCAAAGGAAGAACATTACTCCTTAGTTTTTCTTTATAGCCAGCATTTGCTACAAGGGAAGAGACACTGACCTCTGGCTTGTGGTGGGTAAATGTTAGATTACATTTAGCAAGTGAAAGTCAGAAGTGCTTTCTATGTTGCTTTTTTGTTAATGTCATCTGCTCTGTTAAAATAGCTGCTGTTTGGTCTTCCCTCTACTCTAAAATAAATATTTTGGTCACAAAACTGATTCTGCTAAGTTTCTAAGTGGGAACATCCCACAGTGAATATCTATATCCACCCTATATTTCACTTAATTTCTGGACAGCATTGATAGTTATCCCGATTTATGAAAATTATATAGAGTAATTTAAATTTTATGAAGGTTTATTGGCCACAGAGTAATAGAGGCTGTGATCAGTTACAGGCAGCTAGAAGGGGAGTTATTTCCCACTGTTAGTCTTCTAGTAACTGCTAAATGTGTGCCATAGCCCAGAGAGATTTTAATCAACAACCCTGTAGGATACCCATTACTTTGCAGTGCAAAAGTTTTTCCTGTGTTTCCTCTCCTTGGATGGAAAGGCAAAGCAGGACTGAAGAGCTAGCTTTTGACTACAGGAGACTTTATTTTAGGCCCTTTATATGTCACAGGTTTCCTGTCCATTCTCCCAGAAGTTGCATGAGGTCAGTCTCACAACATAGTCCCAGCACCTGGGGTCTGGAAGTAGATTTTGTGTGCCCCATGAGGCCCAAGGAGTTTGATACCAGAGAATAGTAACAAGCCCCACTAATGAGACAATCTCTCTCTGAATTTCTGCTGCCTTATGCAAAAACTCTGTTCAGCCCAATGTTTCATAGTCATGTGTCTTGTCCCTCAAGGTGCATCTTCTTGGGTGGGAACTGGCAATTTGCTCTCCTAATTAACAATTTAGAGACTGATTTAGGGAGTAGGAGGTCATTGAGAAGGTTAAACCCATCCATGTCTGGCCTCCAGGCTCTGCAGGAGTGCATCTAGCCTTCACTGTCCCTGAGGAGTTCACCTAGGAGCTCAAAGGGTCAGCAAGACCAAGATCATGCAAGCAGGAGCATGACTCCATAGCAAGGAAGTGCATTCACTCAAGATCAAAGTAGGACAGGAGAGAGATCTCCTCTGAACCCCAATTCCTACCAGTAACACACCTGATGAAAAATAGATATGTACTTCAAGGTCAAGGGCCAGAGCATAGGGTTCTCTCTCCCTGCTTCACCAGGCTGCAAAGCACAAGGTTATTTTCTTTCTGGCTCACCCCATTGACCTGACAAGTCTTTGCTGAACAGTGGCAGAGCCTCAGTGCAGGTATGGGCAGTACTTCTGACCCCTCAGTCTCACTGAAGTGAGGTTTAATGGCTTAGTCTTTCTTCTGTCTAGGTACTTTTGTGTACCTGAGCTTGAATGTTCTTGGGCCTCAGCTTTCCCTCTCATGTTGCAAAATAAGCATGTTAATATATGGAAATAACAAAAATAGCAATGAGTTACAACAATCACCTCAGCGAAGAAAGCACATGTCAACACACTTCAGCTGGTGTATAGGCATGAGGTCAAAATAGTAAATTTCCCATTCAAAAAGGCTCCAACAAGAACCTTGCAAAACTTGCAACACAGACCAAAATTTTCACAGAAAGGCCAGTTTGTGATTTGCAATATCAAAATCTTTGAAAAATTAGGGGTTCAAAAAGCACAAGAAAACAAAACCATCAGATGCATTATTTGTTTTAGCACCTTCTAATTTTTTCAATTCCTATTGATATTGTCAGTGTTCCTTATATTTTTATTTGAAGGATGTTTGATACAAAAAACCTCCACATAGAATAAAACATTTATTTTTGGTTCTTTGATCATTTCATTTCAGATAAGCCCAAGATGAATGTAAAGATGACTGTTTGTTGTCTGAGCCAAAGTCAAATACCTTCAGACTCTGGATTTCTGAGTTAACTGACCATTATGTGAGGTGTAGAATGTGTTGTCCTAATATTAGATTATACTGAAACATACAGACAATTGCAGGTTTGAGATGCATTTTGCACTAAGTAAACACTGCTTATTACACACTACCCAGTGTGAAGTAGCCTTTTCATGCATTGATTTTACAGCCATCGCCACAAATGGTGGATTTGGGTTCTTCTCAGAGATGTTGGTTAAGTCAGTCTGCTGCAATTTGGTAGCAGTCTGATTATAAGTGAGTTGAGATTACTTATTTGAACAAATTAGAAAGTAAACTGGTATGGACTGCCTCATACAACAGGATTACTCAGCTAAATTAAAAGAAAACAGAAGGAGCTGGTACTTCTGCATGTGTGTTGAATTCACCTTTGCTTCATTCTATTTTACTTGAAATATATCAGAACTTTGACATGTTAATTATCAATGGCAGGCTAACAGTAACCAGGTCCTGATTATTTCCATGTTCATTTATGTGGTTAATTCACAGAAGTGTTTAATAGGTTGCAAGCTGATGGTGGAAACTATTTCTGTTTGTTCTGTTTGAGCATTATTGTGACTCTTTAATTATTAAACTCACATCAGCATTTGGAGAGCTGTTTTACAGTATTATTGTAATTTGAAATTACTATTTTCTGGTAAAGGTTTTGAAATGTGTCTTGCCTCACACTTAGTTGTTTCAGAAAGGAAGGAACTAATTGCCAACTCTATGGATAGACAAAGCTCAACTCTGACCTAAGACATGAGCATTTGCATTGAGAAGTGTTTGTCTAATCCGACATGTGGGGTGCTGTTTTGAGATTCTCTAAGCTGATGGAGAAAGCTATGTGAGGCTGGCAGACACAAGACCTACAGATCTTTTTCAGTAGGGGGTCAGGTGGAAGAACATTTTCAAAACCGTCTTTAGACCAATATTGAAAAATGTTACAGTCTAGATTGAATATAAGATCACTGCCACTGAGGGAGAATATGTATATTGATTAAATAGACTTGGGAGGAGATTTGTATTTTTTTTTTCCTTTCTCTTCCACCATCTCATCATCTGGCAAAGAACCTGGTACCCTGAGTTCTTTGTCTGCATGCCCTTTCCCATTTGGGAGAGGGTCTCCCTCTTCCCACCCACTGCCCAGCACAAGTATCCAAGTTATTTTCTTATCACTGAGTAATCCTATACACAGGGAGATTTTGGCAGTAGCCTGTTCACTTCTTTCTTACTCAGCACTGCCCTGGAAGAATTAGCGTGAAAATAAACTACCAATGCAAAGTGATAAAATGGGTCTTTGGTTTACAGTTTCATAGCTCATGCTCAGCACACACAATGCAGACCTCTGGGTTTGTTTTTGTTTTCTTTTTCCTTTTATTTTACTCATTTACAAACAGCACAAGAATTTTAAGAACATGTAGAATGTCAAAACTGGCAACTCTAATCCTTCCCATACAAGGGAAATTGTGTTTCTGCAGCTCCCCATCCTCCTCCACCTGGATTAGCCATGAACCAACAAAAACAGTGGATTTTCATGAAGGTCAGATGCCTAAAACAGGGCTAGGTGACATACAAGACAGGGCAGGTGGGTTTAATGTTTTGTCTATTGATGCTTTGCCAGTGATACCACCGTATCTTCAAAGGCAGCCCTCAGAGGTCTCAGTGCTCTGAAGCTCTATGGGTAGTTTTAAGTTAAAATAAGTTCATATTGGCAAAGACACTACACATTTCACAACAGTCTCACAAACCCCTCTCCTCTAGCAGAGTATGTGAGAATTTTAGATCCACATAGCCCTTTTCAATGAAGTGCCCAACTCAAACTGGACCCTTGGGAGCCTTGCTGTGTCCACATTCTAGTCACTTTTCATTAGAGAAGCCCATAATCACAGTTAGAAGCCATTTCTTCCCTACCTCATCTTATGCTTAGCTGGGACAACATTAGCTGATACAGCAGTAAAAGGCACTTAATGACCATCATGACCAACAAGAGTCAATCATGAATTTCCATGTCTCCATTGCATTACAAGGAGCTGACTGCCTCTTGTGTTCTCATATAAATAACATGGGACATTCTGGTATTCCCAAATATTTTATTAACAGGTGTCATGCAATTGACACCCAGTATTCAGTGGCTTCTTCATAGAAAATGCAGAGAACAAAGGTTTGATCCAACAAGGGGAATGTATGTACCTTTATTTACCAGGGCTCAAAGTAGCTGCACTGCCTGGGAGTGAGGACCATTAAAGCTGTTCCGGAGTCAGAGAAATTAAACTGTCTCGTAGCTAAGAGACATGCCAACTGATTGGCATGTCTGCAAGTTAGTGCCAATGCACAAAAGGATTTTTCATGCCAGTGATATACTTTGGATGAGTTCAGAAACAGAGGACATTGCTGGTAAGCTGTTTTGTGGAGTTATGGGGTGACTGTGAAAGTAGCAGAGCAGCTGAGTTATTGCTGTACATCTTGTACTGGGTCAGCTGTACACAACCTCCTGGTGACATCAAAAATTTCCAGCTTGATTGTCTTAAAACAACATCACAGAAGTACTGCTACACGAAGCCATCACAGAGCTGAAATTTCCAGGACACTTAAGAAATTAATTGTAGTTTATACAGCATTTATATATATATATATATATATAACTTTTTTAATAAATCAATAGCAAGTTTCAGTGGTTCTATTCCTTTTGCATGCATTAACCCATTTTAGGACAATTATGCAAAGTTTAACTTAGCCAGCCACATCTCATTTGGATACATGGTTCTCTTTACCTTGGCTATTACATTAAAAAATTATAGATTTTTTAAAAAAATATCTTTATATAAGAACAATATTTTGAAAATAAAAAAACAACAATAATATGTAAAATCAGTTGTCTGGTTTGTTTTTTTGTTTTGTTTTGTTTTTGTTTTTTTTTTTTTCAGGGGCGGTCCCGTGGTGTAATGGAGAGCACTCCGGACTCCGAATCCCAAGGTCGTGAGTTCGAGTCTCAGTGGAA
>JAOXXN010000446.1:67360582-67370676 GCA_026770055.1 Myrmophylax atrothorax | reverse complement strand
GAACCTCAACAGGAGAAGGCCACCACTCTCGATCAGACTGTGAACACCGCTCCACCAGACTGCAAGCATCATCTGCACCAACAGGTTTTTTACCTCCTTTTGTTTTGGACTCAGGGGAACCACAAGGGGCTCAGCACAGGGGCTAACAAAACCCCTTTGTGTTTGTGCTCCAGGTCACTGGGTTACACTTCTGGGTTTTGTGGATTAAAAGCAATTTCTCTTTGTGTCATTGTATTTATTGTAATATTTTTTATTAAATTGTAACTCTGACTTATAGTCTCTCCTGAGCTGGGTTCATTTCTCCTGCCAGTTTACCTTTAAACCAGCACAGAAATCAAATAGGCATTAAATTTGTTCAGTAATGAAGACATTGAGAATGAGGAGTTCTGGATATACTCCAGTTCACCTTGATACATTGGCCCTTACTAAAATATTGGTAGGATAGAAAATGTGCTGTCATGCTTTCCAATGAGGTACAAAGTTCAGAAGAACAAGCCGGAGTAAGGAAAGCTTTCAGCAAGTGCCGCTTTTGAATTCTTGGCCTTGGAGTGTATTAAGGCATTGCGTGTATGAAGTGTAAACAGATCCACCTACATATAACCAAATAGACATCAAGAGGTGCTGAACTTGCTTCCACAGCACTTAAAGCTGGCCTTCAGCTTTTATAGGGATGAAAGGTGTTTTTGTGACTAGCTTCAAGCAAGACCTGAATACCAAATTCTTTGAATGTAGCAAAACATGTGCAGTGATTCAACAAGCAAAAATACTTTGAAACACATTCTGGAATCCTTTTTGTTGTTTAGTTCTGTTTGTTGGCTTGTAATAGAAACACCTACGTTTTCATGGGAGGTCAAGGATCAGGAGATGTTTTGTTGCCAGTGACAGTTGTGCATCTCTTCAAATATATTAAAATACTAGAAACAAAATGCTGTGAGACATCTCTTTGAGAAGATTAATGGTTCATCTTCAATAGCCACCAGAATACAAGGTTAATTGATACCTACTGGCACATTGTGGGCACAGCCACAAACACCTCCTGTTCACATAGACTCCCATCTATACATAGGTGGTCAGAAAAATCATCCTCTGTTTTATCTCTCTTCCGAGCAGGGATGCCTACAATGTAAACTATTTCTCTGCTCTGGAGAAGTGTAAAATAAGTTAGTAATTGTTGCCTTCACAGTTGTTTGCATTATAAAATTGATCTGGCAACATTGGTGTGCTTTCTACTTCATATTTCTTCATAAACCCTGACTGTATAAAAAAATTAGAAGGTGGCTCTTCAGCCTTCTTTTGCAAATTTTACTTCAGAAGTTTTCCCATGGTGGCCACAGCCACGAAAATATGTAAGACCCTGATTAAACAGAATTACCTCCTCGTATTAGTGTCTGACTTGAATTCTTAAATATGTTGTGGGCTTATTATGGAAATGCTGACAGTTATTCCCAGGATGAAGTGAGGCCACAATGCTAATGTTCTATAGCCCAGACCCCACCAAATTTTTTTTTTGTTCTCAAGCTACTATAGGCACACAATTTGTCCCACGGAAATCAAGTCAAGTAACACTAAAACTGGTGGGAAGAAATATGAGTAAAAAGTAAAAACTACCCCGAACAGTAAAAATTTTTGTCAAGACATTCCTTGACACCGTAGTTACAGTTGAAAAGTAGATTTATACACAAGTAAGCATCTGCCATTAATTTCAAGAAATTAAATATTCTCATGAGTGTAGCCAGGTTTGGGACCTAGAGAAAGGCAAGCTTCCTTTTCTTTCATGTTCAGCACTAGCTGTATTACCAACAACAGAAATTCCAACATAACCACACTCTGCACCCAGTGAAGAACAGTTAGGGAAAGTTTCAGCAGACAAACCATGGTTTTCTACACTCACTATGATTCCCAAAACTGCCACTTTTCTTCTGTATAGTTAATTCAGCATCACAATTTGCAGAATACTGAATGGTTCTGGGTTTTCACATGACACTGATTTTATTTATGCTGCCTTAACACTGGAGGATTAAGAAGTTAAGACTGAGACAGAGGCCTCATACCTGGTCACTGGCAGTTGAAGTTGATGAGAAAAGGAAGTGTAGGGAAGAGAAGCAGACTCCTAAAGTTTAAATGACTTCTTCAAGGACAGGCAGGTGTCTGGAGGCACAGGTGTGTCACAAAGCAAAAATAAAATTAGTTGTCACTTGCTGTCTTGTTGTGCTCTAACTTCACAAAGCAATACTGCCTTCTTGAGACAAGTGTAATCCTAGAACATTAGAATTTTGATAGTTTTGAATAACTTAAAGGTCCCATTTTCCACTGATTTCAGAACATGCTGGCTCAGACCAAAAGTTCTACTTAAATGCAAAAAAGTACAATTATGACCTCTTTGAGCCTCATGCTTTATCTAAATTGTTTAATCTCCTGCAGAAATACTTTAATTTCTACATTCTTCAAAAACTACCATGATTTTTTCCCTGAAAAAATTACTCCAGTGGATATTACTGCTAATCTGATGAAGTCAGCTGTAGGTCCTATTAGATCAGTGTGACTAGGACTGTCTTATTTTCCCCAAGGCAATCTCAGACCAAACTTTAGTGGATGTACCCAACACATTAGTCCACCAAAGACCAGGAGAATTCTTGTTGCTCTTCTCTCACTAGAGTGACCTCTTGCTTTGGTTTAAAATATTTGCAACTGTCACTCATGGATGAGAAATAGATGACCACCTTGTTAACGGCCTTATTGCCTCAAGATTTGGAAAGATGTGAGGTGATACTTTTCCAAAGACTATTAACAATGTTGATTTTGTGAGTGCTTTCCATTAGGGAGAGGAAAGAAGAAAGCAAAACCGTGACACGGCAAGACACACTTACTTCCTGTGCTAAAGAGTTATCTTTACTTCTCATTACAAATAGTCACAGAGCTCTTTACCATTTCTTTTTCCCTAATCTCATCATGCCTTATCCCCCACTGAGCTCTCTTGCTGCCCCACAATTTCCCCTCCCCACCATGAGGCTGTGCTCCAGTGCCTGGCAGGCTGCTCTGTCCCAGTTCCCTGCCTGCCTGCCTGCTGGGAGCAGCTGCTGGGCCAGCAGATGCCTCTCAGACTTCTGCAAGCCTCCTCCCAGGCCACAGCCACCCTGGCCAGGAGCCAGGAGCTGCTGTCACCACCAGACCCAGAAGAAGAGGCACGTTCCTTGCTCCATGTGCAGCCTAGTGCTGTGCCAGGTGGGGCAAATGGGAGGGGAAGGCCACAGAGGCAGGAGTTGGCTCCTCACTCTGCCAGCAACAGAGCAGTCTTTCCCAGAGATGCTTCCCCTCTTAATTTCTATTCTCAATCTCTTTGCTTGTAGGAGTCACTTTAAGGACTGTGACCGTTTCCTTCTTTGTTGCTGTTGTTTTACTGCAAAAAGTATCAATAGCAAACTGTGTTTTTTCTTGAAAGATAAAGCTGGACATGGGCTTTTGAATCACTGAAGGCTAGATAAGATAAATTTCCTGAAGTTTAACATAAAATTCTAAGACCTGGCCTTTCAAATCTTTATACGGTAGGCTTATGTGCGTATATAGTCCTCTAATTGTCATACCCTAACAAATACCTCCTCCCTTGCAATCCCTAGAGCTAGTTCATATCATTCCCTCACCTCCAAAGACAATTCAGATCAGAGAGGTCACAAACAAATGTTTTTTTTCTGAGGAGAAGATACTGCCCTCCAGAAGGAAAGGTATCTCTCATACAAGCTCCAGGGTGAAAATTCCATAGCATACACTGTGCTTAGGAGAATAAATCCCATGCAAAAACTTAGACCAAATTATCTTTGAAATCTCATGCATCCACCTCCAATCAGCCAATCTGAGAACTAACCAGTGACAAAACAAAACAAAACAAAACAAAAAACCCAAACAAACAATCAGAGAGAGATGGGGAAAAAAGCGCAAATAAATGTCATTTGCAGCCTGTTCAACATTCCCAGCTCAGTATTTTCCTTGGAAATATAATAGTCATCATTTTCAGAATCACAGCTGTAAGGAAGTACACATGAATCTAAAACCAAAAGAAAGCAAGGTTCGCTTTACTTGCAGACAGCTTTGACTAGCACCTATCTGCAGCCTTCTCTTACCAATGAATGGGCAAAAGCATCAACCATACATGCTACCCAGTAGTTAAAAGGAACATAAAAGATGTCCAGCAGCTAGAAGAGAGAAAGCAGTCTCTGTTAAAATACAACTCATGGATCATTAAAAAAAAAATCAGAGTTCAACTTTGCTGCGCTTTAGTCATCCAGCTGAGGATCCTACAGACCAACAGGGCAACAGATTTTGCTTGTGCCTATGGAGGCAGCATCCAGGTGCATTGAAAAGAATGTCTGATCAGCCTCTGCTCCTTTCACTGCTTTTATTGCTTTTCATGCTGGTGGCTCACATGCCAGGATCTCGGGGATCACATTAGCAGTTCTGTTTGGCACCTGCTCTTATGGAGCTGAGGTGGTGACCATGGTGCTGTGATACTGCAGGTGTAGCTCCCCAGACCTTGGGCGCTCCCAGGCATGGATCCTGCAATGGATCAAAACACACACCTGGGGAAGGAGCAGGCAGATTAGAACAATGGGATGTTGCAGCTTGGTTGGTTTCCTTAAAGGCTTCCCTGCAAGTGGATGCAACCTGCATGGTGAGGGTGGTGAGAGAGGCATAGACTGAGTAGCTAGATTGGGGGAAAGGGGAGCACCTATGTGTTTTGCTGAGTTGAAGCTTTAGGATTCTGTCAGGCTATGAAGCATGTATACTGGCTGAGTGTCTGTGGTGTACACTGGAAGGAGGAAAACATGTGATTGAATTAATGCTGTGGTCAATTATATGCCAGAGCTGTAACAGTGCAGCTGGGAAGTGGCAAAGGATAGTGACAACTGTGCACAGGATTGCCCATTCATTGTAGAGAGCACTACTCTCCCCTCCCCACTCTGCAGCTTTTCTCTGCCACCTCAATTTGTCCTGGACACACAAAGGCAAAGGTGCTGCACAAAACCCACAGCTCCCCCTTGTTAATCTCTTGGTTTCTCCACCCTTCCCCGTGGGGGAAGGCCACTATCTTTGGGCCATCCTTGGTTCTCACTGGATACAGCCACATGCCCATTGGCACCAGGCTGGATGCTGCCCAAAGTCTGTGGTGTAGCCAGCCCCCCACTGCTGGGGCTCACTGCCTGCTTCTCAGCTGTCCCGCACAGCCCCAGGGCTTGGGTTACAGGACAGTTTCTAACTTTGTGCCTGTCCCAAGGCATCAGGGCAGAGGCACATGATTTTTAATTTATGAGGACACCCATAGAGCTGTCACTTTCAAGGCAGGTGTTGAGAAACTGGCAGGGGGCCCGTGCAAAGAAAAAGACTGACCTCACCCCGAAATAATGGTGGCCAACATGGTCACAGGACAGAGAGCATTGACATAAGCGGGTTTTAAAAATAACTAGGTCATCCTGCTAGACTAACTCACTGTCTTATACAGATAAGCCATGAGGCAACAATTTATAGTAAAAGTAGCAGTGTAAACAGCTATTCAGAGGTTTGAACAAATGTGTAGTGTTTTGAGTCATTATTCTATTTAGTTTTTTTAAATTAAGTTCTAAGTCACACTTGTAGACATAGCATCAGAATAAGGCAAGCATTTGAGGTCCATGCACAGCGGTGGCACCAGATGATGGGCAGCTGTGGTTGTAGAGTGGTCACTGCTCTGCATTGTGGCTGCAGCTACTCCATTTCAGATCTGAGTCACAGCAAAAAACTAAAATGGCTGTTGGACTGATGATTGTTGTAGGTCTCTTCCAGCTGAACTGTTCTAGTCTGAAAATGAAGCAAAGGACACAAAGATATAAACATTTTGTTGCAGAGGAAATATTGAAAATATGTGTTAATAGAACCTGAAAATATGTGTTAATAGAACCTGAGGAAAAAAGGAGAGGAAATTCAGAGAGGAAATTACTATTTCTCTACTTAATCCTAACTTTTGGAAAAATCTTAAACCAGACTGTTCCCCATTTGAGATGGGGCTGAGTGCTTTTAAACAAATGCTGTTTTGCTAAACACACTTCACAGCTCGTAAGATCAGGACATTTTACTGCAATTCCTAAGAGAGAAACAAGACTTGGCTTAGATAGAACTTCAAATAGTTCCAATAGTTATGAGACTTACTAGGCCAGTAGTGACTTAGGTTTTGACATCTGCCTCCACAATCACCTATTCCTAGATTTATGGCACCCATTTAATTCTACATGCAGCTGAAGAGCATTTACTGCTGCTCCTGCCCTCTCCGGCTCTGCCTGTCATTGGAGAGAGAGAAAGCATGATTTTCCCATACAAAACCTTTTTAAATTAACTCTTTCATACCACCTGAATGGTGCAAAGGGAAAGGACAACAAGGACTAGATACCAGCTACTGCTGCTCTGCGAAAACACAGACACTGCGTGCACAGGAACACAAGCATTAAATTCATGTACTGGTTACCACGACTGGTTATGTCAACCGTGTAAGTTCACAGCAAATTCTTCTCAGTCTTTGCTTCCTGAAGGAAAACTGCCCCTCAGCAAGAGCATACAACACCCTTGTATATGGCCAATCAGTTTTTCTCAGCAAGGAAAACAGAAACAAATAATTACAACATGGAAAACACTTGCTTTGCTTTGACCAAGCATGCCTTTGAGTCAGCTGTTAACGGTTTGTCACATGGTGACCGTTCCTCATGTGGGTAACTAGCGAACTACCATAAAAAGTCCCCTATCGCTGGCATTAAGTTGTTTGTCAAGCTCGTAAGGCAGTTTTCTAAATCAAGACATCATGTTACCAGAGGTCAATAGATTGCTATTTCGTGCTTGATTATTTCTATGCTCCCTCTAAAAAGTACTTGGTAATTCGCAGTTTCTCAGCTAACCCTTAATGATGTAAAAAATGTCTTGTTCCAGTAAGACACCTATTCTGCTGCTTCTCTCCTTCAGTTTTAACATTCTTAGCTTGTCACCCCAGGACAGGGCAACACTGTATCCCAGGTACCATATTCAATTTAAATCTATTTTTTCCATTGCAACTTGCATCATGAGCATAGCTTCTATTTTTCAGTTGTGGAAGACTTCAGTTGCTAGAGCAAAAATAGCTAAAACAAACCAGGAGAACATCAAGTATGTGTTTTAATGTGTGCTGTTTCTGTGTCTGTGTGAATTAAAAAAAAAAAAAAAAAAAAAGGAAAACCCTGTTTCTGGCAGCCATTTTGTAAGACAGACTGAAAACAGGCTGTAAGTAGTTTGCAGCATTTCATGGTAAATTGTAACTGAGAAGCCAATTAAAGAAGAAACACCCTCAACAAAGGAGACTCTGTGAGCTGAAACATGTTATCAAAGTGACAGGCCACCTAATTAGCTTCAAATGGAATTAGAAGCTTACTCCCTGTTTCTTTTCCAGTAATATAGCCATCCCAATTATCTGTATCCTGTTTCATTCATTTTGACTGCAAACACCTTTCCAATATAATAGATCCCTTCTTAATCAGTGTACTACAGATGAGATTTGACAAAGCCATGGTGCCTGTGCTGTTGTTCTAAGTTGGTACAACCCTCTTTGATATTTTCTTTGTTACAACACAACTGAGAAGTATATTGACCAGCCAAATGACTATAATTTCTGCATAGGTAACTAGGAAGAGAATTACCCAGTAAAAATAGCATTCCCAGGCATGTCAAAGAGCTATTCTAGGCTGCCACAGAGCAACAGTAGAGTCTTCAAGGTGCAGACCATGTAAACTCTGAGATACCTGTAATTTGCCAGTTTAGCCCAATCAGTAGACAGTTTGCATCATAGCTATCTCAGAAAGATTGGGGTTTTCTAAATACTCTTTTCTAAATAAGCTTGATCTGCGTGTGTTACATTCAGAAAAAGGAAACAAAGCTGGGCTTTGATAGCTCAGCTGAAATAAAACCTGGTCAGTGTTTTTGACCCTGCAGCAAGAAATAATTAAACAAGACATAGAGAGTATATTAAAGTCTTGGCTTTTCAAGTTACTGACAATTTGGTGGTGACGACAGTCTAGGCACAGGAAGATCAAATCTTGTACATAATACCTATCAGTCCAAGGCTCCATGAGAGTCTTTTACCAAGCATAAATGACTTTTCCAGATAATATCCATCTTCCTGTTAATTATACCACCTAGTCTGGTATTACCCTTTCAAATATTGGATCAAAGCAATAGTAATGGGATTTTTAAATTGCAATATTTGGCTCACAGTTGGATGTGTAGTTTTCCAGTGTATGCGTGTCTAATAGACCCTATATCCTTAAGTAAAGTGGAAGCACAGGTATCCTTGAATTTATGCCAACTATCCTTGAACTCAACTTGTGCTGCGAAATTGCTTAGCAAAAGCTGAAACTAATATTTAGAATTTTGTAGATAGGGAAAATTTGTTAAAATTATATTAGTGAAAACATAAAAGGGAGGAGTCAGTTAAGTAGTTCTCACTATACTGATCCATAGCCTGGAAAACTACCCACAGATGTCTCCATGCACAGCTCCCTGATTTACCTGTTAAGTAGAGCAGAATTGAATTCTGCACTTCCAGTACTCAGTGACCGATTCTTTATCTCATGAGGAGCAGCAGGAGTGTGAAATTTGGTTTGGACTACTTTCTTAAATAGCCAAAAATGAGTGGGGCAAATTCACTAAAAACCCCATACAAATAAGTGGTCATTTTTGCTAAAGTTGATCATGGTTATGAATCAACAATAAACAACTCAGGCAAATGAGAGAATTGTATGTTGGAGTTTTGTACCCAACTACCTAAACATAAATAATCTCCAAACAATAGTCAGAGTTGCTGGGAAGCTACTTGAACCTTCATAGTTATCCTCATTATGTTACAGGTTAAGTAGGTTGCATGTTCAAAGGTAACCTACCAGCAGTCATCCTGATTAGATGTTTCCAGGCTGACATCACCCACACATTTCACTCCTTTTTAATTAATTTTATGCAGCACATGTATTGTTGCAGTCACATAAAAGCTTTCATTAATATCCTGATACCCTTGTTAAGATTGTACCAAATTTTGCATGAAAGGAGGGATTCCATCTCTTTATATTTTTAGCAATAATATACATTTGCTACTCAAAGAACAAGAGCTTTAATTTTGGAAGGGCATGGTATTTTCAAGCAAAGATACTCATAGAAGTAAGGTATTGTTTGGTGGAAACACTAACATAATTTCAAGACCATGTCAGACAGAAGATCACCTGAATTATTTTAAAGCTGTCTGCCATTTTCTAACTATATGCTGATATAATGTTTATATACTGTGGGTATGTTGATTAAAACCTGTTGTACAAAAGTGAAAACATACAGTAGTTCATGGTTATTCTTCTCTTCCATGTCTAATTGTCTGGCAATGTTAGTGGAAAGATGGGATCAGTATTAGTGGTTTAGGGGAACTTTCCCTTCATGTTCTCAAACATCTTTCCTTGCTATGAGTGCACTCAATGAAACAGTAACACTGGGTTTGACCCCAGTGCAGGCTGCAAGTGTTCTGCCTGCCATGTGAGCTCTAAGTGGCTCCAGCTTTCCTAGTATTGCCCTCAGTTTGCACTTAAGACTTCACAGTATATCTAGTTCTCTGTTGGTTTTGTAGTCCCTGAAACAACTTAATCACTAAAGAGCAGTCTTACAGAAGTGATTTCTATAATGAAAATTCCTCTTCTGGCTTATCTTTTTTTTCCCTAACTCTTTCTTTTTTTTTTTTTATTTTAATCCTCGCAAATGAGAGATATTTTCATCTCAGATTATTAATAGGAGAAGGATACAACATAAACATCAAAGATGCTGTACACCAAACTAGGTCCAGAAGCCTTTCTCACTACCATAACAGACATCTTCCAGCCAGCTGAGTTGCCAGGAAATTAATCAATCTCATCCATGCAGAGCAGATGGCCTGGAATGCCTCATTACTCAGAGGTGAGTGTAGGATCCAATTGACTAAACCACATGGAACCCCAGAAGTCTTCTTTCTCTCTCTCTCTTCCTCTTCCCTCTTCCTCTTCCTCTTCCTCTTCCCTTCCCTTCCCTTCCCCTCCCTTCCC
>JAOXXN010000446.1:67271347-67312529 GCA_026770055.1 Myrmophylax atrothorax | reverse complement strand
ACAGGACAAGAGGAAACAACCTCAAGTTGCACCAGAGGAGGCTTAGACTGAATTTTGGGGAAGATTTCTCTCAGAAAGTGCTGTAAAGCATTGGAACAGGCTGCTCAGGGAAGTGGTGGAGTCACCATCACTGGAGATATTTAAAACATGTATAGATGTGTGACTTAAGGACACAGTTTAGTGGTGGCCTTAGTAGTGCTGGGTTAAAGGCTGGACTCAATGATCTCAGAAGTCTTTTCCAACCTAAATGATTCTATTCTGTTCTGTTTCTAAAAGTAAATCCATCTATGTCAACTGCATCACAAAAGGCATTAATATCCAAACAGAGAGTGGCTATTTTACCGCTTTGTTCTTACCATAAAAGATAGAAAGCAGTGATGAACATCCTCCAAATACGTGACACAAAGAAGTTAACACATCATGAAAAAGGCTATTTTATACAACAGTATCAGTCATGTCAGTGGAAATAATGGCAATATTTTGACATCTTCATTTGACTTTGATATCCTGTATTTCTGGTTATTTTTTAGAGTTCAAACATAATGTCAGTTAGAATTTCCAAGTGTCATTATAAATAGAGCCATGATCCTTTGAAAAATCCACCTGGTATGGAAGCTCCTGTGACTCACTCCAGAGTGTGTATGTAACAAAAAATTTCAAGAATGCCTTAAAAGAAGCAAAGGTGAATTAGAACTTTTCAATCATTAACAGGCTATTTTACAGATATTCTGTTCTTTAACATCTACTTTCAGGATTGAAGATAGGAGACCTAGAATTGATGCCACTGAAAATGCTGCCTCAGTAAATAAGTGGCATCTGCCCTGGTCCTTCACATTTACAAAATAATTTACAAACATTAATTAATCACCACAGGATTTGTGTCAGGTTGTAGCAAATACTAATTATAGGTATACGTAGAATACTTTTCCTTTGTTCATATGAATGTGAAGCCTGCAGTTGAAGGACTAAGTAAGCCTACTAAAGACACAAAGTATGTCCATGTCTGTCCAAGCACAGCTTAGAGTTCAATCATGGACAGCATAGTCAGAGCCCAGTACTCGTGGGTTGTATATGCGGTATCATGTGTGCAGCATGCTCACCATTGTTGCTCAGTGATCTCACCAATTGTCTGTGCTGGCATCAAGGAAGAAGAAAGAGCCTGAGACAGTAACTATTGGTGACCTGGAGACCTGCCTAGGGCATCCCCTGCTCAGCACCTGGGGGCACACCTTTCCTGTTATCTGGCAGGTTAGAGACTGTACTGTGTTGGAAATTCATATTCTTCTTAGCAGCTTGTCTTGTGTTGCGTTTTAGATTTGCAATGAAAACAACACTAATAACAGAGTAATATTTTAGTAATTGCTGAAAAGTGCCTGCACGGTCACAACCTTCTCTGCTTCACATTGTGCTCCTTTCCCAGTGAATAGACTGAGGGTGCACAAGAGTTTGGCAGGGGGACACAACCAGGAATATATCTCGAATTAACCAAAGAGATATTCCATGCCATATAGTGTCATGCTCAGCAACAAAATAGAGAGGAGGAATTTAAGGAGATTAACTCTTTGTTCAGGAACTGGCTGGGCATAAGTCTACGTGTCTCAGGCCAAATCTAAGATGAAGACTTGGAGGCAGTTTCCCTAATGCTGTGCATCAACTTAGCTTAACATACATAACCTGATTTACAGCAGCTGAAGATTGGGTTCATGTGCCTTACACTAGCCTGAGAAAGATGCTTTTGTTCAGAAGCTTTTGGAATTGCTGACCCTTATGCATTTATGATTCAGAGTTCAGATATCACTTTCTGGTTACTATAGTTCTTGTAGAGGGAAACTTCCCAGGACAGATTTCTCCTCTTATTTAGGTGTCTTCCTGTAGCTTTTAAAGGAATCCTGAAAGGATTTCTGATACTACATAGATGTCACAACCTAGACTCAGTCTCACTGTACGCCTTAAAGGAAGAAAGTAAGAATGCAAGTTATTGTCTGTATTCTTGAAGATGAGTCTCTTAGAGGTACATTGCACAAGTGCGGTCACAACTGCTTCACTTGTACCCTTATCTCACTTACAACCTTTCTGGTTAGTCAGGATTCTTTTCCTCTCTAAACTCATATTGTTTTTAAATGCCATTATTACCCTAAAACTCATGTATACTTATGTAAAACCTATAAGCTGAAAAGTCAAGACACTTGAATCAAAGATTTCTTGACTCTTTCTCTCAATCTGCCACAGAAGGAGGTACCAAGAATCAGAGACAAACACAGGCCAGGTAGTATTCATTTTCCTACCCAAGAAAGAATATACTAGAGGTGTCTCATTCTCATCACCTCTTTTATATGTGTCTCCCCTACTGTGTCCAAAAGTAGCTATGGAAGCTGCCAACAGGCCCTGCTTGAAGGTGAGAGGTGACCTCCTGATAGTGAATAAGTATTGATCAGAAAAATGTGAAGGGTGACACAAAAAGATGAGGGATTTAGAAACTCTTTTCAAGTAGCATCATGGGTGGATGCAAATGAGATTGTGTCCATACATCAAATTCAGCTTTACCATAACTCAGTGAAATAGTTCCATTTGCATACTTCTGTAAGGCAAGAAAATGAGAGACAGACAATGGAGGGGGTTAGGCCCAGAGTATGAGCAGGGCCATGCTCAGAGCTCACACTGTATCACTGAGCATGACTCAGATGACTGCAGTTATGGAAAGGTTAGGTATTACGTCTTCCCCTGAATTCAGCAAGTTATAGATCAGGATCCTTAGATTTCAATCGATGAATTTGGGGTTTATCCCATTCAATACATTTTTCATAGTATTAGGTGCAAAAGGCTTAGGTCACTGGTCAATATCCTAAGATTTCATTTAGTGGCAGTGTATTTTTAAACTTGACACTTTTTTCCTCATCATACTGTGATAAATCCTTCACTAAAACTAGCCTTGTCTTGCAACACTAGATGTGAACAAAGCAAGAATTATCTTCCCTCTTTTCTTTCTGTGCCACTTTGGATATTTGTCACTACACCTGAAGGGCATTACTCCTGACTGCTGTCTGTCACCAGTGCTTACCTTGTCCACTCTCCCAGTTTACACATGTTGGTTAGGCTCTTCCATGATTCTTTTCCAATGCAGACCTACACAAAGCTGAATCCACTTGGGATATCACATCACAAGCACTCAAGAGACCTGTGAAAGGTATTGCCTAGACAAAATTTTAGCAGGATTGAAGACTTCTCCTCCTGAAAAAAAAGATCATATGAAGTCCTGTTGTTTTTCAAAACCTTTGTTTGTGGCTTGCTGACTCATCAGTCTTCTTGAGCCAAGTGGAATTACACATGTATATGAAGACATCCAGGTGTGGTGACTAGAGAACTGGGGTCCTGCTGGTTTCTGGCTTACTCGTGGTACAGGTTGGTAAACATAAGTAATTTTTAAATTATTGAAATGGAAGGAATGGCTGTACAATCAATCAAGAAACACTTGAAGAGGAAGGAAACATAACACAGTGTTTATTTGTTTGTTTATCACTCAGTCTGGTGAGAATAGCAAAGTGCTGCAATTGTTGTTATTAGCAAATCTGTATTTCACACTGATTTGTAGATGAAGGAAAAATATTGATATAAATATAAAATGCTTAAAGGGGCTTTGTCAGGGACTTTGAAGAATCCTAATTCAAAATATCTCAATTTCTATTTTATTTGAGTAAAATGGTCAAACTCCAAATTTCTTGTTCATCTGTGTTGAATCTTCATTTGAGAAACTTTCAAAGCTTGATTTCAGTGGAGTTGCATCTTGCAGATGTATACATCCTGACATCACATAGTGCTCTTACTACTCTCCAGTGTGCCACATTATCAAATGTTTGCATAAAATCATAGCATTTTTTTAGCCTTCTGAAAGATGTCAGTTAGTAGCTCCGCATAATTTGCAAACTATTGCTCATGATGAAAGGTTCCAAAAAGCTTATTGCTTATCTCCAAACACACCAAGGAAAAGGATCTCCCTTTCACCCAGTCTGATAAAAAATAAGCAAGGATGATGACCATTGAAAAGAGAAAGGAAAAGAAATGTAAGAAAAGAGGACTGTCCAGATTCACAGACCATTTGCTGTGCAACTTAGTACACAAGATGTTTTCTTTTGTGTAAATAAATAGTGAAACAGACCATCTGCAGCAGTGGTAAACATAGTCACCCTTCATCAATTGCTTTCTGATTTGGAGATCAGTGTTTATATTGTTTTCTTCAATGTTTAAAATATTGTTCCTGTACAGCACAACTAGACTTCAACTGCTTTTTTTTTTTTTAATGAACAGGCTGGCTCGCTCTTTGAAACAGCACACCAGTACTCCCTTTTTTTGAAGGACTGCCTATGCCTGAGGCATATGTGATTGCATAAGTCTAATCAATACCACAGTAAAATCACTTACTGTCTGATACACGTTTTATTACCTTAAACTGTCCCCCGTGAAATACTCAAACCATAACATGTGGATAATCAAAGGATACGTAATTGTCTTATTCTGGCATACATCATTCAGTACCTTATTACTGGTAGCTTTATTTAAAAGTTACTGGGTTTTTTTAGACACCTCTGTAAGTATGACAATGTGCAGAATATTTTCCTTGTCTTACATCTTCTTTGGAAGAGTTTTTCTCTTGTTTCTCTGTCTTTCTTTTAAACAGGGGGAAGCAGACTTAACTAAGTTCAGCAGAATTGATGTTTCCTTGATCTTGGTTGCCTTCTTTGACAAATACCAAATAATTTAAGCCCTCTTGATTCCTTGTTTCCATTAATGTGGCTGAAAGAATACTGTCTGAATCTGCACATGGAATATCATTATCTGCATTAACAAACAAAGAAAAAAAAAGAAGAAAAGTAGAAGTAAATAAAATGCAATAGATCAGTAATATACATGTAGTATTAGAAAGGAAACAAAATCAAACAGCAGGAGAAACTTTGTTGAGTGACCACATAAGGAGTGACTGATGATTCAAATTTATTTTCTGCTAGTGCCTGCGTGGATTAGAACTTTAGGCAAATCACTTGGGTAAGGTTGGTCATCAGAATTCACACTTCCAGCAACAGCAGTGCAGTTATGAATACATGAATTGCTTCTTTTCATTGTAGAGATAGAGTGCATAAAGCCAAAGTGAGTTTAATCTGGACCTTTGTAGCAACCTTGCTAATAATACTGCTAAAGAGTCCTGTAACATAGGCAGTTTTATATCTACTAAATCTTTATATATTGTCTCTCTAGAGGACTTGTGGTATTCTGTCTTTCTAGAAGCTTAAACTTGGCAATCCATTGTGTTTTTTACATTTTTAGAAACTTTCTATTTTTCCTTAATTTGATGCAGTTCATATACACACCATTGCTTGAAATCTGTTGCAGGGAATATATATTTTAAAAATATAAAAATGGTTAACTAAATGCTCAAGTTATAAATGTTGCTATTTTCTGCATTTATTTTTGTAATGTGCCTTCTTTTATTACACTTCCTCCTTATTTTACTTCATAACTGAAAAATTAAACATGTGACATTCAGAGTTACCTGTTCAAAGGAATTGCAAGCATTGCGCTGTTCCACCAAGCAACATACAATTTATTATGTCACTGTAATCACACAACTCCCTAAGCTATAAAGTCAAAAATGTGTTTTGCATGCTGGAGTCCATTAGGTAATATTACCAGGAAAAGTCTGAAAGAGAATTTGATAATTTTTTAGAAACCTGTTAGCAAGATGGGGTTTGGGACATAGAGCAAACTCTGGTCACATACCACAGTGACTGACAGCAACGAAAAATCATTTGATACTCACTTCGTCAGTTCAGGGCTATTATGGCAATATTTAGTAATTCAACCCCGACTAAGCCTTTACCAATCAGTTCAGCTCTTCTTTGTTTTTTTGTTTAATAAAGCTTTTAATGGGACCCCTCAGGGGCAAGTTGCTTTGGAAAAGGCACACAAGCAAATGCTGAGGGCACATTTACAGCAAACTCTTAAGAAGGAAACCTTAAAATAAGGACCCAAGTAAAACTGGGTATTTACAGACCAGACATATGCCGGCTGACCTGCCTAAGTATAGAACACTAGAGGAGCATTCAGATTTGTTTCCTGTATAAGTATCTGGAACTGATGAGGTTATGTTTACACAAATGTGAGTATGAGGTCACTGAGATATTTTTACCAGATATATAGATACATTACTAATTCTTTCCCCAACAAGTCTGAAGAACTACAGAATATATAAAATATTATAATCCTTTTTCAGCCTATGCACCACTGTGTTTCTCATTACAGAGAAAAAGAGTTAAAGAATCAAACACCTTGCCTTGGCTTTACTTTTTGAACTTTGGGAATGCAATAAGCAAGAAAGCCTATTTTTGCAGAATATTATAATATCCAAAGACAGAAGAAGAATAAGTTGTTGATGACCTTTCTCCTATGACATGACATGCATAAGATACTTTGCCACTTTCACAATTATATTTTTGACTGTAAATGCCCTTACCTTCACTCTTTAGTCATCTCGTAGTGCAGTCTTTGGTGCCAGTGAAAGTTTAGCACCACTCTGCAGAACAACTCAAAGAAGATACGTGAAGATCTCAAGTTATATAGTTCAATGCTGGACTGTTGTGTAAGTCAGCAAAGCAAGCAAATTATTTTGATTTGGAGCAAAAGGAAGAATGGAGACAGAAAATACTGAAAATGAGCAATTTAAGAAAAAAATCATGATATGTTGTGAAATTGTCATAGAAATATGAGGGCTAGAAGCACACCAGACCCTGGGAAGCCATAAGCCAATTCAGAGAATTCTGAATAATCTTTGGAAGCTCGTTTCAAAAAATGTTAAGAAATTGAAGGAAGATAGAAACTGGAGTGGGGAGGCAGGCCAGTTACATTTATGAGATATCATTATTTTCTTTTCAGTTTTAACATTGCTAAAATTAGTTGATTGATGTATAGTCATGCTGGATTATACGTGAGTAAATGCAGGATAAACCATGTGATGTGATCCCCTCAGATTTCACAAGCAAAGCCCGGCTGAGTCAACAAAACACCCCAAGAGGAGACGTCCAAAGAACACCTTCATGGAATCTGGAGTCGTGCTGGGGAGTCAACTCCAAATGCTTAAATTCTGAGGGGTTGTCTATGCTGTGAGCTGCTGCATAGTGTAGAGTTACCCATATTCACTTTAAACAACCTACCTCAGGGCATAAGGCACACTAGCTCTGTCAGTCCAGAGCTTTGTACAGGCTGAGGAGTACTCTGCTAAGAAGTAGGTTCCCACTGATCTCTGTGCTGTCTCAGGTAGGCTGCTTCCAATAGCTAAAATGACAAGTTCAAAGCTCAGCATTGTACATGCACAGACATCTCTCAGGTCCTAAATGCATGTAGCTTTGATCTTGTGGGACTTTTTTCCTAGCAGTGCTGTGCTTAAAGCTTGTGTTTAAAGCTTTGTGTGTAAAGCACAAAATCTGAGCCAAACTGCAGCTAAATTAATTACAACATATCTCTTGAGGGGTAGGCAGAAGCTTACTCTAGAGAGCCACACACTAATTGACACAAGAAACTATGATAGTCTGACTCATACTAATGAGGAATAAGGTTTGCTTGCTTAGCCTCCTCTGAGGAGACTGGTCCTAACCTGATAAAATCTGTGCTTCCGCTTTCCCAGTCTCAGCTGACTGCTTTCTGTCGCAGAGCAGCCATGGTGCTGCCTGTGATTGCAGTCTTTCCTTGCCTGTTTGGTAGACTCTGTGGGCTCACAACATGTTTTGAAGTCCTGCTTGGAAGGGTGCAAATTTTTGTGATGCCTTGATAAGCAGATGAGTTTTTTTGATATTTAAATTCAAGAAGGTGACAACGGATAAGAAGAAAAAGAATGTAAGTAGAAAAGCTGATTGATAAAGACTGAACGAACTGATCTAGAGCTGCTGATCTTCTATTACAGCTATTTTAGGGCCAGATCCTCAGCTAGCATAAATTGAGAAAGCTCCATAGAAACCAGTGGGATGCCTCCAATTTACACCAGCTAAGTAGCCACCCTGAGACATTACTAGTTCTGGGTAACATAATCCCATGTGATGCTTAGCACCTTCTCTAGGGTAAGGTATTTAGACGTGCAGCCACATTTGCTTTTTCTCATTAATACCTTCCTGTTTTCCTCAAGCGTACTCTATCCTTTGTCACTGCCACACAATGCATGTTGCAGTAAACAAGAGACTGGCTGCCTTACTGGCATGGCCACAGCCAACGCATTCAAGAGAAGTGCTTGATGACATATCTTTGTTGAGGCTGAAAAAGATGGCTATTGAACCTAGACTTCTCTGCCTCAGCTATGCTGGTTATCCCAAGGACATAGTTTCTGTGTGGAGAGAGTATTTTCCTGATACCTGATGGCCACCTGGAGCTGGAGGTGCTGTGTTTCAGTTTCTGCACATTGCCAGTAAGAATATAAATAGAACAAATATATATCCGTTTTAATACTCCACTCTGTATTATATATCAGTGGAGATATATCTGTGTTTCCTGTCTAATGAAGCATATGATCTTGCATGTTTTGAGGGTGACTCACAAAGCTTTGCTATTCTGTCAGACACTGAGGGTGCTAAAAGTGAGAATTTTGTTCATTCTACACTTCCCCTGCATTAATCTGTTTGAAGCATTGACTGCCTTCCTTTCTTTTTATTTGATAGATTTTTTAGAGATCTGTGCACTGAAATCTCTATGTCCAAGAAGCTGCCTGAGGAATTACAGATATAAACCTGATTCTTATCTAGTTTGTTATCATTTGTAATATAAAGGTACCAAAAAAGACCAGTTCCACATTTGTTGCAATGCAATAAGGCTAGGCAAATGGGAAAGCATTCTACTCCTCCAGGTCACAAAGCAGGATTCATTTTACCAAGTTTTAACACACAGGTATTACGTGTCAAATTTAAGCTCCTTGCCTAGGCTGTCTTTTCAGTCAACACAGAGAGAAAAGAGGAATGAATTGCTTTGTGAAGATGCTTATTTCACATCTTTGCCTTTATATATTAACATCCTCTGAATGTGTCTACAACTCTCTGAGGACTGCCAAACAGCCTAGACAGACAACATAAATGCAGTGCTGACATTTTAGTTGCTTATATCTATACACATCTGTCTACACAAATGTCAGCTCTCATAACATTATATCATCTGAATTTTTTTCCCTTGGTTGAAGGCAAAGTATTAGCATTACTTTACTTGCAGAATCATATAGTTCACATGCATTGTCTGAAATCAAACAGCATTTGTCTAGAGTACAAATAAGAAATGATCACACCACCAAGTTCCCCTTTTCCTGCAGTGCTGTAACTACTCACACTTTTGGAAGAAGCCTTTTCCCTGACCTCTGCTGGCTTTGGGTCAGCCACTCACTAAGCTAAGTGGGGAAGAGGATTACTGAATTTCAGAGAAATACAAAGGAGACTAGATACAAGGTTTTAAAAATGTCTCTTATCAACACATCTGCTTTAGAGAAGCTTCCGTTTGTCCAAGTGATTACATTCAGAGAGGTGTGTGGAATAGTTTTTAAAAGACAGTTGGGTTTAGGAAAATAAACTGATGATTCTTTCATGGGGAACAGAAAACAGGCACTACTCAGTCAGCAGTGAGTGCCACGTATAATTAATAATGACATTGCTGATTCTATATTTTAATATCAAATCTCCTCAGTGCAAAGCTTTGCACAGAGATTTTAAAAAATACAAGTGACAGTTTTAGCAAGTACCTGAACTTCTGAAAAAATAAATACACTGAGTGACTGGCTTTGAAAAGAAAAATAAAAGCAGGAAACATTACAAAATTCTACATCTTTTATCTTCCCACAGTTTTCAAGCAACATCTCCAGATTAGGGATTTAAAAATTATTTAAAATCATTTAAAAAAACCCATTTTGAGGCCAAATGTGTTTCCTTTTAGTCTTTTACCCCAGACCTTCTGCAACTGCCCTGCATCTTCTCTCACCAGAGGAGTTACTTTTTCTGAGCAGTTAGACATCTTTTCCATATAGGTCCAAAAGGGATTGTGGGGAGCGGCCCCAGCAAGAATAGTCCTCCTGGGTCATAAAGGCAAGGAGTTGCTCCAGCTGCTTAATACCCAGTTGTCTGATGTTGGCAAAGATGTTTGCCAAATCAAACAGGTGTTTCCATCTGTAAAAGGGCACCCTTGGAACCTGAAAAATATAGTGCTGTCTTGTATGTGCAAATGTAAAAACTTATGTCTGAAAATAAATGGTCCAGCTATTTTTACAGCAATACAGGGCCATCCTTCTAGCACACTGCACTTCTTGTAACTGGGGGGGGAACAGGCTATGTTTCAGCAATGAATGGGGACTCTGGTGGCAGGGCCCCAGACCAGTAAATTCCCATTGAATTCAAAACCCATTGGTGTCTCACTTCTCCAGCTGGTTATTGCTGCCCTCACTCAAATATCTTTACTGCTACTTTAAGTCCACAATCAATGTCCTGGGAAAGTCTGTAAAAGCTAGAAGGAAAAACTCTAGACTGGTAGACCCTGAGTTTCCTTCCCTCCCTTCCAAAGCAGCAGTGCCAGGAGGTGCTGGTATTGCTTAAGCATATTTATTGACACTTGATGCCTGCTTTAGAAGGGTAACTCTAGCACAGCATATGTCCCTTTTGCCATCCCCATGCTAACCCGTTAGAGTGCTGCCCAGACCACTGGCAAACTGCCTGTATTAGTTCACCCACATTTGCCATCCGTGTGTCATACTGCACTGGCATTAAGGTTATTGAGAAAATCTGATGCTTTTCAGCTCTTCCTCCTCTGAAAAGCACCGACAGCACATATGGACCTGATAAAGGTATGACTACCTATGAGTAGGAAAGACTCAAGAAAATTTGAAAGATGTATAATTCCATGTAAGGCTAAGTATCACAACTATTTTGAGGCATGTTGTTTCACTTTGCTTGACATTTGTCTCTTTCTTTAGGAACCAGGTCACCCGGTGAGAGCAAGCATTTCTTGGCAGGAGGCTCATGACAGGAGTTTCATTACACACAAAGGCCAATGACCATGTAACGTTTTTGGAAAATGATGTCCAGGACAATCCATCATGAAACAGTCTTTTGGATTACTTGTGTTAATTGTCATCTTTCTACCACTACTACAAACACAAGAAGTACTTCACTTAGTCCAAGCTGAAAAATGAATGCAAAATTTTTAAAATTACTTAATTACTATACAATGTTTTACAAATTACAAACAGAGATGTATTCCATGCCCCAAACTGTTTTCAACACAGTCATAATAGAGCATGCATTTTAGTCTGGCAACTCATTTAGAACCTGAATGGCCTTTTCTTGCTTAACTCAATCTCACCTCTGGAGCCCACGTTTCACCGAACTCCACTGCATGAGACTTACGCTGCAGGCAGAAAAACTGTTGAATCACTTTAAGGTTGAAGACCTACAGGAAACTGCCATGCATGTGCCCCTGATCAGATAATCCAGCAACATTAAGATATCAGCAGGACTTTGGACCTTAAGTACACAGCATAACATTTTAATGGACTTATAAAGGCAGTACTTGGGGAAAGAGGGAGGTAACTTACAGGTGAACTATGAATATACCGGAAAATAAGTATTGTGTATTGTAGAGACTTGTAAAAAAACTATCAAGTGTTTAGTCTTTTAAATACATTTAAATGAAAAGATGATATGTAGATGAATAAAATTCATGCTATCCTGTTTCCTGATGGGCATTCCCTGTACGAAAATCACCAAATGAACCTGAGGAGAAGTTAAGGAGAAATTTGGAGAATTAGAGCATGAAAACATTGAATGGAAGGAAGCAGGAAAAAATTGCTTTGTCTTCCCATTCTAATGGAGATCCAGTAATGGGTTGGTGGCAGCAGCTGGGCAGAACCTATGGAAAGGGAAGAAGGGGGAAAAGCCGGAAGAGGGAACACAGCAGCAAGTGGGGAAAAGTCTCAGGCAGAGAGTACATTGAGCATGAGCTCTGAGAGCTGAAGTTCTGCCTACTCTGATTTACCCTGCTTACCACAGTGGGCTTGATTTTACTAAGTTACAATAAGTAGGCTGAGTGGAGTCTGATTTTAAAAGTGACCGTCGTCAACAGATTTCCTGAATACAACATACATTATTGGAGTACTTTTATTATTAAGACCACCTTGAAAGTGCATTATGCAACCACATTTTCTGCAGTAAACTGATTTTGTCAAATTTTTATCATTCAAACTGAAATATTTCATGGAAGCCTCAATGAATTTTTCTCTTTGCCACAATTTGGCAATTTCTAAGAATGCTCCTTTTGTTCCTGGCAAACAAACAAAGCAATGGCTTTTTATCTGTGACCTCTTCTGTGTGGCAGAACCTGAATTCTTAGCAAAATAATGTTTTTTACATTAGGAATATGTATTTGTCATCCCGATGAAAGTAATTATTTGCCTAGACTGAGCAAGTTAACAGGAGGGGAAAGATCATACTTAGCTGACACATGCTAAACAGAGACTTGCAGAGACTGAAACAAAAATTCTTTCATGTTACATCCATGCCAGGCTTGCTCTACCAAAAGGACAGCAACCTACATTTGAGCCTTTCCCCAGTTCCAAGCAGCAAAAGGGCAGTATTCCTGTTAGAAGTTTCAACCCTGACAAAGATTTTAACAGATATTGATTTAATATCATAAGAATTTTTTAACTCCCTTATTTTTGGTGTCTCTGTCACCTGTGGGGTTAGGGAACACAGAGCAGAGATGTCTTAGCTAGAAACCATGCTAGCTCAGGAGCAGGTGCCAGCAGTTGAATCAGTAAAGCCCTATGTCCAGTGGATGTTGAGTTCCTGTCGCTGTGCAGATATTAAACATCTAGGCTGAGATACTGTGTCTGAGATGTATTTTGGACACAATCCCTAGTAACATGTTCAAGGGACCCTACCAGAGCAGGGATTTTTGAATTAGAGGACTTCCAGTAGTCTCTTCCAACCTTACCCACCCTGTGACTCTCTGTGAACCAAGCTGAATATAGCAAGCCACCTAGACACCAGCCATCATCAGAGAAGAGTAAGGCAAAAGGTGCCTCTTTTCATGCTATGATACATGCCTAAAACAGGAGTTGTCACTTACAGAGCTATCTTAGCTGAGACAGATGCATTTAGGTGAGATAAAATCTATCCAAAATGTAAGACTATTAGCTTGGGTACCATGCCTAATTAATTGGTTGTATTCCTTTCCTGAGCTAATGCCAGGCTTAGATTTGTGCCAGACTAAGTATCTCTTTCCTGAACACCACTATTCAGAGCAAAGACACCCTTAAAGTAACTAAGGAATTACACTATATGCAAACCAACAAAGCTTTTCATTATAGGTAAGAGTGTGAAATTAACTGTTAAAAAGGCATGAAATGGTAGGTTGTCAGTGCTGGCTTACTTTGGTCCCATCACGTCTTTATAAAGTTTTTACTCTTGCAGTGACATGTAAGCATGTGATGCACAGACTGGATCTGACATAAAGAGAAACCACAGTGGGCATAAACAGACATTTGCAAAGCTTCATCAAATGATAAACATTAGCAATATATCAAATAAACCAGCATTAAGTGAGCATTAGACAATGCCAGTGAATTGAATATAGGTATTCGCCTGTAGAAAAATGTCTGTGTAGTTGTGTAATTGAGTATTGTGATGAATCAGAAAGTTTATAGGAAAACATGAAATACTGAAGTATCAAAACTGTTTGTGAAGCAGGGTGAGTTTCTAGTTGAACAACAATGAAGGAAGGAAAAAACCAACACAAAACAAAGTCTTTAGATATTTTAGAAACAGACAGGTTTGGGGTTTCTTTCCATTTTTTAAAATGGAGAGTAATTCTTTTGCCATTCGATGTTCTTCGTTAGAAAACCATAGAATGCAAACAAATCAAATAAAAAAAAGGTCTGTGAAACAAAAATGAAATATTTCAACTCATAAAAGTAACTTTTTGCAGAATTCAGATCACATTGTTTACTAACATTGGTCACTTTTTCTCAATATTTAATTAGTCAGGAATTATTGCAGGATGTGAAAAGATTGTTGTTCTGGCACAGTCAGGATGTTTATTTCCATACTTAGGTGATTTACATCACCATTGCATGGACAACTAAAAAATTTAGCACCACTCATTTTTTTCATTCTTGCCTTCACAACCTGAATAATGTTCTTACATAACTGGGCTTTGTCATGTCCCATATCTTAAGTATGTCTTCCCTAACATCACCTAGTTTATTCATTCACAGTGTACAGAGCACAGGCAAGACCTGACTCTATCACAGTTTGGGCTTGGATAAAGGCTGCCATACTTGGGTGCCTAAATTATGCCTCACTTTCAGAAGACTACTGAATCAGTACTCTTACAGTAGGTGTATAACAGCTATGTTTACCTGATGGAGAGCCTGCAGATACCTTTGAAATTGAAACAGATTTCCACATGGAAGCCTTTTAAGGCTCTCCTGGCTCTACAAGGAACTTAAGCATTTACTTTAGTGGAACAGGGCTGTGAAGTATCAAAAATTTAGATGTAAGTTGGATGTCTCTGTGAGGGAGGCTGAATTGCAACCTCATTTGGGCCTTTTTGCTTGGTAATCTCATATACACTTTATCTAATGCACTGCACCTAGTGGCACCTAATGAATCCTTACAAGTTCATTATGACAGAGGTAAATCCTTGCTGTTTCCCTTTTACAGGCAGAGAATTTGAGACAGTGACAAATGCAATGAAAAGCACTGATGAATCCCACTTGCTGACAGGGAAGAGGATGCAAAATAACATGTGCTGGCCCAGGCTGACCTTCAAAAGCTTGGTTGATGACTCCAGTTGATGCCTCTTTTTCTTCAAGGTAGTGGATGAAGGACAGTGGGCAGTGTCTTATCTCTTGCAGTTTGTCATGAATATAAGAGAAAGTAGGTCTGTTGTGAGGTTCTTGGGACCAGCATTGTGTCATTAAATCACATCTAGAAAAAAAAATAAATGCAAATATTAAATATAATAGAATCATTAATCTCAACACTTACCATAAAACATCTGAGAAGCAAGTTTGGCCTGAAAACCTTCTATGTGGCACAAAGATTATCATCAGCTCCTGAGGAAAGGAAAAATAAATTGAAGGTCAGTTACCAGGAATACTTACTGTGAAACCTTTTAACTTTTCAAAGATGGATATTTTTGAGATTGGGAGCAGCTATAACATTAAAAAAAACCAAAACAAAACATATTTGCTGTTAACATTTACTCTCACCAAAGAGGTCACGAATATTTTCTAAGGAAACAGACAAGGAGGAAATTCTCTCACAGAAAAAAATTGTAAAACCAGAAATGAACCTGAAACTTTCAATTTATTTAATCCTCCTTCAACTCATGCTTCGTCAAATTTAGGGGAAGTTCAAGGCAAATCCTCCAGTACAGAGAGGGTTAATTTGGATTTCTGCCTCCAGATCAAAACAGATAGGAGTAAGTTTTCCCATCAAAAGCAAAAATTGTATGAATTTCCTCTGGGTGCAGGAATTCTAGCCCACCTTGTATAACACTATCTCTGCCATTCAGTGGAAAACTTCACCTCCTGTTTGTCTAAAGGATAGGGCTGTTTTATATTCCTTACTCAAGGTGAATTTATGCTACAAAAAAACAAATCCTACAAAAGCCAGGGGGAGACAGGCTGAAACCCAAAACACAGCCAACACCTGGACACAGTAAGTGTTGGAAGTAGAAAGAGGCCTTAAACTCTCAAAACCAGAGACCAGGCAGTGAAAGGCCGGCTCAGGAAGCTGGCTCATGGAATGTGGAGCATTTACCTCTAAGCCCTAAGTTCAAACTCTCCCCTGACAAATAGCCTCCCAGACCTTCTGCTATGTGATACCACGCATTACTCTGTTATGTGAAATGAATTGGCTTGCTCAGATCCCTGTTTATCCATCTTAAAAAGATGACTGCTGTCCATCACCACAACTGGGTATTTTACAAAACCCTCAGTGACAGCTGGGAGAAATCCCTTGACTTCTGATTCTTCAATTATATTGTTCATTAAAATATTTGTGTTGGGTGAGAATATGAGTAGAAAAATTGTTTCAGAAACACTTTTCATCAACCTGTATCTTGTGGTTTCCAAGTCGAACAAAAGGACACCAGGATTTTTTTTAAATCAGTTTTAAGAATCTAAAGAATGGTAGTGACATACTAACACTGAATCACTCCATTTGCTTACTGTCAGGTGTACTGGCCATTGACGACACTGGAAATATAGAGGGGAAAGTACTGAATAGGACTTAAAATGATGTTAAATAACTGTTTTTGTCTGCTGCCAGCAAAACGTCTGTCACACTAAATTCAAGCTTTGGATGCTGGAAGCCAAACAATATGCTTTCTGGTCGTGCTTGTTGGTAGGATATCCAAGTGAAATACATGGGTTCATGTGCTGTGCTCCACCAGGTTAGCACTTGGTCTTTCATGAGCAGAGCCTCATGGAAGGTGTATCAATTAAGTAAAAGAGCAGACTAAGTGCACCAACCCTTCAGCTGAAAGGAAGAAACAGCCAGTTATAAGTCCACAGAGGAAGAAAGAAACAGGAAATGATACATAAGTCATGGACTCATAGAACATTTTGGGTTAGAAGGGACCTTCAAAGGTCATCTAGTCCAACCCACCAGCCATGCACAGGGACATCTTCCACTAGATCAGGTTGCTCAAAGCCACATCCAACCTGACCTTGAACAGTTCCAGGGATGGTGTATCCACAACTTTTCTGGGCAACCTGTTTCAGTTTTTCACCACTCTCATCATAAAAAAATTCTTCCTTATATACAATCTGAATGTACCCTCTTTTCATTTATGGAACAAGAACATCACAAATGCAGATTTGGAATATTTCTGTATTCCTACGGCCAGTCTCCGTTTTCCTAAATAACTAATTTTTTATTGGACTGATATCAGGGTTTAGAGTTGTAACAAGAACTGATAGTACTTACAACATAGAAAACTACATATAGCTGAGCCAAGTGATTTAAAGAAACAATGAGGAGGGGAACTGAGGCAGCCAGCAAGGCAGCACCCAGTTACTCTCTAACAAGGTGCATTGTCCTGAAGATGTTCACAAAGTGATCTCTTAGAATTTTGATGGGCTCCAAACAGAGAAGACTGCTGAGACCCTTAGAGAAGACCCTCAGCAACCTTATAGGAATATGCATATATGCTAACAAGTGTTGGGAAATGTCGTGAATATATAACAGGAGTGTGGGGAACAAAAAAATGAATAATCATGTAATGCTGACATACAAGCTGTAGTGAAGATACCTCGGTGAGCATTTTGGCAAAATGATGATCAATGCATTCAGCGTCAGTTAAAAAATGCCTGATTTCTAAAACTCACTAATTGAATCTTAGAGGTTTCTTTTAAGTGCTGATTTTAGGCCACATGGCAATCTGCCATATAAAGCAGTTCAGTTTTGCTACAGAGTGGGGATATTCATTGCTGCTAAAACATTAAATACTATAATTTTCTCATTCTAATTATATTCCACATTTTCATTTTCTAAATTAAATTACTTTCTAGTTGTCTTCAAATATTGATTTCAGACAGAACTGGTATGTTTCACTAAGTATTTGATTCAGGTAGGCTTTAGGTTTCTAATGACAAAAACTTCCATTCTGTCTTAGAATCTATCTGCAAATTTTGTACATACAGCTATATGTGGCATGATATTCAGCTTTTGAGGGATGCTGTGATATCTAAAGTTTTAAGTCACATGACATAAACTTTCACTAGCTCAGAAATGCATCAGGACAATACCAGTCAAGAAGGTGAAAGCCAGGTTAATATGCCAGGCTGCTTATGAACAACAGCTTTTATCCTGGGTATATTCCTGTATTTTTGAGGAGCTAAACACAGGCTGAAAATAATGCATCTCTTCAGCATGAGAAGAGACTCAGAGGATTCTCCTACTTCATAGTGAAAGCCCTTCAGGAAAAAGTGAAAAACAACTGTTCCAAACACATCAGGCTAAAGGTTTATGCTAGGTTTAAGAGCTAGTCTTTACACCTAGGTGTAAACCTACACATCTATGCTTCACACCTGTGTTTTATCTAGGTGTGACAACTGACAACCATATGTCCAATCAGCTGCATACCTGGGGCAAATTAAAATTTGAGAGTCTGGAAAAAAAAGAAAAGTGCTTGTACAAATTCTCTTGACTGTAGTCCACAGACTTTGAGGATCTGTTAAATTAGCTCAGATCAGTTCAAACCTTGGCATTCTCTTGCATGCGAGCCTCATACGGAGGTGGCTCCGCCAGATGTGGATCTTTGACTGCAAATGTAATGCCACCCATAGATCTAACTTGAATTCCAAAAAATGAGTGTCATTTATAGGTCCCCAAGCCCCTTTTTCCACTTCATTACCAAGATTTATCTATCCACACCTCTTCAGGTAAAAGTAGATTATTAGTTCCTGAAGTAAAATCTTGTGGAAGTAAGGGTGACAATTTCTCACCCTGCCAAAGAACCCTACACAGTCGCACTTCCTTAGGGCTTTTTCACCCTAAGATTTCTATGCCAGACCTACTTGCACTTGCAGTGTAAGCCTACCACAGATTCCTAAATACTTCTCAGCTCCAGTACTTTGGCCTTTGAACTCTCTTCCTATCAGTGATGGTTTGTTTTGTCAAATGACAATAGGAAAGCCAAAGTGCCGAGGAGACAATTACTGACTGCTGATGTCCTGATACAGGTTCAAAACCACAAGGAAGGAAACAGGAATGTCAAGAATTCCGGCATGCCATTAATGACCTAGCAGAGCAGCAAAAAGCTATTTACGTTACTGACAGAAGCTGTATGCAGGTGCTGAGCGTTCACCAAATGAGATAAAAGATGGTACAAGAGTCTAAGCTCATCAGCTCCTTGGCTTTCAAAAACTGCTATTAGGCACTGATCCTACAAGTTACAACAGGCAGATCAGTATTTAAGTCCTACCTGCTGTGCTAAATTCAAGATCGGGGACCTTAAAAATTACTAGAAGCAAAGTTTTCTTGATTTTTTCTGAAGATCCGGTCACTTCTTTTAAGGTAACTTATGAGCCTTTGTTTAAGCTTGAATGTCAGACTAGTAAATTGATAAAGCTGCCTCATATGTTTTTTTATTCACAGGACAGCTGTCAGAATTTTATGAGGAAACTTTTTTCAGGAGAAAATACTGAAACTAAAATGGCTTTGGGTTCTCATTTGTAATACAACTTTCAGTTTTCTCTCTGTTTTTAAAACAAAATCCAAATCTTTCCAGTTCTTCAGTTCCTCCAACTGGTAAAGCTTGAGTTTGGGGGTTTTTGTTGTTTGGTTTTGGGGTTTTTTTAAATTTTTAATATGGTATTTCAGCTATATCTACATAATGATAAGTACTCATCTTTTTTGGAACTCAGAAAAAAGATGGCAGTTGGTGTAAGATCTATCACAGAAATATTAGTTTTCCAACCACAGAATCATTCTCAAGCCTTTTCCTCAGCCTGAGGAATAAGAATTGTTCACTGTCAGTAGGCTCCCCTTCTATATGTACGACCAGCATTGCTGTGGCTACTTATGCAGAGTGGGTGATAAAGAAATTGAGACATGAAATTAGACAATACGAAGTGATTGTTGAGTTCATGTTCAGCTTTCTCCTTTATACACCTCTAGTTATTATGGGTTTGATCCACTAAATACATTTATTTCATTCTTTTAAGTGCAGGAATTTTGCAATTAAGCCTGAGTTTTGTAGTCAAGAGACAAATAGAAATTCAAAGCTTTATTTATCCAGCCCAGCTAAAGACTAACCAGAAGTGTAGACTTCCCTTTTTCTGTACTGCTTCAGCTTTTATTATTGGCTTTTGCAAGGGTGTTATCTATAAAGAAAGCACAGTTTATTTTTCACATCATCATCATCATGGCTAGTTGTAGATAAAAGCGAAGTCAGAATTTCCAGGCCAAATGACATTTTGCAGAAAATACATTAACCATAACTGTTCATGTTTTTGCTAAGGAGCTTTAGTGTGATTTTGGATTTAGAACCAAACAGGAAGTCAAGTGAGTTTCATTTGTGGATTTAGTGTGAGCATGCTCAAGACTCTTTAAAAACCCCTGTTGTGGTACAATGTCACATACAAAATGTCATCATCATGGTGAGGCTTTGTGAAAGAAGATTTGGGAAGGGCTCTACCCACACTTGCTGCAAGTGTGCTGGTGGCTAAAAAGGCCAATGCAGGATAGGCAAGTCCAGTCGCAAAAGTGAAATGTCTCCTTTGGCAATATTGGCGAGGAACAGTTCTTTCTGCACTGTCTTTTCTCCTCGAGACTGACTCTGTGTGCATTCTGAAAGGAAGCAGCAGCGTCGTGAATGGTGTGCCTCCATGAATCCCGACTGGAGGCCAGAGTAGACCATTGATGGCAGTCAATGTGGCCAAGGCTGAGGTGTTGTTTCAGGCAGTCCTTGTATCTCTTCTTTGGGGCTCCTCTCTTGTGGCAGCCAGTGGCGAGATCACCATGGAGCACAATTTTCGGGAGGCGGTGATCCTCCATCCTGGAGACATGCCCTGCCCAACGCAGCTGCGTTCTCATCAGCATGGCCTCGATACTGGTGACCCCTGCCTGTTCAAGAACAGACACATTGGTCACATAATCAGTCTGATGGATGTTTAGGATTGAACAGAGGCAGCGCTGATGCAAGCATTCGAGGAGTCACAGGTGGTGGCAGTAGATGACCCATGATTCAGACCCATATAAAAGAGTAGACAGTACAATGGCTCTGCAGACACTGATCTTTGTACTTTTTTTCAGGTGTTCATTGCACCAGACTCTTTTATGGAGTTTTCTGAAGGATCTGTATGCCTTTGCTAGCCTGTTGTCTATATCTTTGTCTCTTTGTCAGTCTTACTGTCCGAGGAAATGATGCTTCCCAGATAGGAGAACTGCTGGACTGTGGTGATGTGGGGATGATGGAAGACTTCCTGAGGTGCAGGTTAGTAGAGAACTTCTGTCTTCTTCAAGTTGACTTCCAGCCCAGAAAGCTCGGCAGCCTCTGCAAAGCAGGATGTTAAGCGCTGCAGAGCTGCTTCTGTGTGAGCAACAAGGGCAGCATCATCAGCAAAAAGCAGCTCACCGACAAGGTGATTCAGGGTCTTGGTGTGGGCCTTCAGTCACCTTGGGTTGAATAGGCTTCCACTGGTACAATATCGGATATAGATGCCATTTTCTTCATGGAGATCTGCTGTGACTCTTTGGAGCATCGTGCTGAAGAAGATTGTGAATAGAGTTGGTGGAAGAACACAACCTTGTTTCTCACCACTGGTCATTGGAAAGGGGTCAGAGAGTGCATCGCCGTATCTGACTTGTCCACGCTGATCCTCATGTAGCAGGATGATCATTTTGAGGAACTTGGGGGGACATCCTGAACGTTCCAAAATCTGACACAGGCCTTTTCTGCTCACAGTATCAAAAGTTTTGGTGAGGTCAATGAAGGCTACATAGAGACCTCTGTTCTGTTCCCTACACTTCTCTTGCAGTTGTCTGAGAACAAATACTATGTCTGTGGTACTTCTATTGACTCGAAACCACTTTGGCTTTCAGGTAAAAGTTCTTCTGCAATAGTTGGTACTAATCTGTTCAGAAGTATTCTTGCAAGGATTTTACCAGCAATGGAGAGCAAAGTAGTACCTCAGTAATTTGAGCAGTCTGATTTTTCCCCTTTCTTCTTGTACAGGTTCATGATGACTGTGTCACAAAGATATGGTGGTAGTTTGCCTTGTTCCCAGCAATGCACAAAAAAGCTTGTGAAATTCAGCATGGAGTGCTTCACCTCCAGGCTTCCAGACTTCGGGTGGAATTCCATCAACCCCAGCTACCTTGCCAGTTTTTCACCTGCTGTATGGCCTTAAGTGTCTCTCCCATAGTAGGGGCTGTATCGAATTAGGTTTTCACCGGTTGTTGTGTAATATGCTGAATTGTTGAGCCTTGGACTACATGGTTGGCACTGAAGAGAGTCTAAAAATGTTCAGACCATCGGTTCAGGATGGAGGTTTTATCTATGAGAAGCATTTGACCATCAGCACTGAGTAGGGGGCTTTGAACCTGGTATGTGGGTCCGTACACTGCTTTCAGAGCCTCATAGGATCCTCTGTGGTCACCCAAATCTGTGCATAGTTGAGTCTTTTCTTCTAGTTTGAGCCACTATTTGTTCTGGATGTCTTGAAGTTTCTGTTGGAGCTTACTGCATGCAAGACAAAAGGTGGCTTTTCTTACATGGCAAGATGGCTGAGCAAGGTACTCTTGGTGAACAGTTCTCTTCTTCAACAATTCCTGGATCTCCTGATTGTTTTCATCAAACCAGTCTTTGTTTTTCTTGGAGGAGAACCCTAAGGATTTTTCAGAGGAGTGCAGGATGCTATTTTTAATATGTTGTCAAAGCGCTTCAGGAGAGGGATCTATGGGATTATCTTTGAGTCTAGTTTGAAGGTTTACCTGAAAGCTGTCTCTCACTGTAGCTGTTTGAAGATTGTTAACTTGGAGCCTACTCCTTGGAATGCTGCCCCTCTTATGTTTGGGCTTAAAGTGGAGGTTAAGTTTGCAGCGCACAAGGCAATGGTCTGTTTGACATTCTGCACTAGGCATCAGTCAGATATGATGGACATCGTGAACATCTCTCTGTTGCACTAAGATATAGTCAGTGAGGTGACTGCTTGGATTGAGGATGCATCCAAGTTGTCTTCAGGTGTCTTTCTGTTAAAAGATAGTGTTGGTGATAGTGAGCTGCTGTTCAGCACAAAACTCTAGCAGGAGGCGTCAGTTGTCATTGCAGTTACCAATACTGTACGTGCCCAGTACTCCTTTCCAGGCTTCAGAGTTCTTACCTACTCTGGCATCGAAGTCACCAAGGATTATGATCTTATCATCTGCAGGAACCTTTTAGGTGAGGTGGCACAGTTTGATATAGAATTTGTCTCTTTCCGCTGGGTCAGCCTGGAGAGTTGGGGCATAAACGCTAAAAAGAATATGTTGCTTGTTGTGTAGAGGGAGGCGCAAGGACATAATGCAATCGGAATGACCTGTTGGCAAATTTTCAGGTTTGGAGGTGATGGAGTTTTTAATCATGAAGCCAACTCCTGAAAGGTGACTTTCGGTTTTGGGTTTGGCTGACCAAAAGAATGTGTAGCCGGCACCATGTTCTTTAAGGGTGTCTTCCTCATGAAGACAAACTTCACTGAGAGTAGGCAATTAGAGTAGAATGAGGCTCAGGACATCCACTATCCACAATATCAAGCATAGCTCTGATGTTCTAACATGTGACTGTCAATTTGAACACCCCTTTGGAGGCAGTTGTATGCCTTTGTCTCTTTGTCTTTGACCACATCATAAGATGTACGTTGGCTGCAGTTATCGAACCGGGTGTGGAGATGAGCTTTGGTTAGGCCACCTTTTCTAGGACCCTCTCCATGTGGAGCAAGCAGTGCTCCCTTAAAAAAGGTTGCTTGGTCATTCAGGATGCTCCCAAACCAGGCTGTCATCTCTGGGGTCAAGTCTCGAATGACCAATATCCTGAACCGCCTGCATGCAGGGTTGGGGCTGCAGCTTCCAGTGCTTCCTATCACCTGATATTTTGACCCTCTCCTGTCGCTACAGGGCTTTGTAATGTGGGTGAACCCTTCAAGCTGCACAATGGATTTTTTAGGTAAGGCACAGCGTGCGCAGAACTGGCCCCACCCTTTACTCCTAAGGCTCATCGGCCAGGGCCTAGTGAGCTTGGACGGTGACAGCAAATACCTCAGGACATAGGTTTGGTTAGAGTATCCTTCTCTTAGATGGATGGCCTTACAGGGCTAAGTGAGCTCCATCTGCCTGGGTTTGGAGTTAGAGTTGTCCTTCTCCTAGGATGGTTGCCGGGGGCCTAGCGAGCCCATCCTGCCTGTGGACACACTTTGTCTGATCCTTCAGCTGAGACCTGTCTGGCATGGGAGACCCTATCGGAGGCACAACCACCACCAGCATAGCACACAGTCTCTCATGAGGGCACACAAGCTTCTCCCCCGCGACAAGGAGGTGTCCCTGGAGAAGTATATCACATACACAGTACTCATAATGAGCAAACCCTGACAACCAGACAAAGGGATAGTATTAAAATGTCTGCCAAGGTGCCAGAAGTTTTGTTGTAGTGATGCACCTTTATCTTAACATTTATATGCATTAGAAACATACTAAAAAAGTAAAGTAACAGCTTTAATAATAAAAAAAATATAAGTTGTTGCTCAGAACTGGGTCACAAAAATCTGTTCTGCTTCTTTGCAGAGATATGCATTAATCTCAAAGGGTTTTGAATTACAATTGAGAGTCATCTACAGAAGATTTTCATATGTAAGTTTTTCCGTGCATCAAATATTGATCCTACAGAAACTCACATAAGAAACAGGCAATGAATGAAAATGTACGGAAAGACTCCCGATTTTAATTTGAATTCTTATTCAACCTTCAAATAATAATCATTGTTTAATGTTGTATTAAGTGCCTGACTTTATCAAAAAGCTATCCCTTTGTAAAAGTCATTTAATAGGGATCATTGAATACTGCTAAGTTAAACTCTTGCAAACACTAAGAAAAATAAGTGAGGCCTTAAAAAGAAATATGAGTCTGGCACTAATTCCCAGGAAATTTTTGGAATACAAAGCCTTTATTATATTAAAAATTCTGATAATTCATAGGAATAGATCATGGATAATCTCCCTTTTATTTAATTACCCTTCTGTTTATAGTAGGTTAAATCTAACTGCATTTGGACTACTAAAACATCTGCACGGGGTTTTCAGGTTTGGGGAAAGGTAACATGAATGGGATACTGTGCTGCAGTGCCCATTTGCTGATCAGAAAAACACCCTCACTTAATCCAAAATGCAACATTGCTGGAGAGGTTTTAAAACAGTCTCTGGGAATGAGAAGTGCAAAGACTAAAGTGACTCACTCTGTGCACCAAAATGAGACAGCACTTCAGGTACATACCTGAAATTGTGCACCTTATTTACCTCCAGTGAGCACACTCTTTCAACAAGAAACTTCTGTGGGTCACAGCATCTGAATTTCCAAGGACAGAGCATGTATTGGGTATATGTCAGTTACTGAACTAGAGACCATTTTAGGACGTTGAGGATAGGCTTGGGAAGTTTCAACCAAGCCAAAAGCAGATAAGTTCAATTGTGATATAAGGTCATTTTGGAAGGAAAATTCTGCCTATATGCAGAAAGAGCTGTTGCTGTGTGAGTTCCCTCCTGAGTCCCTGTGCTGACTAAAGGCACACAAGCAGAATTATCTGCTTCCTCTGCACACACCTTCCACTAAAAGTACAGAACTAGGCTTTGGGCATTATTTAATATTAATCTCCCAGAGAGTAAGACATCAATGTCCAAAAGAGTCAAGCTTGACCTGGTTGAAGATATTTCATGGGAATTGCTCATACTTGGTCACGTTTTTGTCCCTTGTTGAGGATCACAGCCCTTAAGAAACACAGTTCAGTGATGTGACATTACATACAGTCTAGCGTGTGCTATAAGTATCTTCTTTGAACATGCAATCTTAAGACCCATCAGTAGTCCAAGAAACCAGTATCTGGCAACTGGATAATACTGGGCATCCACAATACAAGGATTAAATCAAAACTACCAAAATAGTAGGTCTGGGGCCTTTTTGTCTCAGAAATGGTCATTATTATGAAATTTCATTAAGAAAGTCTGTTTTCCTATGACAATTTCTTTGTCAGAGCATGTTCTATTTGGGGTTTTTTTCAGCTGGATGATCCTGAATACTCTGGTGTGAAACCACAGGGAAATTTATCCACAGGCTGTGGCAGATAATGCTGCTCCTCACGGCTGAACAGCCAGGGCACTGATAGCACAAAAAAACTATGAAAAAAATAACACAATTCAACACGTTTAAAGTCAGTCTGCTGTTTTAATAGCACACAGGAAAAACTGCAAAGTTGACTTGGAGTGCATGGGTCCTATTCCTGCAGTCTGCATCTGTGGTGTGCCTGGAAAACAAGATCACAGTCTTTCTGATAGTGAATATAATGATGCTGAAAGCCTTGTGCAAGTACTTACTGGGATTTTTCATGAGCTGTTTTCATGTCACCATCTCTGATTTCCTTCATAAGACATGATTATGTCAAGGGCACAGAAAAGGGATAAGTCCACTCTTTCAAAAGCAGAGAATCTGGTTTGTTTCTGTATTACTGTTTATTTTATGACAGTGTAATAAGGCCTGTAAATGTTAAGCCAAAATCAGTATTAGCAATGGAAATCATTACTACCTCTTTAACTGACGTTTTGTTAATGTTACTGTAACGCTGTCTCATGAGTCATGACAGGATAGAAATTAATTTGTCACTGCTGTAGGTCTCTTTCTTTACTATAAAGCAAGGTTCTCCTCTTACATTCATCGCTCTAGTGTCTGTAATAGAACTAATAAACCAAAAACTTATTTGAACATCCTTGTACATGCTGCCTATTCTGTGACCAAGGCATTTAAATTGTTGTTTTGCTAAGGTAATGGAGCAGTTGTTTGAAAACTGAGGCCTTGGAGAAGGCATCTCTGAAAGTCACAGAAAGACTCTGGATTCCTTCAGCCTTTCAAAAAGTATATTTTCACAGTCTTCGCAAAGAAATTTGCTTCTGAGGACTTTGTGGCATAAAAGTTGTGCCTCCTGTTAATCCCCAGCTGTCCTCTGCCCAAACTCACCTGCCAGCATGGCAGCGTATTGAGTTCATGTGATGCCCTTGGCCACCAGCAGCAGATCTTCATTCCTTTCATATCCTTTCCAGGATGCCACCTTCTTGTGATTCAAAGCCTTCTTGACAATAAACTAAAATACAGTGAGATTATATAAAGAATAAGCAAGAAGATGCATATTCTACCAAGTGAGCACAGAAGGTCCTTACAGCTGTTAGGGCCAGAGCAAAAGGCATAGGAGGGAAAGCAGAGGGTGCTGGGCTGGTTGAGCCTGGAGAGGAGGAGGGGAAGGTTGGACCTTATGTTCGCTCACTATGCGGTGCACAAGAAGCAAGAGGACATAATTTGCAAAAAGAGTAATTCTGGTTTACTTATTAAGAAAATTTTTTCACTATAAGGGTGGTCGGTCATGGAAGAAGAGCTTGAAGATATTGCAGGATCTCCAGCCTTAAAAACTAACATTAGCTAACTAACTAACTAACTAGCTAGCTAACTAACATTAACTACTAACATTTTGATGGCACAAGCCACACAGTAACCTGTTCTAACAGGTCCTGCTTCATGCAGGGAGTTGCACAGTCAAAGGAACCTTCTCAACTCAGTTATTCCATGAGTTGATAAAGTCTTCCAAAGGTTTGTTGGCTTATTTCTGTGTCTGAATAACTGGTTTCTAATGCCTATTAAGTTTCTCTGCCTTGGATTTAGCAAACTCACGTTTCAAGTACAGTCTTTGACCACTTTTCTGTGTAACGGCTTTTATTCTAAAAATTCCACTGGCACGTAGATTCTGAGACAAAAATATTTAAAAAGGAAATTCCTCTTCACTTTTTCTTTGCCTGTTAGAAAAGGAATTTGTTCTATTTGAGCAACCATTTTGCCATTATCTGTGCATATGTTCAGTGCTTTCTTCAATACACCCAGATTGCAGTAGTCAGTTCAGTTTTTAGCCAATGGCATAACCTGCATTATCCAGTGTGGAGTATGACTGATACAGCTGAAAATTTAGCTCACTTCAACTGGCACTTCCAGATCTGCTTCCAAACTCTCTTAAGAGTGAATAAGTAGGAGTGCTAATGCTAAGCTGTTTCTAATTAAGAGTTTTTTCTCATTTTCAGAGCTCAAAGAAGCCTTTCTCCATTGTTAAGGGATTTTTATTTTATAAATTAAATTTAGCCTTTACCGAAATTTGAATTTAAGTTGGAGGAGTGTACTTTAGGGGGGTTGTGATGTTTCAATGTCTGAAAGTGATGCAGTCAGGAAGGCTGGAAGAAATTAAACTTAAAATGAAAAACAACTTTTCTTGAAAACAGACTCCAGCAGTGAGGTCTGAGGAAGCCTAAGGCTCTCATCCACATGTGCAGGGATCCAGCTTTGTCCCTGAGAAAGTATGTCTACCTTCTGTGACCAATGATGAATCATAGCCAACAAATTTCCTGCCTTGTACTTGAAGAGCAAGACCTGAGTACACAGCACACCTCCATCTGCTTCCTGCACCCAGCTTGGTGCATGGCTCCATGGCCCAGGCGTCCTTGAGAAGATGACAGTTCCCTTTCAACATAATGCTATGCTCTCATAGCAGCTTGCATGTACAGCATATGCCTCCAGCCACAAAAGGACCTGTGGACAAAGGAAATGTCAGACTTCTTTCCAAAGACTTCATATATGTACTTTAACACTTAAATGTTTCATTATGCCACGATGTGCTTTGACAACACACAGACGAAGTAACAGTGGGCTTTCCATCTGCAAACTCCATTTGTTCAGGTGAAATTTTTCCTCTTGAAACCAAATCCTATTGTGAAACTCCTTCCAAAGGGCTTTCTGTGAGCCTGATGCAAATTCCATAAGTTCTGAAACAACACAATATCCCTTTATGACACAGGTAAATTGCACCATTTTCCTCATTTCACCATGGCTGTCCAGTTTAAGTACCACAGCAATACAGATGCGTATTTAAGGCTTGATAAAAAACAGAACATTGACAGCCTACATGGTGTATTGGTCTAAAATAAGGCTTTCTCTTGCTTCAGGCATAACAATCTTATCAAAGAAGGATCTGAGGAGGAAAATACTGACTAGTACATGACAAAGCTGTCCACCCTGGGGGTTGGGAGAGGTTGGAGTGAGGTGTTTGTTACAGTAGCAGTTTCACTTAGTTCCATTCAACTGGCATATAGTTGGATCTGAGAGTTTGTTCCGAAAACTGCACCAAGTTTCTCTAACCACTGTCTGAGAAAAGCATGGCCATCATACCAACAGTATGTTTTCACAGTCCCCACAAATTAAGACCTGAAGAACATTTTCTCAGATTTATTGAACAAGATGCCAAAGAGCTGGTAAAAACTTGAATAGACATCATAACCTGGATGTTTCATATCTCTTTCTTCATCTCTCCAATGTTCAATCTCTTGACCCATGACTTTCACAGCATACACACACATATTTTTCCTAAATGAATAGGTCACATCATTAGTCAAAATAATACATAATAGAAGTAGAGGAAAGCTAGAAATCTCTTTCAATAGATGTTGCATGTTAGCATCTAGACTCATCACGGATTGAATGCAATGCTGAAGAGCTGATGGAAACCAACAGTGTAGCTCCATAATACATGGAGATTTGCTCAACTAAATAAAACGAGAAAACCTAGGTTCTTTTTGTAGGTCACAGAATATTTCTGTTGACTTGACATGAGCTACAGAAAAGAGCTTTAAAACAAACAGTATTTGGCTTCTAATACATTATTCAGGAATACATCATCTTGCCTTCTTCAGCTGCAGAGAGGTTTAGCCACCCTAATAGACTGAAGCAATAGAACTGGGCACATTCAGCCTGAGACAGTGCCTAAAGCTCTTGAGATATTTGTTTTTCAGATGTGCTTTACTTTGTCATGGGTGTATAAATGTTATCACTGAATAACATATGAAAGCTGTTCAGTGTATGGTTCAAGTCAAGGAGAGCTCCCTTGCAAGTTTGGTGAGACAAATACCTATCTGTCATCTTTTATCTTATAGTCTTAGTAAATGTTCTCCTGAGTGGGAAAGAATAAGAGGACTGTCTCAGATGCTCCCTGCTGAGATGCTCCCTGCTGTTTCCTCAAGCCATCTGTAAGCAAACAGCTTTTTCTTTGCAATCATTACTTCTTGGCTTCTTTTGCACACTTGCTTTGTGTATTAGCAGCACTGATTTATGAGATGTGGAATATCTGTTCATGAGCAATTCCATGGAGATCACCAAATCAAAGGCACAAAAGATTTGTCAAATGTTAACATCAGCTCTGATTTTCATCTCTTCTGCTGGTTTCTCATGGAGTATAAGCTATGGAGGGCAGGAAAAATGTTCTATTTTAGAAATAGGTGGCTGCTGCCTGACTTTGTCTGTGAGTAGAACACAGGTGCAGTCATGCTAGTATCTTTCCCGTGTGAATATTCAACAATTTTAATTTTCCAGGAAGAATCCTTCTCCTAAGCCATGTCTTATATGAAAAATATATATTTCTATTCCTTAGAACATCCAGCACAGCTTAAAACCACCTTCAGCTGTTTGTTCTTTGTGAGCATACTGACATCTCGTGGTTGCATCTGCAACTGTGATCAGTTCATGTACATAAATGTAGTTTCTGCAAAGGATAATCTAATATTTTTATATAAGTTCCACTGTTTTGTCTGATTCCAGGCAGGTAGGTCACTGGTAGAGAAAAAAAATCAGATGGTAAAATTCCAAAGCAGAAGTTTTGATTTTAAAACAGCTATTTCTAAAGTGGCCAAACAGACTCTGAAGCCTAATGTAGTTCAGGAATTCAGTTTCTGGCAGAGCCACCAACGGTGAGACTCAAATCTATGTCCACCTTTCACTGCACTGTCTTCAGAGAGGTAGGTGAAATGATTGTCTGCGGGATGACAACTCAGTGTGACTCAGCCTTGTCTTTTTCTCCAGATCCCTACAGGACCACTTACAATGCACTGACGTAGACCATTGATGTGATCTTGCATGCCTGGAAGATCAGTTCCGGTCATGCCAGAGAGCATTTCCAAATGTTGGCTAAATCAAGAATTAGGGCGGCTGAGCACCATGTGAAATGCAGGCCACAAATCATCTCTTTTGTCACTGAATATCTCAACTTCTCAGACAGGGATTTTAACAAAGTCTGTGTTTGATATACACATGCAATTTTTACTGTGGTTTTGGGAGGCTTTAAGCAAAACCAAACCTCCTGACTCTGAAAACCTGAAATATTTCATTCAAACATAGTGGAAGAAGAATGGTCTGACTTTTTATCCTAGCTTTTCTTTCTGCATTTCTCACAGAAGAGCTCTTACTGGTATTTAGTTGCTTTTCTGATAAGAAAAATGTCCAGATTTTACAGCTCCTTTGTTGTATTGATTTAGTTGAACAGTAAATACATTCAGTGTCTTAGGAAAACATTACTTCGTGCTAAACCTTCTATGTCTGACTTGGGTACACAGTCAGTGATTCTAGTCAATGCAATTCTTTTATGCAAAAATTTAAGTGAGAAATGTTACTAAACAAACCAACAAACAAAACAAAACAAAACAACTCTCTGCATACAGGGGAAAGTCATACACATATAGCTACTTCCCACCCATTCTGCTTAAGATATAAAAAGCCTAGAACAGGGGCTGACACTGAGCTGACCAAGGCATATTCGCCACTTGTCTGGTGAAGGACACTGTGGAAAATCTTCTTGCATCTAACTTGAGTTAATAAATCTGTTTTCAAGAAAATTTGGAAGTTGGTTCCTGATCTTCTCCTGTATGTGTGAGGGGGCATTATTATCCATCTCAGGGTCACAGAAATGCTGGAGGCTTGTAGAGAATGAGGGAAGACCAAGATGGCTATACCTGCTCCCTCCACATAGCCAGACATAAGCAGAACTGGGATGTTGGGGAGGGCTGAGGAGGGCAGTGAAAGCAATTTTGAGGGTGTACTGCCACCAGCTGAGTGAAGGGTTTTTCACCAAAGACCTGAAAAGGAAGGCCTCACTGAAAGGCCTTCCAAAAAAGTAAACTTGGGAGATGATACACTCTGTGTTGTTGATGAACCTCTCCTAGATGGAGTGCTGAGAAGGGCATTCTCATTGAGCAGTGATGATCACAAGAAGGAGTATCATGGGGATGGCCAGACTTCCCTTAGCTCATCCCTTGGAAGGAGATGAACTGCCTGTGTCAATCAGAAGAGCCAGCACAGTGGAAGCTGTCATAAATGGGGAATAGACCAGGACATGAAGAGGAGAACATTAAATTGCCATGGAGCTACTCCAAATCAGCCATACAAGCTGTCTTGTACATGCAGCCTCCAAAGCATTTAAAGCCAAAACCTGCTCATCTAGAGATAGGCTCACATTTCTAAACCATCTCTCATCTTGAGACAGGAGGAAGATAACCATGTTAGGAAGGTGACCATCTCAGCATGGGAAGAACTGCTGAGGCAGAGAAAAGTTCTGTTCCTTACAGTCTTTCTTTAGAGACTCAGTTTTTCCTTTCCCTTAAAACAACTCTATTGATGTCTCTTTTGGACAAATTATCTAGAATAATTTCTGTGTTGATTGAGTATCACTTCTTTCTTTCTTTTTCATGTAATGTCTAACTGATTCCATGAATGCACTGGGACCAGTCAGAGTGCTGGGAAGCAGGTCTAATCTTCATCTCTGACCATCAAAACATGCAGGAATGTCTTGCCTAGAGCCAAGGTATCCTTTCTGGGTAATTAAGTGTGAGACAGTCTGAAGCTCAGACTGTAACTGCCATCCACATCCCTGTAGTGATGCCTGTTACACTGCAACTTAAATTCTCTCTAAGATGCTCTTGTGACTGTAGAGGTCGTGGTGCAGGAGGCAAACTGCATGATACAGAGGGGTTCTAGAGTGTTGTACAACAGGGGAAGAATTGTTGCTTGCTCACTTCAAAGTCTCCAGGGCAAAAGAAAAAAAAAAGGCCACAAACAAGCAGAGATCTTGTGAGGGAGACTACTGCAGTTTTCATGTGAGCTCACAGATAATATTGCATTGAACAGTTATTTACTTATTTCACTAGCCACAGGACATTGCCTCCTTCCCCTGAAAAGAGCATTCCAGCTGGGCACTGCTAAAATTAACTTCATGGCTGGAAAGCTGAAAGTATTTAGCCAGAAGAAAAGGCTAGAGACTGTACTTCTCCTAAGTCCTATTCATGCTTAGGGTGTGTTGCTCTCAATGCCAGCTTTTCAGGAGCTGTGAAGAGTGTTTTACTCTAAGTAAGACTTTTGCAATGCCTCAGCTCGTGCTGGTTCTCCTACATTTTAGTTATTTTGGAGTGAGTTCTCCTAAGAGTGCAAGAACTTGCAGGCCCGGAGAAATGTGAGCAACCTTGACAGCACAGGAAGGTTTCCCTCAAAAATATGTGATACTTAACTGTTTACAATCTGCATTTATAACATGTCATAAAATCCATGCCAGCTCCTCCTGGCTTTCCACCCCAGTTTGGTTGATCCTTAATGATGCCCACTACAAGGGGCTCTGGCAGGGTGCATGGCCACCCACAGTAAATGTTACTGTGTGTGGGCTCCTTTGATCTGGATGGCAGGCAGACTTTGTGGCAGAGGAAGCAACAAACAAATGTCAAGCTGTCAGCTCTGGCCAGAAATAAGCAAGTGGAGCACACAGGCGGGTGAAGAGGCTCCCCTGAAGGTTTGGTGTCTCTCAGATCTCTGAGGTTCTCTGCCCAGCTCTGTAATGTAGTTTCTCATACTTCACTAAGCAATCTCAAAGGCCTGTGGGGCAAGGATCAAAGTAAAGTTACTGTAAAATGTTGTTTCAGCTCATAAAGTACCTGACAAGGGAAAAATAAGAGCAGCTAATAGAAGTCATACAAAATTGGGACTGGGAAAAGTTCTTATCTGTTTCACTGGATTTTGGAAACACTCTTTAACGCCCTTCATACCTAGATTTTGTCCTCATCACTGGCAGCATCATACTGTGTCCCTTCACCTGAAATGTTGTGACACTAGCAATTCTGATGGATATTTCTGAAAAGTATCTACCAGGCCCTCAACTGCAGGGCCATTTCCTGTGGCTTAGCTGTAATGAAAGTGTTAACAGATGTTGCAACTGGGCAGACAGAAGAGAGGACAAGACAGGGACAAAGTATTTTCATGTCTCTTCAGCTGACAAGATTATTTATTGTTCTACCATCCTGAAATGGAAAGGGAAAAGTCTCAAACTTCTGAAAAACAGCAATATTGGACTGAAACAGAAAAAAATTATTGAAAATTAAACATAAAGTGTTGAAATGGCAAAATTTGACAGCTCATGCTTTAAAACATCTGTTTTCTTGCAGTCTGAAAATAGAATAATCCTTCTGGAAAAGACTTCAGGAGGAAATGCCACTTCTTGTTGCCTACTCTGCAGTGCATCACTTAACCCTGCCTCCCAAACTACAAGGACTTACGAGATTACACCAGCAGGCAGAAGTGACTAGCTGCTTGGTTTATTGACTTCCTTTGCCTCATTTGTGTTGCTCATTTCAAATGACTCATGGATGGAATAAAAAATGTTTCATGATCACAGTGACTGGTGATTGCACAGATTCTGCTCAGAGCCCTTAAACATTAGAGCAGATTTAAATGTCATTACATCTATAGTATGCAAATATTTGCACATTTGTAGCTTGCCTAATTTTAAGCTTTTTCTTTTATCTATCTCTGGAAAAAAAATCGTAAAACATGTGATAATATCTTACAAATTCCTTTTTTTGTTTGTTTGTTTGTTTTTGTTACAAAGCACAGCTCTGACTTACTCCTTAGTTTTGATCAATCTTCACCTGATATTGCAAGCATGTTGTGTTCAGCAGAATCAGATGGGCCATCACAGAATTTTGTCTTTTTCAGGGTTGGATAACATTTTAAGAAAGCATTTGTGTTAGTGGCTGTCCAAGAAACTGCTATGGCTTGCAATCTGACAGCAGTTTCACCAGAGCATCACCAGAGGGTAGCAGGACACTTTGCTACAGCGGCTGCTCCTGGGTTGCAGTGCTGAGCTTCTACACTTTTCAGAGTTATCTATATGGAAAGCAGTTGCTAGAATGCAACTTTCCAAAATGCAATTTGCACAGCTTTGCATAGTTGCTGCTTACTTGTGAGTACTTGCAGGACACCAGATGCCTGCTTGTACACAGCAGGGCAAACTTGTTTCTTGTTTTCTTTCTTGGCATCAATGGTCTTGAAGGGCTTCACAGCTAGAACCAAAGTAGTTGTCATCAAAAAAGTAAGAAAGAGGGCAAAAGGGAAAATCATGGAAGTCACCCAAGAACTTCAACGCACTTAAAACAGTTCCCGCTCACTGGCATAAAGGTAGAGAACTGCGGTGTTCACAGGTGCATTGGCATGATGACACTGCTGCTTTTGCAGGCTTAATTTGGGAATGCCTAGAAACAGCTCTGCAGAAGGAGAGGACCAACCAGGGTGGAGATACTCAGGAGATTTAGCAGCTACTATGCAAGTCTGTGTGTGGCTTGGTTGGACCAAGTCCTTCCTAGTAACCTTTTCTCCCTGAAGGAAAGGGGATATTTTCTGCTCCATGTTAAAAAAAAAATGCTCTGGGCATTAGTTGTTGTTCAGCAACTGGATCATACAACCAGGATCTGTAGTCGGTTTCCACTAGATGATGCTGTAGCCCCTCCAGAGAAGAGAGATTATTGCTGTTAAAAAGGGCAAAACACACTCTTAATGTTAACTACAAATTTAGCTGAATTACTCTTTTTGCTCATCCATTCACATCCAAACCCTAGTCTTCCATCTTATACAAAGGCTACTCTAAGTGAAGTATTTTGCATAAATGACCAGATGTTTCAGCCCAGATGACCACCCACCTACTTAACAAGGATATTCAAGACTGGGTGGCAGCAGATTTCCAGTGCTAGCCTGAAGTTCCAGATCTCTTCTATTATCCTCCTTTCTTCAGCATGGGACATTATATGGGTATCCTAATGTAAGAGTCTGATGGTCTATTTCCAGCATGTATTTGCCACAGTCAGGAAGGCCAATGTCCAAAAATTCTGCTTCATTTAGCTGGAACCTGAAATAACTCTTCTGGTAAATCTGTGAAGTGGCAGAAATGGGGATCATAATTTTAGGAAAACAAATTAAACTTTCATCTTACATGTGTAGTCATTGGGAAAAAAAAAACATGAGAGGGAGGGAAGTTGTGCTCACATCATCTGTGACTTTCTTATTGACACTCTCATTGTGAGTAACTTCTGCCAAATGCTGTTTACTTTTTGCTGTCAAATTCATCTGAATTAATCACACTTGACTGAAAAGTGAGACTTATTCTCCCTTGCTTGCTAAGTAACACACAGACTGAGTGTGAGAAATAGCCTGTCAAAGGCTACATCAGGAATCCTGTGTCAGTACAACAGCTGAAAAATAGAAGACATTTTACAAAGTCTTCATCTTAGCCCATGGTCTCTCCTGCTGCTCTCCCATGGGTGCAGTTGAATGGACAGAGCATGGAAAAAGCAGAAATAAGACAAGAATCTTACTTCAGACCAAGCTGGTCACACACACCTTAGGACTCAGAGAAATTAAGCCTGAATGGCAATAGGTATGAATTTGGGAGCCTATGTGAAGACAGACTGGTCAACTAGGGAGTGGTACACAAGATTAAATATTTGTGTTCATTTCCAGCATTACAAAAACTGTTGCAGGCTTTAATACAGTCTTCATGGGGTATCTGGACTCTAGAAGAAGAAGTCTTCAGGTTCTCATCCTGTGAACAGCTCCTCTTCTACAGTCTGTTCAATATAAATTGGTGGTATTTTTTCTGCCCTTACAGATTAAATAAGGAATTCTTCTTACCGTATTTACTTACAGTTATGTCACAAAAAATAAATGCACTCTGAAACACAGTGTTTGTTTCCTCTCTTCTCAAGATACTTAAGTCAAATGCATTTACATTAAAGCTAAAATATCTGATTTGTCCTTGGCCTTCCAGGTACTTCACAAGGAATTAGGTCTGTATCTGCCCAAGTCACATGATCAGTTACAGCTGTGAAGATTTTTGGCTGACCTTGATGATGTACAAAGTCTCTTTGAGCTTCACCAGAATACATGACTACTCAGTGCTCCAGTTAACACAGAAGCAAAGAATGAAGAACTCAAATGAAAGGGAAACACCTTCTTTGAACTACCCATTCCAGGAAAAACTGCTGACAAATGGGAAGTATAAATAATGTAAGAGAAGAAAGTTAGCATGTCAAGTGATTTTAGATGCTTCTATATGAACAGCCAAAGCAGTGTTCAGAAAGCCCTTGATCTCCCCCATGGGTTACATATGTCTTCAGCAAACACCAATGCTTTTTTATTCCCCTATGCACTTTCTACAGGACAGAGGCCTGTATGAGCATGAATTATAGGACACAAAAGTGTTGTGCCAGCTTCTCTTCACTTGATTCCCATAGAGGGTATGTTATTGTCCCTGTGTTGTCTCTTCCCTACCTGCCTAATTCCTCTGTTTAAGAGAAGCGAACAAGGAAACTTCATAAACCAACATACTAAGACAGAATTATTGGGAATTAACTGTATCATGGTCTTAGAAATCTAGAGGATTTTGCATAGCCATCCTCTGCCTTTGCACTGCTAATTCTTTGTCTAAAAAATCCCTGTCAGTTTGACAGAAAGAGCTAATTCTATGCAAAGACACTTTATGATTTAACTGACACTAGTATGGTGAAAATCTGTTTGTTCTCTGCACCTCAAAATCTCTAAGTCAAGTATCATGGCTGTCATTCAGACAAGCTTTTAGTATGAACGTACACTCTAAGCATGTGCATCATCTTATCAGATGTAAGCACTAGCATAAATAAGAGCCACCATAACATAAATGTTCTCTGGATTGCATATATAAAAATTCATCTCATCAAAATGGATGCTGAATATCCACTTTGCATGTACTTTGCAATATTCCTCATTTGAACAAAAAGCTATCAAGTGGGGGCAAAGAGAAACAGATTAAGAAATGCCCCTGAAAAGGGGTACAATGACAATTTCAAGCTACCTTGAACTTGTATGAAGTCTGTACAAACTTATCATAAGTTAGCATAGTGAGGCTTGCTCTGTATTATTTTTGGAAGCTGGGTGGGTTTCCTCCACTGCCATTTCCAAATCTCTTCTGCTCTCTGTGCAGGCTCATCAGGCTATCCCCTCACTTGGGTGGTATATTCAGGTCTGTTTTCTATTCCAAGGCTCTGACCTAACAATTGTTATGTTTAAACAACACCCCTGGGAGAGAGCTTTCCTTCCCTGCCTATCTTTAAGATGGGTGGGACACAGACTTTCAGCTCTCAGATATGCACTGTGCTCTGTTCTCTCTGACTCTGTCCAGGTTAGTTGGATGCACAAACACTCTCAAGAACACAACTTCTGCAGTGACAAGCTAGATACGGCTTACAGCAGAATGTCTTCCTGCATTAGCAAGTGTCTTGTTTTATGATAAACTATAAAGCTACTCTATCATGTTTACTGTACTTTGAGGCACCTGAATAAAACAAGACTTTCCATCTTGGCACTGTTGTACAGCTGTGCTAAAAGTATTGACCTGCTTACAAGCAGAGAAACATTCCAGTTATGTAAACAGCAGATAATTAGTTTTCTTCTCTGCATTCCTAGAGTAAGCTGGCTTTAGCTGAGTCCATAATTTCTGTGTGTGCTATTCCTTTTTCTGTTTCCACACACATAAATTGATCTCACCAGCTGTTGGCCACTGAAACAAGGGGTTTCAATGTGTTCTTGTAAAAGCCAGCAAAAGATTTTGAAAAGACTTTTGAGTGATCAGCTCTAAAAAGCATTTCCAAAATAAGCAAAAACTTCTATGCTGGATGAGGCCAAATGCTGCTTTGAGCAGCAACCATTTCCAACAACGGTTGCTAATGACAGTTTCAGAAAGCCTCAAAACAGCACAAGTTAAAACCTCTTTGTTTTCTCCTTCTCCTTGTTCTCCTTCTCCTCCTCCTTCTCCTTCCCCTGCCCTTCCCTTCTTCTCCTTTCCCTCTGCCTTATCTCTCTTCTTTCCCTTCCCCTCTCCTTTCCCTTTTCCTTCTCTTTCTTCAAAGTTTAGACTTTAAGTACTGACTTCAAGAGTTTAATAGACATACATACTTCTCTACCTTGAATCTACTGAACCTATTTTAACCCATTCACATCACTGCCTTCTATGCTATTTCATCCTAGTGATCTTCAGAATCTAACTTTTGTAGTGTATATAACACAGAAGAGGTCAAAAAAGGAGGGGGAAGAACTTAGTTTTCTTGGTTTAAATTGACTGCCTCACATTTCAAATCTGTTGCCTTTAGCCCCTGAATTATTAGCAGTAGTAATTCTTGATTCTCTCCACTTCCACTTTATATAGTTGCACTTTAAATCATCATGTCCCAAGAAGCAAGAGTTATTTCACATATATGATAATTTTTCTGTTCTGTTATTTGGTTTGACTTTGAGATGAGGCAAAAAGCAGGCATAATGATGTGGCTACATGACAGGTTTATATAGGACTGCAGTATTTTTTTATTCTGTTTTCTCTCTGTAGCTATAACAGGAAGCTGAAATTATTCCTTTTTTATTTTTCCTCACAACATACACAGGGATTTGAAATTCATGAAGTGAAAAAATACTGTCACAAAAATGCACAGAGGGCTCTGTTTTTCCTTTCTTTGGATTGGACCTCCATGTGGACCACCACAGAGAAGGCAGGTTGAAATTATGTTTGAAATAAAATTACAAATGTGTGAGTCATCTTCTGCAGCTCAAGTTCATTTCTTTGCTCATCCATTTAGGAATGCTGTCTACAGTGTCCATTGCAGTTCAGTTCTACATACATACTATTAAACTGGCTCTACCTTATTAACAAAAATGTTACAAATTTTCTGGTTCGTTGCCTTTGTAAATTTACCTTTATCAAATAACTACTTTCTATTAACCTGGAATGCAACTGCTTCACCTTTCAGATGTGTTTTGGGCAAAAGACAGAGCAGAATAGACAATTTCACCTATTTGATAACTAGTGTCTGCATAGTCCTCAAAGTAAGGCTGCTCTGGAATGTCAGAGATAGTGAAAGCCCCACATAACTAAACAAACAGCTCAGAATAATAAACCTATCCATGCAATTTCCTGTATTGTCTCTTTGGAGTCAGCTGGCTCATGAGGCTCTTAAGTGAGCAGGAAAAACACAAATAGCTCAGACAAAAAGAGAGGTACCACCATGAAATAAACACTCTGCAAGAGCTGTATCAGCTGCAGTGGGTGTTATCCCACCTTTTCAACCTGAATTCAAAATTCAGATTAGTAGGAAAAAGAAGCAAATGCTTGCTTACCACACTGTGCTTGCATTTGGGTGTAAACCAATAAATCTGATGCTCAGCTTAAGCTGGCTTGAAAGGACTCTGTACACACACATAATGCTGCATCTTCACTAAGAATAAGTTATAAATGAAGTCAGAAGAACAGCATGAAGCCAATAGAACTGCAAGGCCCTCATTCTATGAACAGATATGCTTCTTAAGTGTTTGGCAAACTGCTATGAATATTTATTGGTCTAGTTAAAGAATTCAGCAATATTTGTATGGAGTAGCTAGACAAGTGAGGGGTACAGCCTTAATTCAGTGTGTGCATACATGTAGCAAGATAAAGTATGTCAGCACTCATTCAAAATAACTCCTGCCTTGCTTAGTGCAAGCAATTTTGTCCAAAGAGTCAAGAAGACAAGCTGGTTGTGTTATTTCCCAGCCTCTGAGTAACCACTTTTGCAACCTGAATGTACCCCTAAACTTTTCAATGGTCTTAAACATAGGATTAAGGTAGCAGTCAGAGATTGCATGTTTCCCATGGCTCTCTGAAAAAATGGTGTTCCAGACACAATACAAACTTTAAAATATTTGGAAGGCAAAAGCAGCAGAGCTTGCCAGAGGATGACTGTTTCACAACAGCTCTCAAGGTTTCAAAACTTGTTTTCAATGTGTGCTAAAGGAAAAACAAAGCTCTTCCAATGCTTCCAGGAGGCAGAACTATAACAAATGGATCTCCCCAGACACAGAAATTCTCCACTTTCCAGCAGCAAATATCTCATGTTCAGCTCAAGAATCCTCTCAAACTGCGTGTAAGACTTCATCCAAACTAATCTTTTGTTAAATGAGGACATTTTGAAAGCCTTTGGGTACATCTGGTGGGTCTATCACCTTTAAATCAAGTGTCACCTTGTGGATCTGACAGAAGTTGAATGTTACATCACACAAGCCTGAACCCAAAGGCAAAGGTGACAATAGAAACACTCTGGATAACTTTTCTAGACTATATTTGGAGGGAGTGGCTGGACAGAGGGGGCGGGGGGGGGGGGGGCAAGATTTTGGGTTAAATATTACTTTATAATAAATAAAAATATTTC
>JAOXXN010000446.1:67255372-67265390 GCA_026770055.1 Myrmophylax atrothorax | reverse complement strand
ACCACAAGATATTTTTTTAAAAATATGTAGCAACAAAAAAAAAGAATGCTGTGAAAACGAACTTCAAATTTAGCAACACTATGTTTTCTGTATAAAAAATTTTTCTAATTCTGCATTCATGATATAAAAGTCAAAGAAGTGCAGAGGTGCATCTGAAAATTAAACTACCCTCTCAGTCTGATATTTCCAGATGAAAACTTAAATTGAACTTCTACTTGTTTCTGTGGAGACTCTAGAAAACCAGATTTCTGGCTGAAACACAAACTTCTCTATGTGAAATTCTTGCATTGGTGACAGATGCATTAATTCAACCTTAATAGAAGAGGCATGTGGCAGCCTCTAGTGGCAAATATGCACAATTTTTAGAAACAATTTCCACAGTAAATTAAAATGTCAAGGCATCATCTTGTTCTGATTTGTTCATTTTGGTGAAATGGAATTAACCAAATGTTGTCCAATTGCCTTTAGCAACTAACTTAGTTTTAGTGGAGCAAAGATATTGAAATACATCAGTCCAAACCCAGATAAGACCATTACCTGAGCCTACTGAACTTGCAGTACATATTTTAAATTTTCCTAACCTTTTTTATAACTTTAGTTTCATAAGATTCATCAGTAGTGATTTACTTTTTTAGCAGAAACAGGACAACACCCTAAAAATACCACAATAATTTGTTTAGAGGAAAGTGCTGCTTTTGTTCCTCTGGAAGGCCACCATCCTCACATGATGCTGGCTTTGGAGGGTACGCAGAGGCAGAGCTGGCCCTACCTCATTAAGTGTGCCTCCTTCAAGAATTCACTCTTCTCCTGGTCTGTCGCACCCTTCTTCAAAGTCTACTCAAAAGAAAGAAAGAGTGTAGTAACACTTTGGTCACCATCACCATCATCACCTAGTCCTTAAATAAAGCAATCAGACATAAATGTGGCCTTAAATATACATTATTTTTCCAGAAATCATTACAAGGAGATAGGCACAGCTTTAAGTGACTTGCAAGAAACACTGCAAGGAAATACCCAGGTCTGTCAACACACATTTCTCAGATAAAACCTCTAAGACAAACCTATCTGCCCATCCCCTTTTGTTGCCAGAGAAATATACAGCTGGGATTACCTTGACTGCTACTTTGGATTCTCCACTTCCATCTGCCAGGATATCTACTGCAGTCCCTTCATACACCTCTCCAAATGCTCCGCTTCCTAACAATTTGTGTAAGTTCAGTTTTTCTCGAGGGAAAGATGGCAATGATTCAATCTCTGCCTGAGAAGGAAGAATCCTACAAAACAGCAATACTAGTCACTTGTTCATACCTGACTGTTTGAGATTTTATTAAAATTTTTCCTCAAATGAAGCTGGCACTATTTGTATCATCAGGTACATTTAAGGGAAGCTCAAGTGAGGCCTGGATGTTTTGGGAGCTATGGAGAACACCAGATCTTCTTCCTTCCCCACACACTTGTGTTTCTTGCGTGGATGAGTGTGAAGAGTGGTGGGCTAGGGGCAACGCATGCCAGGCTCCATGCGAGGGAGACCACATGGCATGGCGTCCCTCAGAGCAGACCTGCCCTGCAGTGCACATGCAGCCCTTAACTCTACCTTGAGATGTCAGGAATGAGTGGTCTGATGAAAACTGCTACAGGGAAGCCCTCTTAGATATTTTTGTCCTGAAAGTACATTTGCTCTGAGGACTTACCGTACAGCATAACAGGCATTGGCTAGTCCCACTGCTTCAGCCATTCCCCTGAGTTGAGCTAGTTCTTTATCTTCCTTGATAAACACTACCTGTCCAGTCAAGGCTTGTTTTCTGAATTTCCATCTTTGGTGCCATACTGGAACAGGAAAAGAGACTGTCAGGTATTTCACTCTGAGAGCATCCCAATATGTGAGCAGGCTGAAAGGCTATAGGGTTTCTGCTATTCTGACCAATATGACCCCCCAGCAGCTCATGTAAACAAGTCATTTCCATCTGGCCATCTTTTTGCCACAAAACACAGATTCAAATCATTATGTTGAGAGACCCATCAAGCATCCATTTCTATAAATGGCAAGATCCAAGCCTGAAGGACTGCTGCTGCATCCCACGGAAAGGATGAGGAGTGAGAGGACAGGACCATCATATGTGGACATTTACATCTCAGGGTAATCATTACATCCTTTCTTCAAGGACAAAGCTTAAGAGAAAGAAAATGGGACTCTTAGGTGAACAAATGCAGTTCCAAACTTGAGAATTGTAAGGTACAATTTTTTACAAGGATACACATGAACATCAGAGCACCTTCAGCATTCCTGTGTAATCCACAGCAAGAAATGCCTGAGGATAGAGTGAATTTGCATCCTGTCCTTGATACCAAAAATACAATCAGTCATCTTTATGGTATCAAAGAATAAGAATATGCAAATTCCCTCTAGCTCCCATCCTAGGAATTGTTCAACATTTCCTCAAATCTGGAGGCCAAACATCTCCCAACACTCGGACTTTGTTTTACTGAGGCCTGGCAAACCAAACATATGAAAAAACTCAACCACATACCAAAACCTAATAGTATAATCACAGCTAAACTCAGCACAACTCCAATCACAGAAGCAATGGCAGTGATGGTGCCTGTGGAGATCATATTATCTGTTAAATAGAAGGGGAAATTTTGTTAGTGACTGTGTATACAAACAATATCAGTCCTATGGAGCTGACCACACCTGAGAACCCTTGAGCAGCCTGCTGTGTAAATGTCTTCCTCTGCACAAAGCTCTATTGTAGGTTATATGTGGATGTCTGCATTTGGTCAGACTAATCCCTCTCCCCCAGACCAGAGCCATTCCTGGGGTGATGACCTACAGAGTGTGCAGAAAGAGAAAATGCTGAACTGTTTAACCACGCAGAGTGGGATTTCCAAAAGCATCCACAGAGCGTAAGTCTAATGTTCTGGCTGAAGGAAAGGAGGAATCCTCACATCTTTACCCATTGTGGGAGCTTGCCTTTTTTCAAGAATCCTATCATAAAGCAGTGGCAGAGCCACAGAGAGACACTGGTTTAAATGAACAGAGGCACATTTCAAGCCCACTGTTCTGTGCAAAAGAGCCTGGATGAACACTAGCAGCTGAGATCAACATATAAACATCACCATTTATTACCCATTAGACACATTACTTTACCTTTGCAACAATATCATTATTAAAATAAGTCTCTGTTCATAAATTGGTATGGTTATTTAGAATAATTGGTATGGTTATTTAGACTAATAATAAAAAAGTATTAACAGAGTAATAAAGTACAAGACATACCTTCATGCAAAATTATATCCTTGCTTATGTCACTGTATTCACCAAGTCCCAGCACATTTGCAGCTGCCACTCTGAACTGGAAAGTTCCTTCTAAGTTCTTGGCCTTCCATATGCAAATACTGCCACAGGAGCCTTTGTAAACTACCTCCCATAAGGACTTCACTTTGCTGGTGTTGCCAGACTGCTTCCTGGAATATGCACAAGCACAATGGCACAGGTGTGTCATTAATGCCACGAGGGCAGTTTGTTGCTTCCCCCCAACCCTGTTCTTCACTTCAGTTCCATGGTTTTCACGACATCCCTCTGCCCTCATGAAAGCTCAGTCTGGTTGTGGGATTTTGGCTGCAGAGCAGAAAATTGTGCCATGTCATTTCAGCTATGCTAAGAATCACACATCTTTATCTTGGCATTGGATATGAAACACTAGAACATTTTAGACATAAAAAGCTCCTGCACACTTTCACCTGTTTCAGTGTATGCCTCACAGCCAAGATTTCAAAACTTTCTTATTTAGCTTTCAGAAAAAAATAAACATTTATTTTTTTCTACCCTGTTAGAACTTTTTAATTGCCCCGACCCAGAGTAATTCAGTGGCTCTTGTGTCAGGTTTCACAAGCTAAACAGGAAGCAAGTAATTGGCAGCGAAGACACAATTCTTCAGCAAACCTCTTTCCCACAGTATCTGCTGACTGATGGGTGTATTTTGTCCTTTCCCCATTGGACTGAGATTGATTGCGCTCACAATAAATTCAGAGCTGATTATTCACAAACCAAAAGAAGACCATGTATTTGAACTTGAAAGGCCATATCTGAAATACCACCTCATGTCATGCAAGACTATAATATATCATGTGAAATTGCCTTCATGAGCATGTCAATCATTCTCCCAACACACTTTAATGCAGAAAAGGGGTCAAACACTTCTAAACAGAAAGAAGTGGGAAAACTATATTTTCATGTCCTTATTGTGGACATGTGCCTAGTAGAGCTGTATGGAAAAAGGGGTTGTTTCAAAGGGCTATGCAAATACTTTCTAGAATGCTATGCAACTGACCTAACATTTTTATACCTGAGGTAAAAGGACTATGAGGTTCAAAGTGAAATTCTGTCAAACCCAACAGCATGTGTACATTCAAACTGTTGGAGAAAATCTTTCTTCATTAAAATATCACTTCAGTGAAGCATTATGATTCCAGAGATGAATAAAAAGTTGGACTCTGGACAAACAGCAGCTAATGCACGGTCTTGTCACAAGCCAAGAGACTGACTTTTCTTTACCTCCATACACAGGAAGTCAGGTACAGACTGGCTGTTGGCATGTCAAAATTATTGTTGTCTCAGCATGTGGGTCAGTGCTCCTGTATGCTCACAGAACTATATGGAGGAAGCTTACAGCACCAGGAAAATATCTCTGGGTGAAAACTTATATAGGTAAAGTATGCCCAGCTCCAGAGTGCTGTCAGTCCTTAGCTTGCATAAGCACAGAGTTAACCGAGAAGAGAAAAATAATAGCTGAGTTTAGAAAATTGTTTCCTTCCATCAACAATGATTTCAAACAAGGACACAGGAATGTCTCAGAAGGTGAACTCTTCTCATTTTTAAGTAATGGTTATTAAGTTTTGCACTGACTTCTTCCAATAGATCTCTCCAGAGTTGTGGTCAAAAAACAAGAAGTTTCAGAGTCATTGCCCACAACAATACACTCTAACCTGCCCAATCAGCCCCTCCAATGCCAGTGCAGGAATAAGTATGAACTGGCACTCTAGCGTGACATGTATAGTCCAGGCAACCTGTATTTGATCACAGAGCGCTTTAAAAATTATAATCATCCCACGTTGCTGGGAATACTCTAGTTCTGTCAACATTATAATGTCTTTTCATGAGTTCTCTGACCACTAAGATATTTATACATATATTTTAGCAAAAAAATACATACTACATACTTGAAATTTGTGATCTGAAATGATCTCTAAATCTTCTAATATACTGACATAGATCCAAGTGTATTGCTGTATTTCAAGGTTGGTCTGAAAATGTTAGTTCATGTTTTCTGCTAAGTTTTCCAGGATTTTCTGGAAATTGTGGCTACTTGGTTTATCTAAGAAAGAGACCCCAATGAGAAGGGCCTTCTGCATCACAGATACTTCGCTCTTCCCATCAGAGCCAACCTGAAAATCCCTGCACACCCGGATTTGTTCTGGGCTGCTACCTATGGGAAGAGTACCCACATGCATAGCTTACCTGCTTTCTAAGATGTAGTAGGTCAGGTTGCTTCCATTGTCATAAGCCTTTTCCCACTCTACGGAGTTTTTAGTGCCTTCTGCTCTTTTTGGTACTCCTGGCTTACTGGGAACACCAGCTTAGGACAAACAGGGAAAGAAACAGAAACCTTAGAATGTGGTTTTAGTAAGAAAAAGGGCTAGCAGGCACAAAAAATTAGATGTGCACATGGGTGTTTAGAGGTACAAAATGATGGAGGACCTTCATCAATAATTTCCATTCAGAAGTATCTTTGGCCTTCTCTTTGCAAGGGATAAATTTCAAATTTTTTACTCACATGCAGCCTTTCACCAGTAATGAGCTCACATGTGTGTAGGCATTTCATTTCAGTTTCCCTCCCTCTTTTCCTCTGCTCCACTTGGAAATGAACCTAATATCTTTTCCCTTATTATTTTTGAAAGTATGGTATTGCATTATTTATTTTTCAAACACACAGAACTATTGGCTCTTAATGTAAGAAAATTACCTGCTAAATTTTAGAAAACATTAAGTTTAATATTCAAATCCCAAACATAGTCTTAAAATCTTGTTACCTGACATGAGGTTCTTACCGGTAGTTTTAAAGCTTGTTGAGGAGGAAGTGCTTTTCAGTCCTGTAACATAAACTACTGTTACTCTTACAAAGTAGTTGGTTGAAGGAAGGGTTCCTGTGAGGTTACATATGTAAACAAGACCTGCTGTGCATGTAGTGCTCTCAGGAGAAAACCAGTCAGTCTTTGTTGACCACTAGAAAAATAAAACATCATCATGGTCAACTTCCTTACTCTTCTGAAAGCATGTCACAGTTCTATTCCTGGGTAGATTAACTACTTTTCCATGTCTTAATCTTGTAGTGGAGATATGATACATGTGCTGTTTCAGTCATGGGACTTTGTCCTCTTAGAAATGAAGGACAAAAACCCTAAGGTTTATTTGTTTTCAGAAGACCTACAAGTCTTGTCAATAATAAAGAACAACAGGTTAAGTGACTGCTTTACACAACCAAAAGGTGGATCACCATGATGTGCCCATGAGTTCAGCTTGCCATGACACAATTGAAAGGAGGCAGTTTAGTGGAATTGTACTATGATGTTTTTTTAGGGCAGGGAAATGATTGGTGTAGGTCTAATGAACCTGGTTCTCTGTAGGAAAGAATCTGTGCAATTCAGTTTAGCACATGACTTTTTCAGTGTCCAGGGGTTCAGGTATTAAAATCAAGTTTCCATCCGTGTTGCTGTCGCTGCAGCACTTACTTTTACGGTTGACACTACTGGATCTGTCTTTGTCTCTACCATTTTCTCCTAGCTTCTATCACAGGAAAATAAAATTCAGGTACTAGGTTGTAGCTGATATTTATTGCTGAAAACCCTTTTCTTATTTTTCTTGTGCAGAGCAGACATAGGATTTATAGCTGCAAGCCAGGCTGGGGCAGGGCAGTAAGGAAACAGGGAAAGGACTTTTCTGAAACAGGAGACCCAGGAGGAATTCTGGTGGGGTCATCCAGGATGTCCTTTGGCACTATGGAGAACTAAATGCTATAGCTGCATTCCTCCTTGTTCCTGGCAAACACTGACTCCATCCTGTCCCTCCTGAGCCACTAAGACTGACATCACCATACTCAAATTATCCACTGAGACTCTTCATGTACCTCCTGCCACCCAGCCTGTCCTGCTCATCACAACAGTAGCTTAAAATTGCTCTAATCTGAAAAAAAAAAAAAACCTCCTAAGAGGTATTTTTACCTTACGCAGCTCAAACCAGAAGCTGGTTTCATTGACGTGTGGAGGAGCTCTCCATTCTAGCTGGAAACTGGTGTTTCTGGGAACTATGTTGATAGGTGAAGGTGGAGTCTCAAAAGTTTTTGCAATGACAGTGACACTTTCAGAAAACCAGTTCTCATCAGGATGAAAAGCAAGAACCTAGTGAGGAAATGAATGAACTATACAATATCAAACCAGTTGAAAATGCAACTTCGCTTTAGCAATTCAAAGTCTTCAGAAGATTAGCTGTTTTCAAACAAGACAGTATTCAGGCAGCAAAATTACAAGTGTAGAAAGATTTTAAGCCTCATAGCTGCAATGTTACACATCTTAAGACTGGAAGTTCATGACCTGGAGTACCTTTCCCATCTTCAGAAGGGGGCGTGTGTGTGTGTGCGTGCTTGCAAATGTATATGTATATAGATAGATAGATATTCAAATCATTAACAAAAGCACAAAATCAAACTAAGACCAGAACAGATCCCTTCCTGCCATCAGCTAAATTTTCTCCCAGATGTGAAAACCACTCTGTAACTATTTGTGATGCATCCAGTGCCCATTCTGCAGACAACATTTATTTGGTTGTTTTTGAAAATGTCACTCTACCAATAGCCCTGCTGTCCAGATACGTCATGGATTGTTTTTCTTTTAAGCCTTCATCTGGAAAAGGAGAAGCAGTGCATTTTGTTCTTATGAATGCACATTGGATGCTTTTATTTGTCTGCTTTACAGAAGAGCAGTCAAAAGATTTGCTGGTAAGTGAACAAATCAGTAAAACTACTTGGAAGTATACCTTGAATGAATTGTTCGTTCCAGGTTGGAGTCCACTGACAGACCAGGCAAGGATCCCATTTGAAAACTCACTTTTTCGCAAGGGTGTCACTGGGACAGGAGGTAATAAATTGACAGAGATTTGATAGCGGATGGATTCAAGAGGTCCATTTGGCTTCAGAGGTTCACTCCAAGATATGTTGATGGTGGTGTCAGACAAAACTAATGTTTTAATGGTATTAACTGCCTCTGGTACTGAAATAGAAAGAAAAATAATCTCCTCTTAGGTACAGCTCTCTCAAGACATTTTTGTGTTTGTTTTATTTTTAAGGAAGTCAAGAAATGTCACCAAGGAAATTAAATATGTGTATGAATATGATTCATTTACAGAACTGACACTTTACACATGTAAAACTCGTATTCTTGTATCGTCAGTAGGTTGCAGAAAAGTTTGAAATATTTTCAGGGACTTTTTAGTAACTTCCTTTCTATCCTACAGTGAAAGCAGACTAAAAACTCTCCAAAAACCAGCTGGTATTCTATACCGCTTTATTTATAGTTATACCACTGAATTCCTGCTGTCATTTTGTTTCCTAATCAGGGGGTCAGATATGAGTTTAATATGATGCTTACTTGGAGAAGCACTCAAAAAACATCTGTGTGCTATTCCAGTTGAAAAGCCTTTTCTTGAGCAGAAACTTCTGAAGGAAGAAAACCCAAAATGAAGCACTGTTTGCCATCATTTACAATTTTACTCAGAAATACATGGATCTGGCTGAGATGTGTAAGGAAGAAATTGGGTAGCTTGTCTGATGTCCATACCAGCTGGTTACTCACTAATTTTTCTGGAAAAATCAGGCCTTCCTTTGAAGCTTTAAGGTTGCCGACTTTGAAATAGTATATGGCATGTCTCAACTCTGCATTAAAAAATTGCCTATTGAACAGTCCAGATAGGTAAAAAGCTAACTTATGTACCCAAAATATCAGAATGATGAGTCCATATGCTATATGTTCTAGTAGCAAGATTGCAGATTATTTAATAAAATATGCAGAAACTAGGCTAGTAAGACAAATTTCTAATTTCTCCAGCTAAAACATAGGTGGAGTAAGAGTGACACTCTGTGGCAAGAGCAATGCATCATTTTTCTCTAAGTTGTCTTCCTTTTTTTTCATTCCCTCTATCATGTTGTTTGATGGAAAGCACAAATTAATCCAAGCTTCTTTCACTTCATTACAGAATTGAGAGAAAGGCAGAAGGAATTCACACAGCTTCAGAGGTGTAAAATAGTGCACACACTTCAAGAGACTCTAGCAGCATCTGATTACAATTTAAACTAGCAGTTACATTCATGAAATTGAGAACATAAGTGCCAGGACACATATACCTTCTATTTACAGCTGGTTGGAAATTTTTCAACAAATTATGAAAAGCACACTGAATGTTGATACAAATACATATTACAAATTCTCAGGGCTTGTAGGCTGGGATAGTGTGTGTGGAGATTCTGTTTGCTTGGTTGGTTTTATTTGTTTTTTGTCTAGGACTTTATTTTGATTCAGATGTTTTGCTTTGCCCCAACTAGAGAAGCCCATTCTGAGTGTCATGTTTCATTTTAGCTTGAGACTGAAAAATTCCATTTCAGTGGAGCAATTCAGTCTCCCATTTCATATGCTACCCTTATGTTTCATGACTGAAAGGCTGCACATTGCTGCAGGATGGATCAGTTTACCATACAAAGAAGTAATGGTGTGAATTCTTGCCACATCCCAATAGCATTTAATCTTATTCAATCAAAGTGTCACACTAATCTTATACTACAGATGTGGATTCCTATACAAAGATTTGAAATCTATTGATTATAGGCTATATTTTATTTTTTCTCTTTTCTTTTCTTTTCTTTTCTTTTCTTTTCTTTTCTTTTCTTTTCTTTTCTTTTCTTTTCTTTTCTTT
>JAOXXN010000446.1:67221107-67253462 GCA_026770055.1 Myrmophylax atrothorax | reverse complement strand
GGCTGGTTGGGAGGGGGGAAGAACCCTTTTACTCTGTCTTGGACAGTTGGCGTTTTGCCAGTTCAAACCAAGACACAAACTTACATATAAATTTCTTTTACTAAGATGAGAATTCTGCTCAGTGAGAATAAAATATGAAACAAACCTCCACACAGAGTTGTGCCAACTGTGTCTTTTCCCATAGGCAGCACTTCCTCATCTGAATAGTAGTTTTTCACTGCTACTTGTATGGCATAACTTGAAAATGGCTGTAGGTTGCCTAGGACTGCAATAGGATCTTGAAATTCCTGTAATTAGAAATCAGATAATTGACATGCGTTCTTAGAAAAGAGAATCATATGTCAACCCAATCATCTCTCAGTGAAATGCATATTAAAAAAATAATACAGTAGTTCTTTTGTATTGTAATACACTTCAGTTTCAAAAAAAAAGAATGTTAAAATCATAGTTTGGGTAATAGGCCACTGCAGAAAAGAAAACACACACCAAAAACAAGCCAAAGTGTAATATCACTGTTCAGTGCCTGGTACATACACAGGAAAAGGCAAAGTTAAAAAAAATGTAAGAAAAAAAATCACCAACAAAAGTATCACTACTACAAAGCACATAAAGGCGAGCTATTTGGTTGGTGTACAGTCTCAAGAGTTATTTTAACAGATTAATATCAAACACAACTACTCATTTTACAAATAGAAACCGAAGACTCATTTCAACAGGATTTTAGCAAAGGCATGTTGAAAAGTAGAGGAGTACTTGCACAAAGGAAAGCTAAGAAATCTACCACTTACTAAATACCAGACAGAAAAGGGAATTACTGTTGGGACATAGAAATGGAAAAACTCACTGATAGAAAATTACAGAATAGTTTATAAAATTACTACAGGTGATATCACATTCCCTGTTTATATGCAGTATCACATGCATTTCTGTTCTAAAATAGCCATACCAATGTTTTTTGCTGTAGAGCGGACAAACAGTATCTTGAGTTCATGCAGTTGTTAGTCATTTGCAGGACAAAGACCAGGTATGTCGGCGTAGGCTGCACTATGCCAGGGCATAGCTGTTGGGGCGTGACAGATGGCAATCTTAATGTAAAACTGGTGTTAGTGGTAGCAAGGATAGTAGGTTTCTTAGTGTCTGGCAATAACATCAGGCATCTTTTATCTAGGAAAGAAATTTTTTTAAAAGTCATTTACAGCTGGATCTATCTGAACTTACATGAGATTATACCACCATTCTTAAGAGAAAGCATAACCACCAAGTATTCTCACCACTTGTACAAACCAAATCAGAAGAAAATCTTACTTGAATGTACTTTATTTGATGACTTGCATGGTCACAAAAATAGTAGTCATCAAAGAAAGTCTCATTTATGTTTCATAAGATACATCTTTAATAAAGAATTTATGTTCTTCTTTAAGTAGAGAATGGAAATGTAAATTGTAGTTGCTGTATTATCAAGGGCAGTACACACTGATGAGCCCAAACTTGCTTGTCACAGGAAAGACAGATATGCAGAATAGAGAGTACTTTTCTCTATAAATTAAGTACGTTATATCTTTTTTCTTCCAAACAGCTTTCCATTTGTAAAGTAACAACAAGGAAGAAGAGACAAATTTTATAATTAGAAAAGGAGTCTACAGGGAGAAAACAATAGAAAACTACACTCTGAAAGTTAACAAAAAGTAACAAAAGAAAATTCCTCGTCACTTGATGTACTTTTAAAAACAAAATAAAGATATATTAAATCGACTTCCCACAAAGAAGGAAAATATTAAGGCATATGCATAGGGGAGAAGGTACACGGGCCAATGCTTGCCCTTAGGGCAGAACAACTAACCTCACAGTCAAGATCTTTTTTCCCTAAATTAGCAACCTTGACATTCCTACCAAAGTCAGGTTCATGCAAAGAATGGAAAGTGACTAAAAATCTGTTCAACAGAAATAAATGTAAAGTTAAATCTTTGTCAATTTTATAGTTACCTGGAGTAGTAAAACTCCCATGGGAAAAGTCCCAGATGGAATAAAGAATTGAGTCATTTTCAGTATCAAAGTTTCTGTCAGGCAGTTCCATAGAAATGTGTTTACCCTGACAGGAAAATCCTTCACTGCATATTCAGTCCCCTTCCTTCTAACCCTGGAGAGAAATCATTCTCTCAGAGAATCTGTGACAGGACAATAATTTTCACTGAGTACTTCTGATTTGTCAACTGACATTACATCTCTGGATGGCAATTAAATAGGTTAGAATGAAAGGAAACTCTAGCAGCATTCTTTGCTCACATCACTAAAGCAATAAAGAGCATGTCAGTCAACCCAGATGGTCTTACAAACATCACTGTTCCACATGGACACCATTTGCTTTCAGCACTGGGAACAAACTTTTTCTTATTTTGGTATGTTCACTTACTTTTATTTTAAACTTGTGTGAATACTTCTCTTTATTGCCCTCCTCCCCAAATGCCAAGGTTGTATTTTCCTCCAAATATATTTGCATCACTTAGTGCAAATAAGACCTCAGCAGGAATGTCCAGGTAGAAATAATCCATTGGGATTGAAATTAGGTTCTTCCCTTCCTAAACAAGCTAAGCTTTAATGTACAGCACCTTTTCTAAGTCTCCAGGTTTGGCTCAGCTTTGAAAATAGGAATGGTTTGGCATCAAGAAGCATGGGCAATATACATCATTGTGACCTTCTATATGATCCAACACAAGGCCAGTCTTTACATTCATCCTTTTAAAAATGTGCAAATTGTTTCCCTCTAGAGGGTACCTGAATCCAACTTAAATACATGCTCTGAAAGAAATTGGTTACATTCGCAAATAACCCAAATCCCCTCTACCTGGATACAATTGTGCCGCTGAGCTGTAAGCTAAGATTTTCAGCACATGATTTTCTCTCTTGTGAAGAAAGTGTCTTGTGCTTTCTTTATTTGCTAGCCAAATTTCAGTGTATTCCTTTGTTTCCATGCTCCAGTATATAAATTTCTTATCTGCAGTCAAGATGCTGATTTTCTTACCTGTAGGAAAACATTGCATAGTTAAGTTTTAGAATCACAGAATCACAGAATGCACTGAGTGGGAAAGGACTCACAAGGATCACTGAGTCCAACCCTGAGCAAACAATGTAGGTGTTTGTATTTGCAGTGAGTAAATATAGGTGAGTATCTTGGCCATACCGTATCTTCAAAGACCTTCCCTTGAAAAGAGATTTCTGATATTTTCCAGTAGGTGTCATGAAGCTGAGACATTGCTATTTCAGTTTACAAGTGTAGATTTGAAGGGGTTTTATTATCCATAGGAAATGCAATTCTATCACCAAACACAAAAAATAAAACATGAAAGTGAGTGTTGTCTATTGAAACTTTCATCTTTTTTCAAGATAAAAACCACCATGATCAGCAATCTCCTAGGAACAACTAAGACAGCTCCACTGGTAACAGAACAACTTTACCAGCTCTCCTCCAGAACTGAGCTGAAAACCAATCAGCCAAGATTAAATGTTATTAGCACAATAACTGAAATACAGGTAAGTTGTCATTCAAGACCTGACCTCCCTGAAATACTCTCCTTACGTGTTGAAGTCTGCAATGCCGTTTTCAGACATAATATGTTATTGTATTTTTTCACTGAGATAAACTGTAATAGGTGTAGCTAATATGAAACCCTAGAAAAGAATGTGCTTATTCTCTAAATGAAATCTGTTGACAAGTAGCATTTGAGTTGTAGCATCTCCTTTGATTTACATTTTACTAGAATACCTACTTGAATCAGTAAATATCCTCACAGTGCTCATTCTCCCAGTTTGTATCAACAATATACAACCAGAAACACAGAACACAAACATTTTGTCCATATTGATTATAGATGGATGTGTTCTATAAATAATGTGCTCCATGAATGCTATTTTCAGAAAGGAATATTGTTTGATGAAAGAGACAGCAAAAATCACCAACTACCTAAAAACGTAACAGAGCACTCAAACCTTGAAAACCTGGTATTTTGGTAATTCTCCAGCAGTGGCAACCATCCACATCTGAGATCCATACTTCATCTCTTCCCCTGATAAAAAGAAGCTGAGGATTCTTGGAGTCAGACACATCTATACTCATAGGTCTTCCTAGCTCTGCTTCTGCCACATTACAGGTGCAGTAGTTCCTCATCTGTTCTTCTACTGATACGTATCCCAAAATGTGGTGCACGGTGTTATTCAGAATATCATAGTAGAACATGCGGCTGCCATAAGCAAGCTCTTCCATCCAGTACAGGCGGCTATCAAATAAAATGCATTTCTTACAGTACAAAAACATGAATCTGAGAAATCTCCCCCAAATGCAGCCCTGTGAGTAATTAGTCAAAAATCTCCCAGGCAATTAACGCAAGGTAACTATAGCAGTCTGCTTGCAAAGTGATTGCAAGTTCTTAAAGGCTATTTTTGTATGCAAGGTCACAAAAACTGACTCTTTTGGATAAAATGGTTACTGTAAAAAATTGTTTTCTGGTGCTGACTTTCATTTGTGGTACTTAAATAGAAAAACCTATCAGTATGTAAGTATGATTTGAAATATTTACTTAAACACAGCCATCTTTTGAAATTCAGTATGACCAAGCTCAACTAGCAGCATAAAAGTCGAACTACATCCCAAAATTTCTGAGATTTACGTAGTGCCAAAGACTTATGTACTATAAAAAGTCATTTTTGTTCCTTAACAGTTGAAGATTTCATGAAAATCATGTTTAAAACATGCTTTTAAAAAGTTATTAGTAATATATGCCTTACCTTAAGAAAGGATATGACAACAGAGATGATACAGTTGAATTACTTTTCCCCAAGTGCATGTTCAAGGCTTTTAGAGATTTTTTCTTGAGCTCAAGATCAATAACAAATATTTGAGTTTCGTTCCATGGTGTTTTCAAGGCAAGAAAAAGATGTCTTGCAATCCAGTCAACTGCTATGGCTGTGACATTGTGAAGGCATGCATCTTTGAAAAACTTAAGAAAAAAATAAAAACATTACTAAAACTGCTTGAGAGCAGAATTTTCCAACTTGATGCTATAACACTATGAAATTAGATCTGTTTCTGAAAAAAATGTCTGCTTGGGAAGTAGAAGTTAAAATATAAAGAGGTGCCATGGATTGAAGATTGCAATGTTTTTATACAATTTTTCTACAATTGAAAACTACTGTTTCACAAATATAAATTGTTGCTTCCATATTGCTTTCATATTCTTGAAATTGGAATTAAATGAAATTCAGTTAAATTTGATACAAAAAATAAATTTCTTGTATTTAATAGTGTGAATTTTAAATTAAATATCTGATGGAATATCTAATCAGTAAAGCAGACATCAATAAAGCCATGTATGATTAATAGGACAACTTTACCAATGGTATACTCTAGTCATTTTGACTTTTTCAAAAACATAGTTGGCCACAAAATAATGACAATTAAGGCCACATACTTTTCTAGATTCTCTCAAGTAAGGGAATGAACAAAGGACTACCTGAAACTCTGAAGCATTCTGTATATTCAGAATAAAAAGAGAATCTTCTATGATATAGTATGCTTTGTCATCACTAGCAATATAACAGATGTCCTTTACATTTGTCTTTGCTGAAAGTTCCCACATGGTATAATTACTGTCTATGTCCATAAAAAACAACTTGTTGGCAGTAATAGTTATGAGAGTTGGTGCAGGGAAAAGATCTAGAATAAAAAGGGCACAGTAGAATTTACAAGAAACATTCTAGGTAATCATAGTAATTCATAAGGAAAGCAAGTAAGAGATATAATAAATGATGGCCCTGCACTCAGTAAATAAATGAAATAATGAGATGTCCTCTTGTCATCACAATCATATTCCTAAGATATTTTCAATGGCATTGTGGATGCTTACCTAACAAATTTAAGCATGGTCAAACAGATTTGCTCATTTAATTAACAGCTGAACTACAAATAGCCTATGATCTGTAACAGATCTCTAACTCCCCTGGTTACCATTCACAGCCTAATTAGAAATATTTTATGATCTCTAGCAGTATATAGATTACAGATCAGAACCTGGCATGCCATACTAACCTGGAGTTACCTAGAAAAGTTAATTTAGCATAGGCTTGGAAATCCTGAAATTTAGTCTAATAATAAGTGATGTGTTTATCATTTCATGTCAGAGGCTGTAACTGTTTTCTCTGTGGTGTCTGCTGTAAGGTGAAACAAATGTCACATAAAGTGTTGGAGGCTATTTATCAGATTGGCAAATTCTTTTGCTCTCAATTTTACCAACTATTGCACACAAACCACAAGATGGCAACTAAATCATCCCTACCTGATGAATTCCTCTCTGCTATTTCAGACAATGGTCCTGGACCTACAGAGGTGAAGGCTTGTACCTGTGGGATGGGAGATTGATACTTACGTTAAGTCAGAGCATAAACAATTGTGTTTGAGAGGCTGTAGAGTCATAGTTAATGTCAAACCCAGTAGATTCCCTGTCTGCTTAGCTAGGAACATGTGTTTGTGCTTCTGTTTGACATAAGGCTGTCCTGGTCAGTTCAAAGGCTACATTCAGGTTTGGACCGTGGCTATGAAGAGAATTTTATGCAGTGCGCCAGAGAGTGATGATCCATGCTGCATCTAACAATTAGAACTGAAAGAACTCCAGACAGTCTTGTCTCCATCCCCAGCCTTGAGCAATTCCTACTGCTGGCTGACATTTCTACCAATATGGTGTTCTCCCCATCAATACTTGACCCATTACATGATCTCATGCTTTTAACTCATCTTTCACACACACATTCTGTGTGTTCCAAAATTTTTTCAGAATGAGAATATGACTTCTCAACAAGTTTTAAAATGTAATTCTGTTTTTATGGAAGCCATGTGAGTCCTTGCATCCATTTCTCCAGCAGTGGAACTTCTCTCAGTCTGTGACGGTTTAAATGGCCTGTCAACCTCCACCAAATCAGGTGAATCTGTGTTTAACTTGCAGTTTTTAGCAGTGGCTTTGGTAGCTCTCTAGAAATGTTTCTTTTGGGCTTCAGCAAACCAGTGTAATACTGCAGCATTTAGTGAACTATATGATACATAGAAAGGTTAAGCCAGGGATCCATAGGTGAGCCAGCAAATCAGCAGTTCTACATGCAGAAACCACAACTCTTGCCCCAAGCCCAACATCTCCCCGGCAAACACAGACTGCACTGATAGCATCTACCATCTAGCATGAGATAAGCTTAGTCATTTTTCATACCTGAAACCTTACTGTGAGGCTGGGAAGCACATCCTTGACAGAAAAACGCATCAGGGTGGGTTTAACACTGCTTGATTTCCATGCTGTGAAAGTGTCAGCAGTGCCACTCTGATTCAATAATTGATAGTGAACCCTGAATTGTGTTAATACTCCATTGTCTCTTTCAGGTCGGTCCCACCTGAACTCCACAAGGACTTTCTCATCACTTTCATGTAGGTTATTTCGTAACACATATATTCTAGGGTTTGTAGGAGCTGAAGGAACTGTATAAAAAGACAAAAACAAAACAAAACCCCAAACAAAAACAAATAAAAAAATAAAAACAAACAAAAACAAACAAAAATATAACCCCACAGTACAAAATACTCTATCAAAACAGAAACTTTGCTTCACAATTAACTCTTTCAGTTTTGGGACAGAGCTTTACAACCCCAATGCTGACAGAGACAGATAGTAATTTGTGTGGTGTAGACTACAGAAGATTATCTAAAACTTCATGACAGTTCCTTTGTGCTTTTCATTGGTCTGTAGGTATCTGATTTTAACTTGCCTAGAAAAAAAAAGAGCTGTATAAATAGAAAAAAATGCACTCTTGCACTGAGATTAGAACACATCTATTTACCAAAGTCCTGTAGGTAACTATGGGGCTGCAAGCATTTTCACAAGACAGAGCATACTCTCTCTCCTCTCCTATCCACTTCAAAATCTACAGCATCTCATAAACTTTCTCAGTGCTCCAGTCCCTCAATACTATGCTTCAGCTAACTTAACTTTGACTTGCATAAGAGCAAAAATAAAAACTGAATCAAAAGTAAAAAATGCGTAACATTTACTAAAAATCTAATAAGTAGTTAAGATACTGCATGCCACCTTTGATGTTGATTGTAATGGATATCAGTTTCTCTTTCCTGTCCATGGTCTTAACCACATGGTGGGTATGTTGTCATGCATTTTCTATTCTGAATTCTATTACTGCAATTGTGTGCATTTATGTGTGTAATAGATAATTGCCAAAGATACTCAGAAACGTGTCCTCGCAACTCTGCCTTGGTCCTCGCAACCCTGACTGAGTCTGAAAGCTGCTCATCCTTCTCCAGGGCTTCACTTGCTGACATAAACCTGGTCCCAGTATGCACTACAAGTGAGGAATGGGATTTAGAATTTGAGCACCTCCTTCAGGGGCTCGAAGAGATACAGATGTCATCGGTGCCTTGCCCCAGTATGTGTATGGAGTGACAGTAAAATCAAAGAGTGCAAATGGTTCCAGCCAATCAACTCGGTAGGATGGCACTGTCAGGTTATGCGGATGGAGGCACTGTTCACTCTCCAGAGTCTGTGAATGAAATAAAACAGAACAAAATAAAGCAAGATTTTTTTTCCAACTCAAAAAGGCCTTCAGTTTTCCAAAATTTCCTCACCAAGCTGATCAACTAAATCAAAACAGAGCCTCTCTTCCTGTGAGTGATCATTGTTTCACCATTTCCTGTGGCACCGTAGTGATGTACAGCAACGTGCTAGCAATCTGCCCTTTGAATTTAAAGAAAAACTTGCCAAATACACTAAAATTAACTGTGGGTGAAGGCTAGATTTCACTTTCAGGCAAAGGCTGTCCCACTGTCAGCTCAGAGGACACTTCTGTCTCAGTTACTGTGAAAGCCTTTCTCACACATCTTTGAGCACTGTGAACTCCTTGCCTGGCTCTTCACACTCCAGCTGCTAGCCCAGAGCTACTGCTAAGTCCGTGTTCCTCCTGTGATGGCTGCAGCGATGGAGAAACTGGACAACTTGCATTCTATTTACAATGTAGTTTGGTTCTTTACCAATTTGTAGATGCTGGAGAAGAAATAAATCCTATTTCTGTTAAAAATAGATACATCAGCAAGTAGATGCAGTAATACATGTAGGTAACAGGGAGGGATGGCATGAATATCCTCACTTGTAGAGCTTTTGATCCCACGCAGTAAAAGACATCTCCCCATTCCACCTCTGTGGAGGGACTCCAAGTGATGTGAAAACTTGAAAAATTTCCTTTAATCCTGAAGGAAGACTCTGGCACTGCATCTGGAATCACTTTTGGTGTAAAATTTCCTGACCATAAACAAAACAAGAAATAATAATAATCCAAAGAATGTGAGGGATAGGTAGACTTTTCCAACCTGACTTAAAACATTGAAGTACTATGGAAAATCCTATAACCTGACATTAAATTGAAAGAATTAATAACAACACCATGTATTCTTTTTATCCATACTCAGCTTTTATAGTGGCATATTATCCTGGTATACCCTGATATATTTAATAATAAGTTGCCCTTATCCTTATGTTTTGTCAAATGACCAAAGAATTTCAAGAATGAAGAATTATAGGCTGACAATGAATACCTTTATTGAGGAGTTTAGACAAAACAAATTAGGTACCTGGCAAAGGTTTAAGTGAGGTGTGAACAAGGGTAAAGGCTGTAAACTGTGCTGGTTGTGAGAAGGGAATACTAAGGCTCTGATTGACTTCCTGGGTTGTAATGAACTGAAGCCTATTAATCCAGAACAGACGACCACTGTAGTATTCCAGTGCACCCTGAGATATTTCTGAAGTACTCCATGCTGCAAATTCTGTGATGGTGGCATTACCACAACTGTGAAAACCTGTATGCTATTAGTGAACAGGAAGCACACAAGAAGAGAGAACAGATTTATGCAATGTTTGATGCATTGATAAGTTTTTCATAACTCAAATTCTCAATACTCATGTAGGAGACAGAAAAACAAATCAAAAAGTTTTCTTTAAGCTCTTTACACTTCTCAGAATATGAAACATTGCAGAAACACCTGCAAAAAAAAAAAAACAACACAAAAACCAAACCAACCAAAAAACACAAACAAACAAAAAGCCCACTTCATTCCCTTGATTTCATGGAAAACAACTATAAATGTTTTTAAGACTCTGATAGATGAAGAAAAATGAGTATTTTGAAAAATCAGCCCATCTTCTCTCAGCAATTCCACTGAAATGGTTCAGTCTGCTTCACAGAATGAGATTCATTCTACTCCATTAGGGCAGGGACCCAGACAAATTTGATCCTGCTAGTTTCCTTCTTTTATTTATTAAACTCCATTAACATTTTCCTCCACTGGGATCACTTATGATTTAATCTGCCTTGTACATTGTATGTCAAAACTTAAAGGCCTTTTTAGGTCCCAGTTTATCTTCTGGGTAAGAGATTAAATATGTTGTAAGAGGTATCATTTTGCTATCTCAGAAATGTCTTTAAGCTTAGACTCATGCTATCCAAAAGAAATTTGGAAACGCTTTGACACACCATCAGCTCCATTAGGGTGGATTACTTCTAATCTCTGTACTGTGGCATACCAGGAACAATGATTTAAGGCTGCCAGTTGGTTCTCAATGGGGCTACATGTTCCAGCTAAAACTAACCAACATATTTTAATTCTCTAAGTGTTTACTATTAATCATAGCAAGTCTTAAATCAGTCAGAAAATTCAGCTGATTCCACCAAAGTCTTCCTGCAGCATTATGAGCACACGTAAATACAGAAGCTGTTCAGATAAATTTATGAAGTTTAATCTGATGCTTGAAAAAAAATAGTGGGATTCTTGCGGAAAGGAGCAAACCCACAGTTTCACAAACTACCACTCATCATACACTTGGCACTTAGAGAACAAATTACCAGTTTTCTCAACGTCTTACTATATATTCAAGCTAACCCATAAACATAGTTTTGTTGCTTTGTGTTTTTACGATTTGCCTTTCAGGAATAACGCAGCCATTTCATGTTCAGGATGATCAAGAGGAAAGCCTGCTGAGTACTGATTGCTCAACTCAAATGAGAAAGCGGTGTCAGTTTGAGTCCTGAGCAACATGTAGGATGAACAAGTTACAGAGCCCTAGGCACTTGGAAACTGTCAGATGCTGTAAATTCCAGGAATAAAATAGACAATAAATGGTGATTAATTCCTAAACCTAAACCTAAACATGGATGAGCATGATCTCAGCTCAGTTGAGCTACAACACTGTGTTTCTCTCACCTTAAAACTGTGTTACCAACCATCTCAAAATGTAGTTTGCCATCAGCTAGCTGTGAGATTTAGCTCTTCTTTTTGTTTATTATTAAAATAGTAAATAGTGTGTCCAGCATTGGACAATACTTTTTTTTCTCAAAGAGTATCACAAAAACTAGAAAATATAACTCTGCTATACATTTACTTACCCTTCTTTGCAGAGAGAAGCTCTGTATAGGTTTAGACATAGACTATCTTGCACAAGCCAGTAAAGAAAACCATAAGTGAGATCCAAAGTTAAACCGACCACCTAAGAAAAAAACGGTCCAAACGGCAATTTGAACACATCTTCACTTCTGAGGTAAAAGCCCTTAGGCATAACTGTTGTCTACACAACATCATGCTTGGGTCTTTATTGGCAAAAAACTCCTTAATATCATGAATGTTTATTCTAACATAAAAAGAGGTAGCTCTAGAAAATTATTAGGTCCTTGCTGTACACTAATTTACAGAAGCCGATTATTTTCTAGATACCCTTTTGTTAACACCTGCCACAGTGCTCATCCCCGGACTGAGTACTTCACATAGGATGGCAATAATGTATCAAATGATTACCTATCAAAATCTCTAGAATATCTCCAGTACTTTAACAATCTTTGTCTGAAACAGGTGGTTGATATCCAGTCTGAAAGTCAGAATCACCTTTTAAGAGAAGTATTTTGGATCTTTTGTCGTTGTTTTCTGGCTTTGATTTTATATATAGAATATATAATATTTTGCATTACTTAGGGAAAATAGATGCAAAATTGTAATTGATGTGTATGATTAAGCAGGAAATGAAAATATTTGCATTTTATTAAATAATTGACTATTAAAAAAGAGGGATTGTGCAGGAAATTAAACAATCTTCCTGTTCATTTCTTCAGTGTTTTATCTTCATTTAAGTGAGGTGCAAGATTTTTTGTTTATTTTAAATAGGATCTAATATTTAAAATAGAGCTTTTTTGCTTTTGCAGTAAACAACAGATTCAACACCATATGCAACAGCAATAGAAATCAGACATCTAATAGTCTGTTCCACAAATAAAAAAGCATTTGCTTCCATGAGTTAGTCTGCTAAATGTTATCAAGTTTAGTCTATGTTATATCATTAGCACAGCTTACAAATTGTTAGGGGCCTCTCTGAACATGTTTTCCAGCAGCTCTCAAACTTTTCATCCAAACACTAGTTGTAGCTCTTCTTTTATAAACTTAAATTTCCTTCATGGATGTAAGTGGAACAGCCTTTTTTTCCCCTTAACTCTTCATTAATAAACTGCAGAAGATGATGACAGGAAAGCAAATGCTGTATCACTTAGTTGTCTGTTGCTCCTTATGTAATTACATTCTTGACATATTTCTGTTGACATTGTATGTCAGAAAATCAAGGTTTGAATGATTGCTCCTGTAGGTTGTCCTGTTAAAAATATCTCACAGCATGTATGTGCCTCAGTGTATATTTAGTCAACCACGTTATATTTTATCCTGTTTACCTATTCTCCCTCCTGTGCTCAACACCAAATGACATTTTCCTGAATTTGTCTTGCTTTTTGAAACATTTGGGCTATTTGTCCTTGCCCCAATTTTTTTCTGCAACTGTTACATTTTTCCATAGATGTGTCCATTTTCTTTCTCCTAATCCCTGGTATCACTGTCAATAAGAGGCAAATAAATAATTGTGCTATTCATCATAAGGACTTAGGCAGTAATTTAACCTCTTCCTTCTGTTACGCTTCAAACACAGAAAAACTTTTTCCAATTCATTAGTGATTCATTTATCTCTGGACACATTACACAGTTGTGATGACGCAATGTGACTCAACATCATAAGATGCATTATAAATTTAGCTATTTGAAATACCCTTTGATTAGAAATATTAAGAGACAACACCTAGAGGGCCCTGGCACATTTCCACATAGCACACTTTCCTGCTCCACTATAAATGACTTTTGCCCTAACCATTGTACAGCATAAATGACTTAGTAAGTGCTCTGGAAATTCTATGCCAGGTCCTAAATTGGTATAAGTGATAATAGCTCTGCTAAAATCAATCAAGCTATGGCAATACACACTAGCTAAGCTAAATGACTGATTAAAAAAGAGTAAATGCCATAAAAGGATCTAGTTCCTGCCAAAGAAATTAGACTTTCAAAGCTCTGTCTTCATGTTGGTTTAGGAAACCTGTTATTTTCATAGTAATCTCTTCCATTCCTATTCCTAGCACTCAAGCTAAAAGGAGGTACAGCTATAAACTGTTGAAGATCCTGTATTGACCAGCTGAACAGGAGCTCTTTATTAGAAACGCAGATGGTAAATACCAGTAAGAACCAGTTATGTGGAGAACATGCTTTAACTGTTGAATAACAGCAATTACTGTTACATCTGTGTTTTAATAGTGAGGCAAGATGTGTTCTTTCCAGGATAAAGAACTCCATGGTGCAAGAAAGATACATACTAGTATTTTTGCAAACATATATTTGCATCTTTACATTGAGACAATAATGATCAGCTCAATAATTCCACCATTAAAGAATGCTGTGCTGCCTTTTTTTTTTTTTCTCATGGGTTTATTTGAATGAACAAACACTTGTCAACTATAACTGGTCACTTTTCAATCCAGGCATTTTTAGTTGGCCTTTTTCCTGTATGCATCACAGCAGGAGGTTGAGTTCAGGAAGTCAGTGCATAGATTAGGGCAGCAGAGAAGCAGGAGAGGAGATGCCTGTTTGTAGGAGGTGTGAATAAGTGGATGGTTGAAGGCTGATATCACTGACACAGGGAAAGGTGCAGAAAAAAAATGACAGGAGCAGACAAGCAGTGTTATTGCTGCCAAGGTTCTTGAAAAGAGGAACAAGAAATTTGAGGTTAGCATGAGGCAATTCAGAGAAGCAGGTAGTGAAACAAAAGGGAAGGGCAAGAAAGGTGGTGCTTGCCACTTAGAATAAACCACAAATTGTTGGTCCTTTGAGACAGATCATCTGGAAGATATGTGATAAGTCTAAGTGTGCCAAGCATATATTTTCCCATTAAGACAATCTACATCAGTCAGCTTCCAAAAAGAGGTGGGAGGCTAATACGGGAAGATACATTTGACCATTTGCAGCACAGTAATTTCTTTCGGGTACAAAAGTTTTCCATTTCTTCTGTATTCAGGTTTACAGGTAGAGTAGATGCCACACCAGAACAAGCTTTCCTTTTTCCCAAGCCCTCATGAATGTAACAGACCCATGAGATTAGCTGGTCTTTCTGAATCTTATTTCCCTTTCATGAACTAAATTGGGTGTGTTTTGTTTTTTTTTTTTTTTTAATCAGAGAAATATTACCTTCTTTTCCTTTGGGAAAGGAAATTGAAATGTTCTGGGGAGTGATACGAAACTAACCAAGAGAGTTAGATCTCTAAATTGTAATGGGTCTTTAACACAGAACCTTGCTTCAAGTAAGATGGGAACACAAATTTTATGACAGAGGGAATAAAAACAAAGGCTTCTTTATCAAGAGCTGTGTTTTAAAGAAAGCTGTTGCAGAAAGTAATATATCTGTGCTGACCACTCCTGTGACAGTCAAACTATGCACTCAGGACAGAGGGCACAAGCCCACACAGGCTGTGGTTTTAGCTGAGGAGCATTCAGCTCTCCTTCGAGAGAGACTCCATAGAGTAAAAGCAGTGCAGTAGATGGTCCCTCAGCCTGACCTGCTCAGGACACAGCCTGGGAAAGGTTCAAAGGTACACTGGGTCTGCAGTGCCAATCAGAAAAGTTCTTGAGTCCCTGTTAAGAGAGTAAGGGATTCACTTGTCAAAGAATTGAGTCATCTATCACTTTTGTTCCAGCTACATGAGGAGGGAAGGAAGGGAGAGGACACATGCAGCTGGTAAGACCCTGGTAGATCTTTTCAGGAGGTGAATATTCAGCCTCAGAGTTCCTTCAGTGCATAGGCAACACTGAATGCCACCTACCAAGAATGAGGACAAATCCCACATGATGGCAGAGGCGGAGGATTTGGTGATATGGAGAGCACAACAATGATCTACAAGGAGTGTGGCAGGATAGGCCCACCCTGACAAGATCTAAAATCCCATCAGAGAATGCATACTATGCAAGCCATCATGCAGGCTACTGAGCAAGCTCAACTGCTGGTGCCAGGATGCTGTCTTGGTGTTAAATTATGCTAAAACCATCCTGGTTCACCAGACTTAGAATACACATCCTGCTTTTGAATTAGGATCTGACTGATAAGCTAGTCTGCCAGTCTATAGCTTTGTGCCTACCAGTCAATCACTTTATACTATAAAATTCCTGTCCTCTTCCCTACAGTCAGGTTCTTCTTGGGTATATGTGTGGAGATTCCTCCCTTGGCTGGGGGCATCCTCCAAGGGTACTCCTCAAAGTTGAGTGAAAGAGGTCTCCCCACGACCATTGGTTTGGGTGAGTTAAATCCAATCTCTATTTAATAATTATTTCCTTTTTGCTAGCTTTAATATAATGGTTTTAATACTTGCTTCAATATAGTGCACTATCTTATTTTATACCATATTATTTTGTTAGATAATACTAGTAGATTCTTAGCTTTTTATACTGTGTAGCAAATAATTCTGATTAACATATTTGTCTGATCATTTATAATGATGAATGATTCATTTTATAAAAGTATTCTCATTTTGCTAAACATTAAAACCTGTGGGGTGAAAGTTATTCCATCACACCTCTGTAATTCCTTAAATTCAAACCATTTACATAATCCTAGGCTAAGATGGGAGTCAGCTGCACTCAGCCTCCTCCCTGAGGAGTTCAGAAAGCAAGGGAGTCCTTTCTGCACCTTGTGACTCAACAGTGGGGCTTCTTTAATAAATTTTGCCTAAGCCTTCCACTTCTAATCACGACAAGGAGCCAGCAGTGAACCAAGGTTTTAAGAGACTTGATAGGACATCAGAGAGGGATGAATGGAGAAGAAAGATATGGGAGAGGTCAGCAGAGATACAGTGGTTTTCTGTGCAGGCCTCAGAGCACCTCAAAGTGTCTCCAGGTAGGGAAGGGAAGCTCCCACAAACTGAAGGATCTTTAGTGAGGCACAGGTGAGAATGGCATCTGTTTGCCCTCTACCAGCCTACTCCTGCATGTAAGAGGAGTATTCCGTCCTCATACAGTAATCCCCCATCCCTTTTTACCCACTATGCTGTCCAATGTCTTTACTCACTCTTGCAAGAAGCCCCCTTTCCTCTCTCTGTGGAACTGCCTTGCTCTTCACAGCCCTCTGGAGCTCCCCAAGAGGCTGGAGCAATGAAAGAGGGGCCAAGCTGGGGCCAGGCCCTTGTCTGACTTGGGCAAAGAATAAAGAAAAGACACAGAAGGGAAGGGATGAGCTAGGGGAGTACACCCTTCATAATCCTCAAGGTGTGGGACTTGATGTTCCTGGCACTGCAGGAGGGACAGAACGAGGCAGGATGGAGGCTGTCAGTGGCACCTCATCAGCCCTGTGACAGAAGCAGCAGCAAGCTGTGCCAGGCTGCAGCAAGGGACAGCTGCACTGAGCTCCAGGATGGCACCAGCTGCCATGGCTCTTCTCTCATCACCACAGGCAAAGCTGGTCTCTGTAGCAGCACCTCTGCAGCCTCAAGTGTAAATCTGGTGTGCCTGGCAAGTGTCCAGACCCAAAACTGGCCCTGTCTGGACTACCACGCTGGGGAATATTACAAAATAGGCAGCATATGCTATGGAGCTTTGGCTTCTTATTTTGCTGTGAAAGACAGAAGTGACCATTCGACTTCAGTCATTTGGGGAAAAAGCAAGTACTTTTCACATATGGGAATAGGCAGCATTACAATCACAAGATCTCTAATTTTGTTGCAAGCATCTGACTTCAGAATTATAAACCAAGGTTTTGGTACAGTTATTACATCACTAAATTCTTACCATGTTCTCAGGATGATATAAAAATATTGTAAGACATGTTATTCTTCTGGTCATAAAATGTCAATTTGGACCACAATGAACACAGACTATATTCAGGACATCTACGTACTAAAACATACACCACCCCACTACTCCATCACTCCAAAAAAAGAAAAATAAAATTCAGTCACCTGTTTACCAGAAAACTGTAGGTGCTCTTGTAACACCAGATACTCCTCTCCATTCAGTCTTGTGCTCTCCACCGAATACATTGTGGCCCAGTACAAATAGCCATTTACTGAATCCACTACTAGATCCTTCACTGGGAACATAACATGAGCCACAACATCCATATGGCCGCCCCACAGTGATTTCCTGTAGATCTAGGGGCAAAAGTATTGCTTTTAGCATCACACCTAAATCATCAGCCATGATCAGTTAAGGATACACCAGTGACTTTTCCACAGCAGTTTATCAGAAGCCTATATAAGCCTTGGGCTTTCAAAGCATAAACTTTGCAGCTCATCCCTTCCCTTCTCCATTGCATTCAAAGTTTAGGGATGAAGAATTGCTCAGAATTATTAGTTATTTTTTGCCAGAAAGTAACAAAAGAAAAAAGCTGAAATAGCTTTTCCCTTTCATTTTTCCGGTTTTGGCAGCCTTCTGTCTGTCAGAGTTTCTCACCCACTTCAGATTCACTATTCGCAAGTGTAAATGAGGGTGCAAGGCAGTGTGAAATCTGGCCTCCTAGCTCCAGTTTTTAAAACAGCTTCTGACTTTGCACTTAGAAGAAATGAAAGGCATAATTTGACAGCACTGCATAAATTAGCACTATAATTTTGGAGTCAGATACCTTTTAAATAATTCACATGTCAGTGTTCCTGATATGAGAGTGTAAAAAGTGCATTTGTAATTATTTTTTAACTGCGGTGATCTGCAAAATATCACAGTACAGAGGTCAATCTTGAAAATTTCTGCGTAAACAAATAGTGTCAAATTTGATTAAAATAAAGTCCATCTACTTCTTAGGTGAGATCAACTTAGTGGCCTCCATTTTGACTATCTTCCCCTATTTTTACAATGTTGACTCCAACAAAACTGTTGATAGAATGTTTGATTTGCCTGTTTTGCACCTAGAGAATTCAGTATCCTGCATTGGTGAATATTAGTCAACATAATACCCCAAACTTTTGTGTAACTCTGGAAAATCACACAAGGAAAGAAAGGCCTCCTTGTTCTACACTATCATAGCAAAGGTCCAAATGCATCTCAGGTTGCAAGAAGTAAAGATTATCTTCCTAAAAACTGCCTTACAATCTTTATTGTTGACTTAAGGGAGGGATTTTCTTTTAAGAAGTGTAACCATACCTACCGTATTCGCTTTGCCAGCCCAATACAAGCACTGACCCAACCAATCAAATGCCAACATCCTTGCATTTCTGATGTCAGATGCATAAGAATTCTCAGTGGTACCCTCTCTTTTGTTCAATGACCAGGTCTGAATTTCCCCCATGGAATTAATCCAATATAGAGTGTTATTATACCAATCAAGGTCTTGAAGAAAAAAAGGGAAGATATTAAGCATTTCACAAACATGTAAATAAACCCCCCATATTTTTTAAGAATAAAAAGTAACCAGACATTTCAGCTTTTTAAACATCAATACAAATGCATGGTTAGGCTTAGCTAATGTGAAGATAGGTACTTCTTTACAGGAATACAAAGTACACCTATGACACACATATAGCCCTGATGACTACAAATGGATGACAAACTTATATTGGGTTGCTGGAGACAGAACTATTTTGTTCAGAGTTGATTTTAGGTCTTCTGTAACAATGGGGGTGTCAATAGGGTTTTGCTAAAGATTCATTTGACTCATAAAATAAAAAAAGGATGAACACAAAGGCTTTGCTCAGTGAAGCTGCTGCTCTGCACTGCACTAAATTCAAGTCTAGACTGACACAAGGAGAATTCTTGTCTTTCAGTTCTGTTGATGAAATTTATGGAGAGCTAATAAATGTCAACAACTCTGTAGCAACAGCATGCAATTTGTTTAGTATTTACCTGAAATGTCTTTTATATTAGTATGGAGGAGTTCTCCTGGCCCATAGCTATCCAGTCGCTGCTTCCAGAGACCTTCAGGCCCCACTGCCAACATATATGGATCTTCTTCAGCTGATAAAGAAAGAAAACTGCAGTTGTGCACACCAACTAGCAATTCATGCATAATATTTGTACTTCAGTAGCAGAGGTTCCTGATTCTGGAAAGTTACAAAAACACCCTTAGAGCTACCCCTGTCCTAAGGAATAATAGACAAAGAAGAAATGCATGACATTATCATCATTTGAGAAACTCAGAGATTAAGGGCAGGTTTAGATCCAGAACAATAAGGCAATTTGGAATCTTATATGATGCTTAATAACCACTCTGCATTTGGACCTGGTCTTACCAAAGTCAAGCAAAAGTCACCCCTAATCTCAAGAACCAGTCCTTAGGCTGAAAGCTGGTTTTCCCTCAGACATAGGTGATTATGGGTGAACGAGGTTTAAAACAACATTCCAAAGACCTACAAATCTGCCATTTCACACACATTCATTTCCCTCCATTATCTAAGCTCAAACCAAGGGCTTTCAGCATTTAGTGAGCTGCACTTTTCCATGAACTGTCATTAACCCCCAAGTGTGCAAACCTCTTCACCACAGAAAGTTCTTTACGGAGCACAGGAATGGAATAACACCTCTCCCTACTGTTCATTTGATAATGTATCAAATAATGTGTTTGATAGTGTATTTGCATTAGAAATATTTAGATAAGTAGCAATAATAAAGGCATAAACAATATTTAATGCCATTATACTAATTTAACAATCTCACTACTTTAACTAAAAACAAATTTACTTATCCTTTACTTATTCTTTAGTGTTTCTAAGGCAAACCTTTTTGTGTCCCTTATTTTGCAGTCTTAGCCCAAAGTCCAGGCCACACCAGGTGGAAATCTGTACACACAACTCATTCTTCATTTTTTTCTGTGGCAAAGCAATTCTCACCTTCTTCTAAAGTTGTTCCTCTAAATGACTCCGACCATGGCCCTGCACCAGCAGGAGACACAGCTCTAACTGAGACTTCATACGTTGTGAAGCTGGCCAGATCCTTCACTGTAAGCCTCGTGTTACTAATATTTGAGACAACCCATTCCTTCTCAAATGGGTGCTGACATGACACTTTCACATCATAGGACCATTTCTGCCAAGCAGATAAACCTGTGAGAACCAAATAATCATGTTATTACAGAGTAGATTGTTGCAACAGATGATACACGTTCCTTAAGAAAACTGTATATTGGAGACTCCTTTCAAAAATGTCAGTATCAGTGGAATTAGCAAAGGGATAAATTGAAAATTTACATTTCAACTCTGGGACCAACCAAGAGCAGTGGTTCCATTTCTCATGAGTAGTGAAGTTGGAAGAATCAAAATTTTCTCCAACCAGGTAATTTTCTGCTGTTCAAAGACTCATGCACAGATAGAAACCATAACACAGTCACTGATTAAAATTACATCTTTGACATGCATTTTCTGTGTGATATTAGCAACCAGCGTTACTGCTACTCCATACCATATGAAGCCTAGCTTAAAATCCTTGCAGGAGACAAGTGAGTTACCAATATAAACATGTATTAAATTAGAGAGACAATTTGGCTATTTTACCAGCAAATCATAGTTTACATTTTTTAAACTCGGGTAATTCCACAACTTCTGTCAGGATCTGCTATTGAAGTCATTAAAATCCAAATCAAGAAAAAGGAAACCAGAACATTACTCCCCCAGAAAGAAAAGGAGCAGACTTTCAGGGAGAAGCAACTGAACTTACTGGTTCCAATACTGCGTTCAGGCGGTCTCCAGCTGATCACAGCTTGTTCCAATCCAAATAGTGCCATGACAAGACGAGGAGTAGTTGGCAAAGGAAAAGGCTGAGTTGATGCCCCATAGAAAATCAAGTTGCCAAAGCCAAGGTATTCTGGGTATACCAAATTGCAATCCACAATATACTCATTGAAGCTAGAACTTCCCACTGGAGAGATCTCCTCATGGAAAACTGCTGAGCCATCTGTGACTGTAAACGTGTTATCTTCATAAACAAAGCTCTCCACATCATTAAATGGCACATGTGATCGCAGCATGTGAAATTCTGAACCATCAAGAAAACCTGACACAAAAGCCTGTTTGGTTTTGTTGAAGAAAATGAGTCTCTTAGATTGGAAGTTGATCATGAAGGCTCTCAGAGCACTGGATCTCACTACTGGTGAAGCCGTGGAAGCAGCGCCAGGAAAGAGTGGAAGATTTGCTCTGTATATGCCATCCTCCAGGAGACAGAAAATATAACTGGCCATGGAGCAAAATAAACCCAAATAACTAGAGTGCAAGGACTCTGTAAGTGACGCACAAATATTTTAACAGTGCAGAGGTGTGCCTGACTTCATGCACATTAGGAAAATGCTTTGGGTACTACTAGTATATATATACTGCAAGAGGTAAGCACATACATTTTTACTTTTTTTGGTGGCAGATTATTGGAGAATATTCTTCCATAATACTTCAAGTGTTAAGCATGGACAATTAAAATGAATAGAGCTTCATATTCATAAAGGAATGAAATTTCTGAAACCCAAATTTCCATACTGGAAATGCTTTATCTCCTCTGATAACACCCTAAGAAAGAGAATGCAGAAAACAACACTGCCTGGCACCACTCTTGTTCTAATTGTTTTTGTAGTTTTTTATTTGTTAACAATTGCACTTCTGTTTTGGTAGCACAAGTGCTTGAAGCAGGAACCTAGATGACTAATGAAGTGGAGAATTTAGAGAGGAGCTTTATAGCACCTTTGACACCAAGCGCTCAAAGGAGGACACTTACCCATTATAGGGATCAGCTATAACCTTTCTAGGAGATGTCACATAAAGAGGAGTGATGTCTTCAGCTACTCTGCAGTTCTCTAAATGGCAGACGTGTATCTGGCAAATGAGAAGAAAAACTGGTGATGCATTCATAGAGTGTTTGCTAATGAGCAAACCAGCTGACCCGAGATTTCTTCCGGGGAATCAGACAATGAAACACCTCTCTCACAGCCCTAGGTCCTTCTGGGCTCCTGAGTTGTCAGTCAGCCAAGTATAACACTTGTACACAGTACAAACGCAGCCATGACAGTTTACACTGAGAGAGCTGTTTGTCAGTCATCTTCTCTTCCTGCCTCTAAGCTGGAGGCAAAAGCCCAGTTTGGAGGGTAGAGGCAAAATAGGGAAATGATCTGGCAGGGAGGGGAAGTGCTTTTCTGATCCTGGAAGCAATACCTTGGGATTCAGAAATCTCTGCCATCAGTGTGTTCATCTACAGATCACTTGTATCCTCTTATCACTACTGCTTTTCCTGCTCCCTGTTCCCTGAGCAGTAAGTGAAAAATCAGACATGGCAAGAGGATTAAAAAAAAAAAAATCAAATGGCCCCACTAAGCATCTAAAGCAAGTTTCTAGTCCTTTGTACATTAGAGGGCTACATAAGTACATACAAGGTCTTACCATTAGTGTAACTGATGTTTTATGAGTAGGAAATCAAGTGCAAGCAAGTGCAATCGAATTGAAGCAGTTATAATCTGAGCTGTCATCATTGTATGAAACACTTTCCATTTTAAAAATATCTTGTGAATTATGAAGGACATTATAATCACTAACTAGTTATCTGACCACCTTCCTGAGGCAGAGTAGGAACCAAACAGACTAGATGGGGAACCAAGCAGAGAAACAAAGTGCTTCTACCAGGTATGAGGAAGATGTGAAGTCAGTCTCAAACACAAAGCAGTTAAAACTAAAACCATTATGTCCTGAGGAGTAAAATAAGTCAAGGAGCCAGACTTCCATGTAGAGTGTTCAAATATGACCTGATAGTCAAAACGTTCTTAATTTTTTAATTATGAAATATGTGGATATTATTAAAGTTAAAAATATATTTCTATAATTATATTTTATGCATACATATCTATATATAAATCACATTTTCTCATGCAAAATTATTCATAGTAATGGTTCAAATTAAGTAAGAAATTAATTAAGCCCTAGAGCATTACCTTTTCATTCATGACAAAGTACATTCTATGGTAAAGCCAGTCTACTGAGATGGAAGTAATATTCCCCCAGCCAGCATAAAAGAGCATTAGGTCAGACACATCAGACATATTTGGAACTCCTTTCACCCAGATGGAACTCCCCTCAGAAAAATAGACAACTTGCTGATAAATATTCACAGAAATTCCTAAAAATAGAAAGATATGTGCACACAGATATTATAAGATATAAATTTCAGTTTTTCAGTTAGTTTTCTACTTGCCTTAAAAATACGTATTTTTCAATCTGCAACCCATCATCATGGGAAAAAAGTCAACTGATTTTTCTCCTCCACTTCTATTCTTCTTTAAGGTAATAAGGAAATGTTCCCATTTGCTATGCAAGTGACATTATTATAGAGAATTGCCCTTCAGAAAGGTAATCAGACAGAGACAGGATATGTAATATGCAAAATGACACTGATTGCACCTCTATAGGGCAAACAGATGCAATTGGCATCTCCTCACAAAGTACCATTCACTCTAAAATTCAAGTTTGGCATAAGATGTACTGCCACCCCTGCACTGCCAAAGGCTATTTAGTCAAGAGCAACTTTCTTTGGAGTCTTTGGCTCTGTGAAATTTGGTAGATAAACTTGGATTTCCACACTGTCATCAAGGAGCAGTCTAGATAAGAAACAGTAGAGTTACGACTTACTTGAGATAACAAGGTTCTCTGGTGACTTCAGCTACTAAATCCCTCATTAGTATGCTAACACAACAGCATACTCTTCAGCCAGTATCTTTTAGCACTTGGTATTATTTTATTCTGAAGTCTGAACCACTTCACTTTCCCATACTCACGTTGAGAAAATATAGACATTAATCATAGGGAAACATGGATTCATGTTACCTCAATTTAGATACCTACTATGTAAAAGTCTAGATCTGAAGCAGCTCCCTAAATACATGAAGAAAAAGTTGCACCTTTCCCCAATGCCTGTCACTTCAAATAGGTCAAATCATATACTAAAAGTTCCTGTTTCTCCTGATTGCCTGTAAAAGGAGGCTAGGCACCACCTCAGGCTATGTGAGGTGTCCTTGGTGAACACAGAGGTCTTAGTCATACTTGACAGAAAAGGAGAGAGCCCAATCTGATTTTACCTGTAATGTTGTGGTGTATAATATCTTTTGGCAGGCACTGAGCAGCTGTAAGAAAATCTTCTGTGTATCTCTTCCTTAAAGACTCTTTTCTGGATAGGAACAGCCATGTTGCTTTTTCCTTAACTAAAAAACAGTGAAATTCAGAATTTAGGTGACAGCAGCACAGAAAATAATGTTGTTAGCTCAGATACATCATTAATAGACATACATATACACATGTACAAGTATGAATATATTCTTCTACTGGAATGGCAGACTAAACCCTAAAACCTTTGAGTGTTGAAAGTGTACGGAGTTATCACACAGTGCCTTCTGGCTCCTCACACAGGATGAAAATGCACCAGATGAATTGCACGCCATCATTTCCTACAGCAATAGTGAGTCCCTAGTGAGGGAAAGTAAGCTGGAGCAAATGAAGCCCTACTGATTACTAAGGAGTGAAGGAGCTAGGACATGCACAGAGCTGGGGCAGAGCAAGGCAAGTATGTTTATTCCATGTGTTTCATCCTGCTGACCAGTGATTTATTCAAGATACAAGTAGCTTTCACAGATAAAGATGACAATGGGACAACATGATCTGCTTCATCCCAGGCAGTCAGCAATAGGACAAGGGGACACAGGCTTAAGCTTTGCCAGGGGAAATTTAAGTTGGATATGGGAAAAAAATTCTTTACAGAGAGAGTAATCAGGCATTGGAATGGGCTGCCCAGAGAGGTGGTGGATTCACCATCCCTGGAGGTTTTTAAACTGAGATTAGACGTGGTACTGAGTGCCATGGTCTAGTAAATGGACTGGAGTTGGACCAAGGGTTGGACTTGATGGTCTCGGAGGTCTTTTCCAACCCAATCGATTCTATGATTCAAAGGCCCTGTTCATGTGAGTGACGTTACACTGGTCTCTAAATGTTTGCAAAATAAAAGTCCATAATAAAGCACTTTAAAACAGATGTGGGGGCAGGTAAGGAAAAAGGTACAAGAGAAACGTTCTCCTATGGAGTTCCTTGGCTGTGGGGGTCCGGTGGTGTCTCGTGCACAGGAACTGGATGAGCGCCTTGTACAACTGGGCATCATTCCGCAATTAAAAGCAATCGCCACAAACCAATCCAAAAGACTGCAGCGTAACTTCTCTCTAGTGATCATTTAGTGGTAAGAAAAGTAATGCTTATGAAAAGGCTCCATAGTGCAATTTCCTTTTTCTTTGTCAGATAGGATTAACGCTCTGTTATGTGAGAAAGAATAGAGGGAAGAACAGGGAATGCATCCAGGAGAACAAAGATCAGATTTCCTGCAGCAAGAAGCATTACATTCACACAAAAATTGGAATGTTTTTTATTTCCTCCAGATGTAAATAAAGTAAACCTTTTTAGTAAATTAAGGAAATGGGACCAAATAACAATAATCAATGCAGACACAATCTTCAGGCATGTCTTTTCCTTAAATAAATTTCCAGTTTTGTTAGCATGTAAGTGCTTTCAGTAAGTTACTATAAAAATACTGTCTTGCTGGAAAGTGATGTTTGCCTCTGTCAGTCATGCCTTCCTGTACAGGCATAAAACTGACTGACATGTTAGTTATTCTTTCAGGCTGAATAGAAGAAGGAGGCGAAATGGAGTTTGGATTAAGGTTGCCAGAGACAATGGAAATCAATGGTTGCGAACACAAGCTGCTTCCAGCAGTTTGAGGCTTTCCTGCATAAATGCTGGCAAATGCATCTGCTGAGACACAGGGGGCTGTGTGGAGGGCTATATTCAAAAATCTTCCTGTTCTTACAGCTTTTTAGTATTTTTAACAAAACCAAGTTCTATGTACATTCTTTATAAATACATGGGATAAATGTGAAAATACACATGATTTGTATTTTCTTTGTATGGAAGTGATTCATATATCTGTTCCATCTTATTCATCAAAGGGGTACTTTCTGTATGGTGATTTTTCATCTATCCAAAGTGTATGATTACACTGAACACTCTTAATAGAAACAGAGGTTATCTTCCAGTGAGAAAGAGCTCAAGCTTTGGAAAGGGCTGCACAAGAGACACCCTGGGTGAAGTCCATGTTCCGAATGCACCTGACAGCATAACTGTGAGCATTGTTTTTCTAACCGAGGGCACAGCAAAGCATAAGACAGCAACTGAAGCTCAGTTCACCTGACTGTTTCTCCAAGAATGCTCTGCTGTGGTGCAGAGGCAAACAATTCATTTCCCACTGACAGCAAGCTGCTGCAAGTAACTATGGTATTCCACCATTTCTGTCCTCCTCTCTCTCTTCTGGAACCTGTGATTACTGATTTATTGTATGAAAAGTCCTGTAATTTCCAAAACTTTGGCCACCAGTACTAAATGAAATTAAAAGGCAGGTCTGGCTGAGAATAGAAAATTGTGTCAGAGCTATCTGAAGTGTCATATTTCACCGGAGTTTGATACATGACTTTGTAAAATTTGCAGGTTTAAATATCTGTGACAGTTACCAAGTTATTTTAAATGTATTAATTTAACTTGGGAAGTGTTTCTTTTGTTTCAGTGAATTTGAGAAGAGAATGGCTCTTTTACCTTCGGTTTAGCATGTGTCCCCTTTTCACACAGCTTCCTAAAAATATTCTACAGATGTTCTGTGTTAACTGTGTTGCTGATTACATCTGCAGGAAAAATGCCTTTCAAGACATATTTTATATTTCACAAAGATACTACAACACTCTGCACGTTATTAAACCAAAAGAAACCACAGAACTGTATTCATTGCCATGACCTATTATCATTCTTGGTAATAAGAGTTGGACTTGATGACCCTTGTGGGTCTCTTCCAACTTAAGAATACTCTGTGATTCTGTGATTTTACTCAAGTCTTTTACTTCACAGGTGGTGTCATCTCCAAAACTGAAAATAATGTGCTACTTCAGCCTGCATTATTACATCTTCTTATAAAAAGATGTGTTAATTCCACTGTGAACTTAAGTGTGTGCAGTATCTGTCAGAGGAGATGCTCTACCTGGTCAAACCTAGAACAGCATAAGCAACACTTCCCATGCCATGGACAACACACAACCGATTTCTGGGATAATTATGAATCTCCTGTAAATTATAAAGTTAGCAGTTGATTTGCAGATAGTGTCAGTCTTATATTTCCACTTTTTCCCTTGGAGAACATTTTTCAGCATAATTTGTCATCCTTGTAATAAAATGTTCTGATTTTTTCAGATTTACTTGGAAAAGAAATATAGTACAAAATCTCTGACAAATAATGTACAGTAGTATAAGATCAATGTCCATAAGAGCACAAGATGTCCAAAAAAGCAAGAAATCAAAACAGGGGAAAAAAACCAACCCAACAACAACAAAAACCCACTTAAAATGAAGTTAGTAGTATTGTCAAAAAGAAAGATGACTATTCAGGTTCAGAAGATAAAGAAGAAAAGATGAAGAGTAAAGGATATGAACCTGAAGAGAAAAGAACAAATAATTTAAAAAAGAATCTTGACAGAGGGACTTTTCTGAATGTGTTTTACCCACTCACTCACTGCTGAGAGCATCCATGTAACCACAGGGATATACTTAACAGGTTCAGTATTGTCCTTGGAGGCTTTGTGCAGCATGAAATTAGTTTCTAATTTATAGAAATAAGTAAAACATGCAATCTGACTTCTAGCTTAGCAACAATGCCAACAAGGAACAATGGTTATTTTTAATTGTAAATAAAGATATGATTATTTTCTAAAAGTTCAATTCTCCATGTGGAAAAGGAATTGCCTGTAAAGGTTATTCCCCCTTGCAGGGTAAGCAGGTCTGAATTCTTTGCTACTTTGCATTATCTTTTTCATATGTACACGGCCACACATATGGCCCTGCCAAATACCATGCCCACGCAGTCATGATAGATCCCTTCACTGACCAGCAGCGTCCTGGATGTGTGCTGAGAACAGCAAGTAGCTCCACCATTCATTGACCCCTTGCTCTTGGTGTTTTCACTTGCAGGGACAAAGGCTCTGTTGCAGCTCTAAATGAGAGGCCCTAAACCTCTAAGAGAGGGTAAACCCATGGCTTTTAAAGTTAATAAGTTTTAAAGTGTCAGAATTACAAAAAACAAAACTTCCCTCCCCTGGAAGTCTGTTTACTAGATCTATGTTGTAACAGTGTTAAGAATAAAAACATTAAAAAAAAACACCAAAAAAACCCAATGAAAAAGAAAGAAAGAAAGAAAAAAACCAGAAATGCTCATTTTAAACACATGCTGGCAGATCAGGGAAGGCCCAGAGGAAGGCAGAACTGGTCAAAATTCAAAAAGTAAAATGGGACCAATGCAATCATAAACTACCTAGAGTAATACCAGTCATTGGCAAACCTTGTTTAAACAATCATGACAGTGTTTTTAAACACAGAAACAGGCAGGTTGAAGGACAGACCCACAGAGCTGCAAGTACTTCCCGGGGTGTATAAAGAATGAAACTTTGCACCAGAGGAACCTGCTGCTGTGTGGTGCAGCAGGAGATGGGGAAGTCAGTGGCACCATAGGCTTGCTCAGACTCTGCTCAGAGAGATCTTGCAATGTGCTGACTGCAGGTCAGCCACAGCACTAAAACAAAGGCTTTTATTTACTGGCTGATAAACCAGTAGATTTTTCAAGATGTCTTATAGCAGGGACAGGAACATGGAAAGGGGGATTAGGTGCCAGCAGAGCTCCTCAGGGACATGCTAAAGCCTATCAGTTTCAGTGCTACTGAGCTTCAGTTAAGCAGTGATTATCTGAAAGGATAGGAATGAGCTGCTCTGAGCCAATCTGTTTTTGAATCATGGAAGGCTTACTTAATCAGCTATATATCTTCATCCAAATCATCATCTGTATAACAGCAACCAGCTTGTTCACAGATCGACTATTTGGTAATGATAATTGCCTGTTGTACATAGGCTTGCACAGCCTTCTGTACATACACAAGCCCTGATACACCCATCTTCACCATGGCATTCACACCTTCAGCTGCGAGGAGGAGCAGATGATGACACAAAGAAAAGTAATGATGCAAAAGAAAGACTAATAATTAAATTATACATTCAAATGTGTGTCGGTCAACAACATCTAATGGAAAAAGAGGAGCCTGAGATGAGAGTACAGGCTTGGCTGTTCAAAGGTAATGTCATTACTAATTTTTTCAGGTGCTTGACTTAGCACCAGATGTTAACAACCACAAAAAGAATTACTTTATAATGCAATAAAGCATAAATGCACTGTGTCAAGAACTCCATGAGTGGTTCAGAGCAGTTATCAGTGACTGCCTTTGAAAACTGATGTTTCCTTTAGGCCTTTTTGGGTTTCCTAAATGGCCTGTAAAGTAAATATAAAATCAGTGCTAGGCAAACTTGAAGTGATGGGGCACTATCAGTGTATAAGCAGTGATGAGAATAGAGTAGCCAGCAAAAACTGTATAAAAAGCTGACATCTGAAAGGTAGAAACACTGTAAAGAATATAAAAATGTTAACTCTTAGCCAAAGTACAGAATTAGAGCGTTAAAACCTAACAGGTATCTAAGTATGTGCCTTCAGGAACAAGGTGGAGGTAATTCCTGGATATGAAATAAGAAAGTAATGAAGAAGTTACTTTATCTCAGTGTGTAGCATTGAATAAAACTAGTACTGGAATTTGGCATGCAGTTTAAAAATAGGGCAGAGAGCAGCAAAGGGCTCACTTTGGTCAGCTCAGTGCTGTACCAGGAACAGCCACAAAGAAAGAATTAATAGCAGGAATCTAAAGTCAGAGCATTCAGATTCAGAATCAAACACAAGTTATTAAAACCAGGACAAATAACCAAGTGAAGCGAACAATCTCTCATCTTTTGGCAGCTTTTCATGAGGGCTGATGGACAGCTTGATGACATGATTTTGGCCACACACAGATTGTATTTCAGACAGTCACTAGGCCCAGTTAACAGGAGATCGACCATCTCTATCAGCTCTGAAACGTAATAATAATTTTAAAATAATTATTTTTTTCAATAATGTATTCATGATATTTACTGCTGAAAAAAGCTAGTCATAATTATTAATGGCTCAAATGAAAACCACATCTCACTAAAATGTAGTGCCTTCAACTAGGACTTCTAAAATTTGGAGGAAAACTTGTATTCTAAATGTATGCTTCCTGGGTATGAGTAAGCAAGGAAAAAACAACAAACCATTTTAAATATTATCATTAAATGCCTACCCTTGATATAAAACTTATTGCTACATTCTTACAATACCTTGATTTTATGGCAGGTTTGCACATCCAGCGAGCAGCAGTTTTGACACACTGATGCAAGATGTCCTTTGGGGGTGGCCTCTTGGCTGGTTTCCCCTCTGTCCCAGGTGTGGCAGTGTCGGGGCCAGTGACCTCAGCCTAGGGGAACATGGGGAAAGCCAACTCCCTGATGCAGGTCACAGGGGCAGAGGGGCTGTGGTGGTCACCAGCCTGCTCTGCTATGGCTCTTGCTTCTGTGTGGGAGCACCTGCCCCCTCCTCTGCTGAGTGCATGCCTGAGGCTGCATCCCCAGCCCAGAGATGGGTTTTATAGACTCCTCAGGATTGAAAAAAGAGTGGGAGAACAGATCTGGAGGCAAAGATAGCTGTCCTTGAGAAGGGAGAAATCATCTTCATTTGAGGTTATCAGGTGACCTACAAGGTGCCAGGAAAAGTCCTGACTCAGAGTCTTCTGTAGGGCTGTTGACAGGACTAGCACAGAGTCACAATCAGCGCCCTGTGGATTAATGGTCAGGGATTCTCTGCAGTATTTTGGTAGTGTTTGGGGTTTTTTATTGCATTAGGGAGACACTGATGGCTAACAGACATATTGCTGTGTTCACTAAAAAAAACCCTCAAAACAACCCAACACAGATTTATTAACAGATTTTTAGCAAACAGCAGGTTTTGTCAACTAGAACAGCCAGGAAAAAAAAAACAAAGAAAAACAACCCAAATGCAACCAAAACAAACCCTCTCTGGGAAATCCAGTTTTCCAAGTACTCTTTAGGAGTACTTTGATTCAAAATATCATCCTTAGTTAATACATTTTGTCCATTAACAGGAGTAGGAGCTCGGTATGTTTCACTAAACATTACTTACTACAAATGAAAACATGAAGAAGGGAGGTGTTTGTGTGTTTATTACTCTGGTTATTAGTTGTGAATTGACCAAAAGGACTTTCTACTGCCAGTATCTGTTTCCCCTGCTCAGGCAGGCGGAGGGAAAATGAGCCAGCCAGATGTTCTGCTCCCCACCTCACTATGCTCAGTGGGAGTCCTGTTTGCTCAGTTCAAGAGGTATTGCAGGCAGAGGAGAGTTTGTTCACTGCAACCAGAGGAACACAGAGAGTGTGTTACTTTGGACTACATGTTGCTTGTTCATAATGAAAATTCCTATCAGGATCACATTCACATCCTTAATTTTCTCACAGAGTAGCCTTTGCTGACTGATCAGAACCAGTCCTTAAAAGCTGCACCTGACAAAGCACAGAAATCATGGCTAGCATGATTAATACTAAGACTTCATTTCGTTCTTGTTTTGTAATCAAACTGGTTTCAACTTGTTCATTCATTTAAAATATGTTTGCCAGTTCAAACAAAAGCTGAAGAGCTTGGGATTGTGCCGGCTCTTCTGCACCTTCTTGTCTCATGTAACACCAAAGGGTATTTTAAATGGTGGCCCTTTCTCATCTGCCTTGTCCTTACCACATGAGGTAAGGACAATGGTCCTTATGTCATTATCTCCCTGCACTGCAAGGGGAATGCTGTGAGTCTCCAAGGACAACAGACATAAGGCAAGATTCAGTCATTTCTGCCTTTCAGGTGTGAAAGCATGATAGCAGTTTTAAAATGCTGTATAGCAGACACCTCTGAGCTCTCATCTCTGTCAAGTCTTACTTGACTCCTGAGCTCCCCAGA
>JAOXXN010000446.1:67188172-67221007 GCA_026770055.1 Myrmophylax atrothorax | reverse complement strand
TTTGGCTTGAGATAACTGAGAATTTTTGGCAAAAGCATTTCATGTTAAATAATATTATTAGAAAAAATACATTTGTTTGTCAGCTGTTAAAATCTCATCTAGAAAATAGAATTGTGTTTTCTGTCTCTACCTCAAAGGTGTTTTCAATCTGTAATACAACTCAGGCCAAATCTGTTTTGTCCTACCAGCTGTACAGGTCATTACCATGCTGTGTAGCCTAATAATGCCTATAGCTAAAGAACAGGACTCTCTCTGAAATGTTATTAACTCCTCAGTGTACAACTCCTTGACATACACTGTTTTCAGTCTAAATATTAGTCTTTTCTCCCAGGTACACAACAGCCCAATGAACATGAGTTTGTCTCCATGAACAGACAGTGACAAGGACTCTTGTACCTTTGGATGCTGGGGTTGTGATGTTGGCTTCAGCAGGGGGGCCAGCACCAGCCTCATTAACTGCCACAATACTGAACCTACAGTAAACCAAAGAGATAGGTTTTGGTTTGCAGGTTTCTTTTGAAAGATTGCCTGAGAAACATTTTATCAAGTAGGGGAGCTGCTAGAAGAAGCTATGCAAGTGCCTGACTTTCAGAAAATACCCATTTAAATATATCACTCTGAGAATTTTGTAATAAAAACAAAACCAATCAAAATCAGAATTGCCCAAAGGTGGAACAACAACAGAATATTCCAAATTTAAATTTAAAATAAATTTTCAGACTCAGAAGAGCAACTCAATTCCATTTCAAAAGAAGATCTGTATTTACCAGTGCAATCAGAACACAGGGTATTGTGTTTAATAAACTGAAGGAATTTTTAGAGATGCTTAAATTACTAGAGAGGACTGCTGCATCATTCCCTGAATATACTAAAAACATGTCACATAAGCTTAAAAGTAAATTTAAAACAGCACCTAAGAAAATTCAGGCTGCTGGCCCTGTATCAAGTTGGTTCCTTCCTCCCCTCCTGAGTTGTGCATAAGCCACTAACTTACCTGGGATAACTCTGCTACCTCAAGGAAGGCACCCTTGCTTTTGGCAAGAATATAAGTAAATACCATAATTGTGCAGAAGTGGTATTAGGGAGTACTCTGTGCTATCTGGGCAAGAAGTATGACAGCACACTTGTCCACATTGGTTATCTTTTAGTTTCGTACCTGTAAGTGGTGTTTGGGAAGGTGGAGTAGAACTGAAAGCTATGTGCTCTTGAGGCTCTCAACAACTCATGAGTTTTACTGGTCAGGAGCAAGTTATATCCAATAATCAATCCATTTGGAAAAAGTGGTGGAAACCAACTAACTTCAACAGTGTTTGGACTTGAACTCTGAATATCTTTAATGACAGGAGCTGTCACAGGAGCTGCAAGAGACAGAAATATCTGATTCTGGTATGGCATTTAAGATATTAATGTTTTTTCCCTTTTTTAAGTACATTTTTAGGTTTTGCATCCCTTAATTCATTTATACACTGAAAAATATTATTAGGGACAGCATAAAATTTCAGCAACAGTTAACTTTTTTTATTGTCCAGGAAAATAAGTGTGTGTTTCAGTCAAAAATTTAGCATGCATGATTATACAGAGAGTGTCCCATGTGTCCTCGCAATTTTGATGATGTAATTTTCTGTGCGTGCTTTTAAAATCAAAAGTAGGAAGGAGCCCTAAATCTTCTACTTCAAACAAAAAGAACCTATGGTATTTTAGTTTAGTCTTCTGCAGCTACCCAATAGACAACATACACATAGTTCTGAAGATTAGGCATCAATATTTTCTGTAAAAGAAACAACAAAACTTAAATGTTTCTGTTAAGGTCCTGAAAGATGCAACTAAAGGCATGATTCATTACCTCCAAAAGCATGTGTCCGGTAACTGGGGCTAGATGGAGAATGGAGCTGCAGCTGAGATGTAATGATCCAAACTACTCGAAACACGTATTCTGTGAAGGCTTGAAGGTCTTTGACTGTATATGAAGTTTCAGGTACTACCTAGATTAATGCACAGACACAACTGGATTTTTGTCATTCCTCCATCTGCAGCTACTATGTAGGATGCTAGCAGGGCAAAGAAGTCTCATACAACAACATGCCTATTTCAGAATAAAAAAGTGCAGGATCCTAAGTTTAAATAAGAGGAAATTCTGAGAGTTATCTTCAGCATAGACTTTGACTTTCCATCTTTTCAGAACTTTCTCTCTTCTCTTTCCTTCAGAACAAGTGACCAAATCTAAACAATGAGCAGATGGATGGAAGGATGGGTGCAATATAATAGTAAATTTAAAAAAGAAATTTATAAAAATCTAAAATAATGACTTAATATGAGCAATGTATTTTAAATGTTGATACACAGACTATAGTTATAAGATCTAAAGGCTCCTAGTTACACTGAAATATTTATTGTCTGCAGTAATTGTTCCCTATTATTTCATCAGTGATTCATTCAGAAGAACTTCCTGCTTAGTAAATTATCTTTACCTTTGATATACAGCAGCAACTTGTCATGTTCTGTAAATTGGTCCAATAGAGATGATGGCAAGATAACAAGTGCACAGTTGACGCAAAAGAACATAATATGAGAATAACTGTACTGAGTCAGAACAAAGGTCTTTCTAGGCAAGTATCGTGCTTTGACAGGAACAAAAAAAATTTCCCTAGGGAAAGGTATTAAAAAAAAAGAGCCATATTCTCTAGAATACTCTCAGTTTTGGTGTTTCATAAGTGTGGCTCAACATGGAACAATGGGAATGTTTGCATTTAGTAGAACTCGATTTTTCTTCCACTAGTTTTTCCAGCCATTTTTCAAACCCTATTAAGTAATTTTAGCAATTCTATTATTAAGGAGTTTAAATTTATTAATTTAACATCCACTTGAATGAGGAAGCAGCTTAACATTTTAACTTCACATTCTGTGAGGAAACACCTTCATTTCTTAGTTTTGAACCTGCTACCTGCCAGTTTCCATCAAGTTCCTTAGTTCCTATATTGACAGAAATGTGCAATAATTGACCACTTCTCGGCTTTTCCATGCTGCTTATGATTTTGCAAAAGTCTTTTATGTACCTAATATATTATCGAGTATTTTTCTAAAAAAAACCCAAAACACCTAAGGGCAGAGGAGAGCCTATTTCCTCACAAAATAAGAGGAAGTTCTTTCTTTACCTCAGTGTACCTCCAGCCTCCAGGGAGCTGATTGAACTTCCACTGGATAATGTATTTCACCCCAGAGATGTTAGCTGGCTTCCACCCTAATGTGACACTATGGCTTCCAATGGCAGATGCAAATGGTGCTCTAGGCTTGCTCAAGTAGACTGAGGGGAAAATACAATGCAATGGTAAGAAAAAAATCTTTCCTGGTAATCTCTATATCTCAAAGGTAAAAGCCTATTACCTCACACACCTGAAAACTGTGAAGCCAATAAAAACACACAAGATATTATACTGAAAATGCTGCTGAATAAATCCCATAACATTTTAAAAACAGTTTGATAAGTAAACCTGAAATGGCCCAAGTTCAGCGTGTGCAAATATGACTACAACTGCACACTTGGGTAAATGTACTTTTAGTTACAGGTACTTAGTAAAATTTTGCTGAATAGAAACCCAGGGAAGGTGTGGGTGACCTCTGAAGAGATTTTCAAGGGAATTGTTTCATTAGTGCTACATCGGCCCAAGCTATCACCTTAAACAGTTGAGACTGGATTAAAAAAATCTCATGTCCATAAAAGGGAGAGGGAAAAAAGGTTTTACTATAAGATAAACTTTCAGTGTATTTGTTAAAAGAAAAAAGAAGAGTGGCAATATTCTCATTAATGAAAATATTCAAAATATTCCTATTTTTTTAAAGAAATCCAGATCATAGAATGAAACTATAATCTTAAAACTGAGTTTATCAGACTGTCAATTGGACATAGGTCTCCATTCAGACTTACTCTGTGCTTCAGCTCCATATGCATCCTCTGTATGGCTACAGCCAAACTTACAGGAAACTGTCTGTGTAGGGTACAGAACTCACTGGTTAGATTTGCTTAAAGGCAAACTTCCTTCCAGAATCATGCAGACACATTTGAAATACATAAAAATTCTGGCACATATACAAACCCTGTGGAAATAATAATAATATTAATTCTAAAAAATAGCAGTACCATAAACTCACTCCAATTATTTTTCTGACACCTAGTTTATCAATTCACTAGCCACTGAACTGAGGGTCACCTCTTACACATTGTCCCTTCGTGGAAAGCATGAATATGGGGCTACGTTAAAGTTTGGAAATAGACTTCAGTAATAACCATGATGTTAAGAAGACAGGTCTTTGACTTGTAAGTTATATATTCCACATGTTAGATTTCATCCTTTCCTGCTTCAAGTATTCCCTCTGAACAAGGTGCAATCTTGCAGATGTGCTTCCAGTGCATTTTCAAAAGAGTTGAAATTGACAATCTGTAAGAGCAGCCATACCTAATTCATACTTTCTTTTCAGTAGTTACTCCTTCAGATATAGCTGTGTCTACAAGCTACAAACATAACAAATACTTCAGGGCAGTGAGATCCACATTTACATCCTAAAAGCAGAAAAATGTGAGTTTTCAGTTTAGGTAGGGAATATAGATACCTGCTTTATAGGTAGAGTACTTAAGAGCAGTTAGAAACGTGTGCCTGGTGGGACTCAATATCTTTACATTTACATACTAGACTGAGTCTCCTGGAAATTCAAAACTTTTGAGAAGTGGTGGTTTGAGCTTTTCTAGACAGGTATTTCATTTGGGCTTATTTTATTCTGCAAGTTCACTGGCCTATAAAGTCTTCAAGTTTTTTTCATACAGCTGCCACCTTTCAAGTGATAATTAAACTTTAGATTATTAAGAAGCAATTCATTATGGTAAGTAAGGAAATTTTTTGGACTGCTCCTTCTATGATTCAAGGACACATATTTCTGGCACCCCCTGGAAACAGATAAGACGTTTTAGTAGCAGCTGAGTCAGATTTGAAAACTTGATTAGAAGTATATTCCCATATACATTATCTCATATGTAAATATTCAGTGCTGAGTGCAAGCACTTCAAAAATTTTATCCAATGTTTTCATGTTCAGAGAAATAAAATACTTTCAAGTGAATTATCATGACTGTTAGCAGGCAAAAATCTGGGTATTAGCAGACATCAGTTATCAACTGTGCACTGGAGCTTTCACTTACAGTCAATATTTGTTCAGTTTGTAGAGAACAGTGTTCCCAAATTACATACTGATTCATAGTGCCTTCTCCTACATTTAACACAGACCTTTCTGAACACTAGCTTTCTGTTGTGTTATTCTTTCTTCCTTCAATTTTTGTATGAACCTGAACCATAAACCAAATTTTGCTTGAGGTAAGAGGATTGCTAAAGTTACTAGCCTTAGAAATTTTGAGGGAAATTTGCCATCTTCTTTACCTAAAAACAATAAATCCTCATAAATTCTGCATCCATCAGAAATGCCCTTGTATGAGCCAGTCTGCTGTCCTTCCTTGTGAATATTCCCACCAAATCCAGTGGCACTCTCCTGTTCTTAGGTGAAATACTACCAAATTTCAGTCCTGAGGTGTAGTCACATGACAGAACTGAGCTAATGCCAAAGGAAAAGTCTCACTCCTACTCCTTTGCTCTGCAGACTGCAATGACCTGATCCTTGTTGTGCAGCGACATGATGCATGCCTGGCCAGGTGGGTAGTCAAGTCAGTCAACTGATCCAGTAGAAAGAAAATCCAAAAAAAGCCCTCAAAGAGTCAGTGTATTTAACTGGCATATTGTGTGACTAGACAAGCAAAAAACCCCAACAGATGACACAACCAAAAGCAACAAAACCCCTGCACTAACTGTGTGGTTTTACACAAGTAAGTTGGTTACTTCTTGCACAGTTCCTAGACACCAAAACTACCATTTAGTGCATTAGTAAAACTTTTTTTCTGGTAACAAATCAAAAGATTAAAAAGCATTTAAAAAAATTTAAAACTAACCCTTTCAATATAATTTCCAGGTTGTCAACAGGCTTGTATTCTACTTGAGACTCCCTCCAACTCCTCCATCACCTGTTTGAAGAGTGTTGTCCCCAGCTGAGAACAACCTTCATCCTGAGGTCTCAATACAATCCTGCAATCATGTCATGCTTATACTGTCTCATTCTACTCTCTATGTTCATGATAAAAGGGCTCGAGAAAGTCACTATTTCTTTACCAACACTTTGTTGACCCACTTATCTTTTGTCTTCTGGCTCCCACTCCTGGTTTCCACTTATCACTAAGCTGATATACTATTTTTAACAAGCATCCTCTCTGAATAGTCTGTGATGGCATTAATGAAAAATCGGAAGAACAAGACTCTTGTGAGAGCCTAGAACAAAGTTTAAATAGGTCTGTACTGAGTATCATAATGCTGAAAGTAGTCTGCTTTCTTTACAGCAATGCTCTTTGCCACACATCAGTTTTTAACACAAACATGCCCTTAGCCACCATGCTGAAACGCAAGGATTCAGGTACTTAACTCATTCTTCAGCTTTAGGCAGTACAAAACAATTATACCAGAATTGATAAGCTTGTGTATCTACGTTGTATTTCTTAGCACTAGGTGGACATAACAATCACTGAAATTGTGATTTTTTTTTTTTTTATTGCTCAGATAGCATTTAACTTACCTCACATGCTCTGGTGTATGTCTCATTCTGTCAAGAAACATAATAATAAAACGTGGGATTAGCATAAATATAATCACAGAGTATTTCAAACAGATAATAACAATTAATTAGAAGTTTCTAACAGTTAAAGTACATTCCAAAACCTTATGACTGGTAAATAATGAAAGAAGGAAAACCCTCACTTGAAAAAACAGAAAGTCAACACTATAGTGATGCTAAGGATGAAGGAGATTTAGGTGTTCAGGAGCTGCAGGAAAAAAAGAGCATTTTAAAAACTATCATGGCAGTTGTCCCAGAACAGAGCTAGTTGTCATCCATCTGGTTTAGTAAAAACAAGAAATCAACCTACTAAAGACCATGTGCTTCATTTACATCTGCATGCAACTCTGAGACAGTCCTTGGTAGAGTAAAATCCTGAAAAGCACTAGTTCTTCATTCTCACTGTTTGAAAATCTGGGTGAGTGGTTGAGCTTAATGAACTGCAAAATGCCCACACATTTTGACAAACATAATGAAAACTTCTGATATTACGGGCAACTCACATAGCAAGAATTAGTATCTTCCCAAAACAGAATTTATAAACAAACTGAGAGAAAATATGGGCATCGCATCTTTTCATAGAAACACTGCTCCGAGTAAATTTCAGATGTCTGCCATTGGATAAAGATTTGATGGACTGGGGACTGGTGCTATAGAGCCAAGGCTAAGGCAATACTCACACATTTCAGTGGACAACTGATTTGCACTGCTGCATTCCAAAACTGACATCCCTGTATGCACTGCAAAGACAGAGGGTGACTTTAAAAATTACTTTGAAAGCACATTTTTAAAAAGAAGGGATATCCTAGTTCTAATGGTGAGGACATTCATTCAATTTCCAGGTGCAGTACAACATTCTGCATGACCAAGTCCTTTATCTCCTTTGCACCATGATTCTTTAGCAATAAAACAGATACTTATAGCACTTAGACTCTGTAAAAATATATTAAATATACCAAACATTATAGGTACTCATATCTTATAGTAAGAGCGTTATGTTGTGTAGTACCCTTCTCAATGTAAAACCAAATACAGTGTAAAAGAAATTAAAAAAAAAAACAACACAAAAAAAAGGAAAAAAATCAGTCTTAGGGATTGGTTTGTGAAAAATAGAAGATGTTCAGCTATGGCAAAGACACTGACACCCTTGCATGTACTGAGAGCACTTAAAGGTCAGCAGGACACCTGAACAGACTATGACTATCACCTGAGGAGCATGCTCAGCTTTACACAGGCCTTGGGAAAGGGCTAATGCACAGCTCCAAGGGCAGAAGGAGCCCTGGCCAAGACAATCTACATTCAGTGTTGCTCTGGGAATGAGTTTACTCAGCCAGCTGTGATGCATATGGCCAGGGCTCCCACCCTCCCAGCTTTATTTTAGCACTTGTTCTCTGTGGAGAAGTAACAGATATGCAGTATGAAGCACAGCCAAGCACAGTGGAAAGCTGTTCAACACAAGCTTCCCACCTTTGCTCTCCAATAGGCAAGGCACTGGCTCTAAACCCAAGAGTTTTCAAAGATATAATAAATATTACATGGTTCAGTTTTGATGTTTGACCTTTCTTGCTTATGCTGTACCACTTTTAATGTTCATGAAGATTTTGATTTTTAAAGGTAAGCTAGAACAACTTTAGAAGACTCTAATACTGAGCATTGCCCCATGAAAAAAATAGTTGACTTGATAACTGAGCAAAGATAACTGTAACCTAAACAGGCAAGTCAACCTTGTTATGTATTGTCACGACAACATACTTCTATGGTCCCAGCATCACAAATAACACAGTCTCAGTAGATACCAAGTGCTGAGAGGGTGCATCCCACTAGTCTTCCAGAAAGTATTGATGACTGAATGCTCCAGCATTCTTCAAAGAATATGTATAACCATCAGCTTGAATTGCATTTGAAATCTGAACTGAGTCCCCAGGAAAGCTCCTGTGAAAAGTTCCTGTTACGCTGAAGAGCCCTCATGATGCAGACAACCATTTGAAGTCCCGGAGAACTCTAAATGTTCAATAATTGTAATTAGAAGTTTTCTCCCGTGGAACATTGAGAAAGCAAAATAAACAAAGGTGCAATGTAAATGAATAAGGTGGTCTTATTTTTTTCAATTTTGCAGGTAACACTAGTTTGAATTTCTTGTCTCAAAAACGAAAGACTATGTACTTTGTAGACCACAAATGTCAACATGACTCACAGCAGAGATCCACACCCTTTCCACATTTTGTTTAAACAAAAAAGATAGACATGGCTAATAATGTGGGCCAAATCTAACCACACAGCCCAGTGACTTATGCTAGACAGGCAGCTGTGCACATTTACATTAAGTCTTTGACAATATGAACATTGTATCCATTACATTAAAATAGCACTAATATAAAATGCCAGTAAATAACAAAGTAAATAATTACTCACTGCTCTAGTGATGTCACTAACATTGCAAAGATTAGTAATTCCAAGTTCCCCTTCCTATAAGAGAAATACATACATTTTTTAAAAGTGTCAAAATGTTTCCCAAAAATTCTTTAACATATAATAAAGCATTGCTTTGCTGTGAAACAGATTTTATTTGACTGATGTTTCCTCATCTGTAGAAATTTGTTATTGACACACCAGTAGCTTCTCACTGGAGACTAATTTCAGAGTACCATCAAACAAAGACATTGGCAGAATCACTTGTTATTAATTAAATTATCTCAGGTAGGAATTTGGCTCTTATTTCCTGATTCTGGTTCACTGAGTTGATAACAAATGCTCCACGAATATGTTGGGCTTAAATGACAAACCCAAGTGGCTTTGACTTCTGGAAAGCAAAAAGATCTTTCTTCGAGCTAAGGCTCAAAAGGCTCAAGCCTTTCATCTGGCCATCTTTTGAAGGGTTTTGTGCAGGATACGCACCTGTTTTTTAACTTAATTCAAAGTGTGCAAAACCAATCACTGTCTGCGAAGTGCAAATGATTTGAGGATGTATGCACCAACCTTAGAGCAGCTGAATAGTAGCTTCTAAGTGGAAGTTTTGACATGAAAATGGGTAAGAGCAATCTGAATAAAACAACTTTCAGGAAGAAATTTTCAGCACAACTGGGCACATTGTGACAATAGTAAGGATCAGAGTTTCAAAAAGCAAATTTGAACAGAAGTAGAGTAGAGGAGTAAAGTAAGATTTACATCTCTCTGACTCCAAAATCACATTTTTCTCATCTGAATCCCTTGCACAATATATTCACTGCACACGGATGTGATTTTCCTGTCTTTCAAAGCTGAAAGGAAGAGCAACTTATTTCTTATTCTGAATTAATTTAAGCTTAAATCTAAGGATCCCCATTAAAGTTATCATTGCATGATTGGCTTCCATCAGGGAAGGCAATTAACTCTTTCACTGAAGCAAAAGTTAGAAATAATTTGGAAAAAAACTGTCAGAAAAATGTATGAAATAACATGGAGTAGGTGATAGTCCTGTGCAGTAGGTTTCCACAGTTAGTTAGCACCAAGGCACAGAATGTCCTTTTTACAAAGCAAAGATACACGGTCCTCTAAACCACATCAACATTTCAGGCAAATAGAAGCAAGGAGGCCATTCCTGAAAGCAGAATTGTTGTTTGAATTTGAGAAGGTTTGCTATTCTTTGTCCTGCATTTATGGAAGGACAAATAATAAATTCCATGCCACTGTTAAAAGGAATATTAAGAATGCATAAAACTAAGGATCTGAACACTAATTTTAATACTTACAGAAATGCCCAAAATTTAAGCCTGTTAACTTAAAAATTAAGCTGCAACTAGTTCAGTACAGTTGTGAAAGCCACAGATTCCCAGACAATTTCTTGTGAATTGTCAGTTTTCCTATGTTTATATTAAAAAAAAAAAATCCTGGACTAGGCAGAAACTAATAAGGAAAGTGAATAAACGGTAAGGAAACAAGTTTATCAGCCACACATTCCAGGATCTTTAGCATTTATAGTAATTTCCTCAAATCAGATTAGTAGGATTTCTTCTTTACCAGGTGCCACAAATTCAAATGTTAAACATTAGCTTGCAAACTACACTTTTACTAAGATACAATATTTAAAATAATTTTGGAAAAGCTGATAGGTAGTATAAAATGCTAACAACCACCTGTGTTCCAAAAGAGTCTGAAGTTTCTGAAAACTTACCAGGTTACTTGTACATAGGTTTTGACAATTCCATGAGAAAGTACAGTACACTGCATAAATCCATAGATAGTAAAAAACAACAAGTCTGTTTAGCGGGAAAACCCACAGACAAGCGTTTCTCATCACTTAAACTTAATTTCTTCTGTCAATCTGATTCTTTCCTTGACCTGGCCATACAAACTCCTTTCAGTCTAGGTGCCAGAGATACAACTGTGAAATTTCTGCATGTCAGGTTATTAAAATATCTTTTAAAACCTTGTTTACACTCCCTTCAACCACTTCTCAGCTTCCTGGAGCACTTGTCTTGAACTTACGCAACATCTATTTCATAGTTTCTTATTAAACCACTGAAACAAAGGAGCTGACCATTGAAAGTCAGTGTATCTACTTACACAAGTATCATTAACGTAAAAGGGAAACTAAGCACAATACTTTCAATCAAGTGCTCCAAGCAACACGGAAACAGGGAAAGGGTGGGAAAAAATGGCCTGAAGTTAATTTTTACAATTTTTAAACTATTTCTAAATATTTTCAAGTGAATGCAACTAAGAAAATCTGTTTGTGATGATGAATAACCATTTTAGAACACCACTGGTCATATTAGTCATGACAAAAATTTTAATTAATTCTCCGTTTTAATAATGATTTCCAAATGCTCCATTTCCACACCAAAACACCACACAAAACAGCCCCCTGTCTGCTTTCTGATGCAGTCTAGTAAAATAAGCAAAGCCAGTCCACCAGGGGCTCTCCACATGAGCAGGCACAAATGAACCAGTAAGTCTGTACCCATATCATGGAAGAAATGTGAAGCTGATAGATAAATCAGGTATCTGATTTAAAGAGTAGTGAAGAGTCTTACATACAGTTGGAGACTCACATTAAAGAGGGCGGTGGAAATTCAAGCTTAAAACACATCCAAGTCCCAGTCTGTGGCACATCTGTGCTGTATTGGCAGAGCCATCCACAGAGTCATTCTGCAGCAGAAAATCAATCCAGCTGACATAAATATATATATATATATATATAAACAAATGCTATGTCATTTTGTGCATGTGCATTACTCATAAATTACATTTTATATAAATAATATAGCATTTGATGATGAGTTGAAGTTGGCACATTCTGTCATTACAGAGGGTACCTATTTTTCCACCATATATTCCCAAGCCCCATTCACTTTCCAAGCAAACATTTCTGTAGTCATGCAATAGAACAGGCGAAGAATCTGGTTAACACTAACCCAGAAATTACAGAAGTGATTTGGCTTGCATTAACCTGGTGCTGTTTTCTCTGGTTCAGGCTCTAGAATAATCCCTTGTCCATGCAGTGAAAGGAGTAGAAGCACCAAGGTAGGAGGAAAGGGCAAGGAAAGGGTAAACCAGGCTGGAGATAGCTCATGAGTACTGTGAAGCACGTGACTCAAAGGTGATAGGAGTAAGGAAAGGCTTTGTGGAGCAGATTCCTTCTTTTTCTTCCAGCTGCTTTGGGAAGCATTTGAGGATTTCCTTTTGCATTATCTTAAGTCTCCTCACCACTACTCAAGGGTGTTCCTAGATGAGAGTAAGACTTATCTAGGGTGAGCTAGTGAGGGGCAATTCCTGTCCCATTTGTTTGTCACTTCACTCCAGAAGGATGCTGCCCCCATTCCAGCCCACAAGCAAAGCTGCTCAAGAGGGAACTCCTTAGCTCCAGCCAAAATAAGCCTGTCTAGTCTTGCTGCTTAAACAGTAGCTCTCTGCTAATCCAGTTTATCTTGACTGAAGAAGCTTCGTCAGAGCTCACATGATCAGCAAAACTGAAGAGGAAGCTGGTGACAGGCAGATGTAGGCTACAATTTCTTCTTGAGGCAAAGTACTTTGTGCTTTAGATAGTTAGGACATGTAGGACACTCAGGATTTGGTCTCTAGGACTAGTAGGTGTATACAAATAAATTAAATGGATCCACACCAATGCCTCAGCAAGTGTAATGGAATAACCCACATCCACACTTTAAAAATTATTCATACCCCAAGAGAAGTTAGGTCCAACTGAAATACCTATGAGCAAAGGCTCCCAGCTGTCACTATATCCCAAACTGTTCCTGGATATTGTTTGTGCAAGTGTTGATATGAATAAAAATCAAATAGAGTTTAACAACTGATCTATCAATTTCAGGATTGAGAATGCTGGCTCTTGTGGATTTAAATTACTATCTTAGATGTAGCACAGATAAACAAATATGTTTAGGTTCAAACCTTCTTAAAAAATCTTTCAGTTGTATTTCATTAGTCAACACTTGTTTTGTTTTGGGTTTTTTTTTTAGGAACTGATTGATGGTTCGGATGTCTTGGGGTTTTCGGTATACATAGGGAGGAGCAGTGGCAGGTGAGAAACATAGAATCATAGAATCATTATAGTTAGAAAAGACTTCTAAAATTATCTAATTCAGCCTTTGACTGAACACCACCATGCCAACTAAACCATAGCATTGAGTGCCACAGCCAGTGCTTTCTTGAACACTTCCTGGGATGGTGACTCTGCCAAGTTAAGATTCTGGTGAAAAATGCAATCATGGTGCATCTTAAAGTCTGGAGAAAAAATCTGCAGCACCATAAAAATGTTGGCATTTGGCTTTTACAACAAGGAAATTTGGTTGCTATCAAATACACGTGACTAACCCTTTCTTTATAACTGGAAAACTTGGCTATTAATGATGCTGATAATTCTTGTCAGAAATCATTTGTACACTCATATATGGGTAGTACATGCATACCTTGCACAAATACAGATAGATAATCAGTTACAGAGAGTTAATAAAGTAATAACATTAAACACACTATTCAAACAAGGGACTAGTCGAATGATGCAGAAATTTTTCTTAGACTTCCACACTGGTTTCCACCAGGTGTCACTGTAACATCCCATAAACCACGACCTTCAAAGGAAAAAACAAGACTGAAGTATCCCCTATCTTGTTTATGCTCATTTCAACACATTCATCGAACAAATACTAACAGTCACCTGAGTCTTTGGATTTTTCACCTGAATTTCAGGAATTCTTCAGGAATAGACTATTTAGGGACTTCAGAAGCCGAACCTTAAAAGGAGGGTTTGCAATATTTGTAAATGATAGAGCATTAAGTGTAATTTTCAAATGCATCCCTACCATATTACAGATCTGCTTACAGAACAATATTTCCTTCATCCCAAAGACCAGCAGAAGGAGAGGATCTGCAAGGGAGTAGACTCAATGAGGAAAAAATTGAGAAAAGAAAACTACATTACAATTCCCTACCTGAACAGAAACACATGTCAGAGCATTTTGCAAACTATGGATTGGTCTTTCAAAACTTTTTTTAGAGAAATAGAACCATGTACAGACAAATGAGCAGCCCTGATAGTGATGAATATGGGCTGTCATATCTTGAGGAGAAACACGCACAGTAAAACAAGTAACCAACACCTTCTTTATAGCTGAAATTATCATGATCCATGAAGACAAACCTCTTCTGTGTGTGAACATGCACATGATTGTACATATGTATGCATGAATGGTATAATATAAGCAGACTAATGATTTAAGACTCAGAGCTTTATGGCTCTGCTGCAACAAAATTATCAGCTTTAAGTAGCTTGGCAGCCTCTTCTACCACACCCCCCAGTGCAGAGACACAGGTTGTTGCACATACAGCCAGAAAGATCAGTTGGGAAACATCATCTGGGCTGCCAAAGGTTACAGTCCATCACAGTAACATAAACTGATGGCAACTTTAGTTTATTTTAATACTACAGGACAAAAACTCTCAAATTTCAGGGAAACTCCCAGCTCACCCAGTCCTGGAGCCATGCCATCATTCCTGCCCCTGTGGCAGCAAAATCTGCCAATAAAGGTAGGCCAAGCAGCTCAAGGTAACACCCACTCCAGCAATTTAATTTTGATCTGCTCCCACGTGTGAGTCAGGAACTTAAAATCTCATCAAATGAAATGCTTGCCTATGTGCTGCCACTTAAACACATCTATGTAGAGTTTCACAAAACAGCAGCACACAGCAGCAACTAGAAGAACAAAAGCAGAAAGGATGGCTGAGGAGGTAAGGAGGGGGACACCCAAAGCCCACAGATGTCTGTGTCTAATCTGTTTGTGTCCAGTTATGCAACTCTCAAAATTCCTTGAAGATGGACCACATTCATGAATCCTATCTTGATGAGGGGACAAGTTGGCAGAGGTAAGAAGGGACAGACTGTCAATCCCTCAGCCAGCCTATAGGGCAGTGCAATGAAAAGGAAAGTCTCAGCTTTTACTTATTAGTTTTTAACTACTTTGTCTTGAGGAGGTCATCTTGAAAAGATATGCTGATGTGAAGCACTCACTACTAGTGATGGATTTTCACTTTTTTCCAAAGATCACAGATTATTCTCATTTTCCCTCTAGCAATGGGCCCCCATTAGATCTTGAATTTCTCAGTAAAGTAAGTGAACAAGGACCAGGCGGACAAAACCCTTCCCTTCACCACCTAGGCCTCTCTCCTTCCCCTTCTATTTGTTGGTGCAACTGCTAAGACAGCTGTTTGTCTGGCAATAGCAGCCAGTCCAGGGAGTGCTGTGCACAAATAGAGGGAAGACCATAAAGCAGAGAAACCCCCTGGAGTCTGGCTCAAGATTTATATCTATCTCTGCAGATTAGAGAAGTGGGGTTAGTGGGGGGCGGGGAAGCAGACTGTTAAACTGGATCAAATTGGAGAGACAGTCATGCATGAGATACTTAGCTAAACCAGTCAGGAGACAGGGATTTGTTTCTATTGATCTGCAGTAATGATGACTGGAGAAATGTCTCATTAAACGATGTACAATGATGTATTTCAGACTAGGCGAATTTGAACTGTGGAGATTTACAATAGCAAGTGCTGTGAAAGCTAGGCCAGGATAGAAAATACAAAGAATGCTAAAGGGTAAAATGGATCTACACATATGCTGCTAAAAGATTAAAATGTAAAGGGAAAAATAATATATTAGGGCTTACTAAACTACGTTTGTGTAATCATCCTATGTGACACTAGGGAGAAAGAGAGCAACCACAAGTGACAATGAAAGCCTTGCTGTTAAGTAGATAAAGCTTGCACTGCTTTTTGTATTGCATTATAGGGGATAGGTTGGCAGAGTATTTGCAAAGTTTTTTGGTCATTTGTTCAATTATACTATCTATTAGATAACTCCTGATTATTACTATTAAATGTCCAGTCTGAAATTTGAAGGAAACTAGATTTCAACATACACAAGTAGCGGGCAGTGCAATAGTGTAAGTGTAAAATGGCCTGATGCAGCATTTCTGAAGAGGATCGCACGGAAAAGATGTGCCAAGTTTTTTAGAGAGGAGCAGAAAGAAATAAGATTGCATACTACAGAGGGAGTGACTTATTGCTCTGAGCATGTAGATCAGTGTATAAGAAGATATAAAGTCAAGATTAGGACAAAAAGACAAAAGGTGCAGATTACATGATCTTTGCAGAGATCTTCAGAACAATCAGAGGTTCAGCTTGCATAAACATCTCCCATAGAAGTCTCTATCTCTAACACTTCCTGGTTTCCATGGCATTCCCAAATACCTGAACATTCTATCTCCCATTAGTTCCATAAAAAGAAATTGCTTATGCAGCAATCCAGAGAGCCCATCTGCATAGAATTTCTTACAGATAAAGAGCCAACAGTGTCTGCTATGGAGAAAGGATTTAGCAGAATTTGACCATTTTGATCACCTGCCTGTGTAAGTGTGTTGCCAGAGTGTTGCTTGGATGTACTGCTCAATTACCTTTTGGTATATATCTAGAATTTCAGTCCTTCTCTCCTGAAAGTTTCTTTCTGACTTCCTCTCCTTGGTTGAGCAGCACCTTTGGGTACAGGCACTGATGCTGGTCCACAGAAACAAGTAGATCCACACAAGCAAGAGAAAAGTTCCTCATAGTAGGGGGGAGGAAATAAACAAGATTTCTAAAATGTTTTTGAGCCTCCAACAAACAAACACAGGTTGTTACAAACAGCTGAAGATATGTCTGATCACTTCTAATTTGAGGGACAAGGAAACATCCCCTTGGAAGACCATGGTTAGCTGGGACTACCATCATGAGAAATCCTAAGGATGGTAACCCGGCATGTCATTTCCACCTGTATCAACAGGCAAAAAGATAAATTTTGTCTTGTTTCACTAACATATGTCAACACCTCAGACAGTGCAGTCAAACTCAGTTTTTATCCTCTGAGGGTTTCAAACCCCTCTGGAATACCAACAGCTGCCAGGCTTTCAGACATGGCCATTCCTTGCCCCATGAGTGGAGGGCAAGGCCTGAGCACACCTCCACAGCCCCCCAGAATTTGAATCTACCCACTGAGGGACAGCCTGTGCTGAGTTCCTCAACCATGTGCCTGCTCCCCTGCTCTAAGGAGTGTAGGGCTTGATCTTATTCCCTAAATACAGGTCACTGTTTCAGGGTATCCCAGATGTTCATCCAGGTCTGGCAATGTTTAGGCACCCTGGCAGGAGACACCTGGGGCAGTGACCATCCCATCCCCAGACAGGAGTAGGGCAGTCAGGATGACCACCAGGCACCTCCTGGGGACACAGACAGGCCAAGGCTAGACTGGGATGTGGGTCCGTGGCTGGGCAGGGTCCAGGGCTGGAGATTGGCCCTGCTTGTAGCATCAGTGGGGCAAGAGCTGATGGCCTCAGGGGCTGACATGGGACCCTGGTCCCTGAAAGAGGGAGAGAGCCCAGTGGGGTGGGGCAGGGAAGTTTGTCCCAGGATTGCACTTGGGGCCCAGGCTGGCAGGTGTCACCCAGAGCAATGGAGCCCCTGCCCTTCTGGACCACTAGCTGAGAGCCAGAGGGGTATCCCAGCATCTCAAAAGGCCATTGAACTGAGCTTACCATCTCCACTGACTGCAGCAGCAGCCATTTGAATTTAGATGTGTTGATTTTAAATTCATTACAAGGCTTTTAAACAACCTAAGTATTACCTGCCCACAGCCATGTCTGCTGCCCCTAGAGCTGGCACTGACATGCTGTCAGACTCACTGCAAGCTGTTGAATGAGATTTTTAATTTGTTTTGCTGAGGAAATTTCCTTCCAGCTGAGGGCAGTTTCCTTCCTGAGGAAATTTTCTTCACTGAGAAGTCAGGCTGATGTCAGAAGAAGCAGGGGGCAGGTACACAGAGTTACACCTGCACACTGCAAGTGAGGGTGCACACTGATGCTGAGAGGGTTTATCACTCCGTGAAAGAGTTTGTGTTCCCCACCACATTCCCAGACCTCAGTTTCCCTGCCCTGTCCTAGCTAGCAGCATGGGCACTCCCACTTGCACCAGGTCTTGTGCTATTCTGATGCTCTACTGAGAAAATTCAGATCCCCAACATAGCAGAAAGCCATTCACCTTATTGTCAAGCAAATGTTCTGCTAGCTCAGCAAATTGAACTAACTCAACACAATATCAGGTGAGCACCAGGAAGAGGGGAAGTAAGGCCAAGAAAGGAACCCTTTGACCCAGATGGTTTGAACCTTCACTCTTAACAGCTGCTATTGTTTACTAAATTTAGGTCTGATACATCATTGTCCTGTAATAGAGAGAAGCCTGGGGAGCAGGGTCTGCTGCTCATGACATGTTTAAATGTGATCTTGCACAACAGAGCTCTGACCTCTCTCTGCATTATGATAGCACAAATAGTAAGAGTTGGCCTTTAATCGTGAGCACATCTGGACTCCCAAAGGACTTGCAAAACAATGACATGCTTAAGCTGTAATGATAAACACTACCTCAAGGTAAAGCAGGCTAACATAGGAGAAGCATTAAACAAGGGATGTCATACTGGTTCATATGTTTTGTGCTCCCAAGATTAAAGATATTAAATTGGTTTATGAAAAGTACATTATTTTTCCAGTTTTATTTACATGCACAAACACAAGCATACATATACCTCTTCCAAGGCTGAAAGAACTTGGTGGAGCCCAAAAAAGAAAGGGATTTATCAGAAAGAGAAAATCTCTATATCAAACTGGATATACGAGAATCACTTACTTTAAAACAATAACTACAATAATTATTTCTGAGAAGATTCTTCTAATTTGGTTGAGGGGGTTGTTTGGGGGGGTTTATTATTTATTTTCCAGTGACATTTGGGATTTGTACTAAATTACATGCCAGAGAAAGACTATTCTGTGGGAAAAGGTTCATGTGCCCTTTGGCAATAATCCACAGGAGCAACTACAGTAGAGACCATATCCTTCAGTTTTCCTGGGCGTTTGTGTTCACAGTCCAGTGTCCTGGTGGATGTTCATCCTAACAGCAATTTAAGTGAAGGCTGAACAGCTGATGTACACAGACAAGCTGTCTTCTATTGCTGTGAAAACTGCAGAAGTTGAGCAGAGTGAAGAGCTATGGATACAGCAATATCTTGAACTATCAGAATCTATAAAGGATGGGCCCAAAGAAGCACTTGACACTGCTGTCAGCATGGGCTCCCACAGTCACTTCAAGGCCCAAGAACTAATCTGAAGGAAAAGACTCTGCACAAGCAGGACTACTAAGCAGTAATGTCTCCTTCAGTGGAGTTTCCAGATGTACAAAGAGTGCCCAGATACATACGCTTCAATGACTGCATGCCAATCAAAATATTTTACTGCTTTTTCACTTAAGTTTTTCAGATAAATATAATACATATGAGAAATTGTCTGTAAGTGTATTTTTATAAGACTAGTAAAACAAAACAGCTATAAATATTTCCCTTGTGTAGCAACAAGCTAGCCTTCACTTGGTAGAATGGCTGTCTGCAAATGTTATCATTATTTTCTAACTGTGGTATCTCTGTCAGGCTGGTTTTGTTTCCTTTACTTCAGTGTTTGCTATTCTATTGCATTAAAGTAATTCCACAGATCAAAACAACAAAAAAAAAATCCTCGGACACTACCACAGAACGAGGAACTTCAAGAGAAGATACTGGTTTTAAGATACAAGGAAGTAAGTGAAGGTTCATGGTCCACCAAATACAGCCTCTGCAACCAGCAGAAACCAATGTGAAATTCCCTACATGTGCTCCAACAATGGTTTGTAACTGAGAGGAGGCTGAAGAGCAGCCAGGCTTCCTGCTCCTGCTCATTTAAAGGATAGGATTTGCCTCCCTAGATCCCTAGTAATGAGGGCATATTGATGGGGGTGTGGGAGAAGAATCAGATAATATCATGAGAATGAATCAAAATCCATTGGATCTCTCTCTTTTCTAAGTAAAAGCTACAAAGTCAGATAGAAGACAGTTCAACAGTGCTAACATGAATCCTGATGATTGAGTAATATAGCACACTCATCTTTATGGAAACAGTTGGTCAAATACCCATAAATGTCTAAATAGTACTGTTTTCAAATGTAGACAGCAGTAGTCTAAAAGTAGACTAAAAGATTATGGTGACCCCTGAAGAGGTGTTGAGTCCTCATAACTCTCAGATGGGCAGGGTGCTGCATGAGAAAGTCAGAAACTAGAGGGACTTAGGTCTTCTTTTGAGAAAAGGGTATATGTTTCCACTGCAAGACTAGACCTGGTAATTATTACTAGGGTTAGTTTTACCCTGGTTGGAGCATCCAAAAGCACAGTCTTAGCTGTGGTTAGCTGCACCTACACTGTGCTCAGTGTCTGGGATTCTGGGTGTCATCCTGCATCCTTTTGTGCTTCACTAAGCCCAGCCAAGCTGTCTCAAGGCATCTCTTCAGTGAGGCTGCCTGTTTCTCTTGACACATGAGGAACTGTGGCTAGGTAGTGAGGATTGTAGCAGGGACTCTGGCCACAAGCAGATGTTCTCTGCCAGGCTTGGTCATGTCAGCTGAAGGTTTTCTTATTCCTAGATGCTCAGTGCTGTTCATCCACTGGACGAATGCCTTCAGATGAAGCCATGAACGGTTCACTCAAGCCTTTTAAGCTGCTGAGGACAAATGTGTATGAAACAGATTAAGAAAACACATCTACTGCAGAGCCTTTAGAGTGGGAACTCAACATGACCAGGCAGCAGGAGCTAGAAATTTAGATTAGGCAGCAGAGCTGCTCACACGGTGAATGCCTGGCCCTGGCCCTAATATCTGTCATCTGTGCAGGCGAGCAGCCTGGAGGAGATGAATTTCTGAGCTGAATCCACATAGGCAACCAGCCCAACCTCACCATCCTGCACCAAAGCCACCATCATGCTCAAGGGAAAGAGTGCAAAGAACATCTGATTTTGGTGAACAAATGCCATACTGGATATAGAGCATAAAATTAAAATACAGGCTGAATTTATGTCTAGGAGGCAGACCTCACTTGGGCTTAACTACATACATCACATTTTGAAAAAGGCCTTTAGAACCATTTCTGAACATTGGGATCAAGAGCAATGGCCAGTATGTATGTCTAGCATAACTAAGAATATAGTATCTTTTGTGAAAGAAGTATACAGAAGGATGCCAAAAGTTCTTGATTTGGGAAAGAATATTTGAGAAATTATACTGTCCACATAAACCTAACTTTCAGTGATAAAAATTTTGATTATTGGTCATTTATTATCTCATGAGGAATGAAAGTTTAAAATTATTTTGAGTGTTTACCAAAATGCCGTATTTACTTTCTTTGACAACAAATCTAAGACAGGCTCTAATTTTTTGTATTTCATAAACAGCCACAATAATACATTAAATACTCTAATTAAAATACAACAAAAAATATTCGCTAAAGTCCACACTTTTTGGAAATTATTTTCAAAAAGGCAAAAATGTCTTTACAAAAACAGATGACATTTGATCTGATTTTTACATTTAATAATTAGCCTGGCCTTCAAAGCAATTGACAGTGAACCCTTAAACTATATATACAGTTGAAATCCACAGTTGTGATAGCTATGAATTACAAGAATTTGACCTTGTAATTCAGTGGTGTGATAGCCCAATGCTATGTAGAAAAGCTGAATAAGAAGCTTTTTCTCCATACATAATGATTATTGCAGATTTATGGGTTATGTTTCCACTATGCATAACTGGCTTACTTCTGTGAAGCTCATGAGGAGTGCAGACTTCCACAGGGCCTGAACAGAGCACAGGGAGCAGGGAGGGAGAATAGCCCCACACATGATGAATTGCTAAATTAATAAGCATGATTCCCATCCCTCTATCTTGAAAGAAATCCACTGAAGGGAAAGAAGGCTATCTCTGTTCTTACTTTTCAACTCCTGGGGCTTTAAGACTGAGTTCATATCACACCCTGCAAAAAAACTGCAACGTAGCACAAACACTTGAAATTAGGAAGAAGAGCTAGATCTGGATGATTTATGTTAAATCAAGCAGTCACTCAGCTCATACTTGTATTTGCTTTCAGCTTCTAAGGCCTCACTTATATCCAGGACTATAGTGATCAATAAAATAGCATGCAAACTGCCCTCTCCAGAATACAAAAGTACCACAGCCTCTCTATCAGAAATGGTCAAAGTCTGCTTACATGCATTCACCTTTCATTATCCCACACCTTTGGGAAGCAGAATATAATTAGATTGATTTCTGCCTTTATTTTAGTCATAATTTAAATATAATTGGTTATTCCTGCAAGCAACCTGGGGACTGCTTCTTATTTTGCACAAGTTATTTCTTTGCTGTTATTTGGATGCAGCCTCATAAACATGAGTAAATGATTAAGACTATTTGCTTCTCAAGGAAAAAAATGCAGACTATGCAAATTAATTGTGAACTCCCTCTTGAAAATCCCAAACACGCTACAGTTAAAAATTACATACTACCTATATATTAAGGGACAAAATTTGATATTTTTCAAAAGTATGAGGACAAATACCTTACAGAAACAGAAAAACCCTTTAAAACACCTATAAAAAACAATGAGAGCTTTGTCACTGACAAATTGATCAAGGATTGTGCCAACTAAGTAAGTTATAAAATAATAGACCGCTTTGACAAAGAATGTCATGAATCTCTTGATCATAATATTTTTCAAGGCAACACTAAAACAATATGTTTAAATGAACATTCTGCCCCATATTTCTTGACAGCAGCATAGCATTTTTGGTTGATTACCTTCAAAATCCAGATGATTAGCTACTTCATTTCTTTTTGGTTGAGACTAAGAAAAATTATGACCCAAGACTACCAAGTAGCTGTGAGGAACAGCAAAACATGTGGCAATGGGACAAATGATTAGTCTTCAATTTGATCTCATAATTACATCATAATAGGTGACATGATTGGATAGGTTACAGCAACTGAAGTGATGAAAAGTGCACATTCACCCCTATATGATTCTCATTAGAGTTACACCCAACTGCTGCTATTGTAGTGAATGAGGCTGCCTATCTCTTAGCATCCAATTATCCCATAGGCATTCCCTGCCAGTGCTAGTAAGAGCCCTGCTATCACTCCCACTCAGACAAGACCTATAGGTCTAAGAATATTTATAGTCTCTCTGTGCTAGGGATTTTTGCTATCAGTGTAATTGCATAATGCCACTATTTGGATACAACTCATCCACGTGGGTGCGGGCAGTAACCTATGCTAGTGCAAGTTAAACTGTTTCTTCTATCAGGATATTTTTTTTCTGTCTGATTCTTACCTCATGTTTGCCTTAAAGTACTAATGAAGCACTTGGTCAGGATATCCTCTTAGGTACTTGATCAGAACTACTTAAAAAGTGGAAATGTTATTTTACTAACTTCTTCACTCCTGTGCATTTTCACACCTGAAAATGAATGCTTGCAGTAGGCAAGGATGGAAGTTGGTAATATTAACTTCACCAGAACCAGGGCTTGCTCTGAGAAGAGCTCAGTCCCACAGTTTGCTACAAGATATACTACCATTTTTGCAACAGTAGTTTGATGAATATCCAGAAGAGTCCTGGAGGGCAGTCTGTCTCCCACTGGTTTAATGGCATGCAGATCTTAACAGAGGGTAGTCTTATACAGGCTGAAATGTCTTTGCTGCTTCATGGGAATGGTCTTAGCCTTCTAAATCATAAAAACACAGCACAGCGCACTGTGTCCATTAAATACTCCACATATACAGAATAATTCATATGTGTCTCAAGGAACTTGCTAAACTTTCTAAGCCATGCCACAGCCTAGCAGCACCTCTGATTTTGCTGTAGCCTAACCACTGTTAACAGGAGTCCTTGCGTATCATATACAAATATTAAATCTAGACACATCTCAGGCTTTTACTTTATATGTTTTATTTTCTGATTTTTTTTATACAACCACTACATACACTTCTGGCAGAACACTGTACCTGAATACACAAAGATCAGCAACCAGAGCCCTTTGTTCTCAGCTTTATCCTGGAAATCCATTATACCATTTATTTTGCCCCAATGAAAATGCAAAACCTAGCCCATGTATAGAGTGCTAAAAGGCCCCTCAAACTGCAAGCTATCCTTGAGCTAACCAAGAGATTAACATGCCTCTCAATGGCTAGAATTGCTCTTGCACTTTGCAATTTGTAACCTTAGGTCCTCTCCATCTCATTGCTCTTTCCATTCCTCCTCCTTCTTTTATAAAGTCATCTAAGAAAAGGCTTTCCACTTACTAAGAACGGGGACATTCCTGTTAGCCATACAAAACCAAGGCTGCTCCAATAAGATGAAACTTAAACATCTTTGTATATACTATGGTTTTGGCTTCTGGGTTTTTTTTCCTAGAACATGTGCAGAACAAGATGCTTTTGAGAGAAAGAATGCGTACAGTGCCAAGCTTGCAGATAAGTTTAGGTGAACTCTTCAGTGAGTTTTTTCTTCATCCCCTGCCCCTTGCCCCAGGCACACTATCAGTTTATCAACACACAAGGCATGCAAGGACTCATCAGATTATTTAGGTCTTCTTAGAAACACCTCTTTCAGTGCTTGTTATGTAGAACTATGTAACAGTATATAAAAAGTATAGGTTAAGAAGGTAAATCCATGAAGCTAGAGACTGTATAAGTCCATAAATGAAACCTGGGTATGTCCTCACCATACTGATTAACCATCTTCTAAAGGATTCTGAGCTGATTTTGTCCCCTCTTGCCATTCATCCTGAGACCAAAGATCTGTGGAGTAAAAACTGAATTTCTCACGTGCAGGTGACTGCATGGTAAAGGTATCCATATAATGAATACTACATGACACACATTACCTAGTTGTAGGTAACTCAGTTAATCCCATTTGCATTACACACAAAGTATTCCTTAACTCTACTTACTATACTTAACTATACTTGGAAAACTGCTTGTAGAGGAAGGGCACCATCATCATGGCTAAGCTCCACAAATAAAGAATTTTTTGGGAAGGGCTCTACCCACGTGGGTGTGTCCCAGCCTGTGCAGTGGATTTTTTAGGTGAGGCACAGCGTGTGCAGAACTGGCCCCACCGTTTAACTCCTAAGGTTCATCTGCCACGGCCGAGTGAGCTTGGATGGTGACAGTAAAGTCCTCAGGACTAGAACGTACAGTCCCCGGTATTCCCAGGAGGTCTCTCATCCAAGTACTAACTGGGCCCGACCCTGCTTGGCTTCCGAGAACTGACAGGATCAGGTGTCAGGGTGGCATGGCTGTAGTTATAAAGGAAGGACACATGTTCTTACTAAATAGTAGCCCACCCATGTCCTTGGATGAATTATGTCTCTTTCAAATTAAGTCAGTGTTACTGACCAAAATCAGCTACATTAAGCTGTCAGGGAATTATTCTGTTGTGAAGCTCCCATTGTGTGATAACTTATTAGTCAGGCTCGATGTATGCCTTTTTCTGAACTAATGTTTTCCCTTGACTTGAAGCCCTTGCCTTTAAAAAACTGTATTTATTTAAAAGCTGGTTTTAGCTTTCCTCCTTACAATGGGAAATTTAGAAAAGTACATATGAACCAGTGTAGCAAGGTGACAGAGGTTACACAAGTCTTCGAATAACAGCTTTTAGAGCTATGGACTACTTCATTTGTCTTAATGATTATTTAATCCTGGAACCTGACAGTACGTTCTTTGCCTACAGCACATTGAAAACTGACAGGGAGATGGTATGGTAATGTGAATTTAATAGCAAAATAAATAATACAGAAGGTACTGAACTGATTGGGTTATTATTATCATCCTATCAAAGTCAATAGGAAAGCTGTGCTTCCAACACCTGCAAGGGGTGCAGAGTTTCCATGGGAGCGTTATATCCATTTGCACTATGAAACATGTGGCCTTGGACAAGTGACTAGCTCCTGCTGAGCTCTGGGTGGTGAGAAGTTTGAAAAGGCAGCCTGCATGCCCTACCTTGCACCAGTGCTCTCCCGCACCAAGCATGAACGGAAAACAAACACCACTCCCAGACATTTTATAGCCCCAGTCTCAAGGGCACGACTTATCATTTTACTACAAATCATTGAAATAAACACAACAGTGAATGAAATTATTCTCTATCTATCTGTCCCAGAGGTCACTGCCAAGTCTCCAGTGCTCACAAGGAGAAAGCTTCCTTTCATAGTATCTGCCAACCTACCTTCCTCTTCACTTTGAGCCTCCTAAAGGTGTGTGGCAGGCAAAAGCCATTTTGACCTTCCAAGGCTGCTAGCTTGCCTCTACCGATTACCAGCCACCCAAGTTCTGTGGAGAGCTCAGCACTAGTGACATTATTTGCAAGCTGCATGACAAATCTAATGTTTTCCACATTAAATTGCTCGAGCTCACCAAAACCAATTTATTGCAGCACTGCTTCACTAAGGTTACTTGGAATTGACCTGCAGGACCCTTCTCTCAATAATTACGATAACTCTTAACAAATACAACTAGAACCTGACTTTATTTCTAGAGAATATATTCTAGTTCTCAGTTGATGGAATACAAATCAGAACAATTCCCAGTACCAATCCATGTATGACTGACTGGTTTGGATTGCCTGCTGAGACTGATACAAAACAATGCACTCTTATGTTCTTATACTGTGTTTCAATAACTGCAAATCTTTCAAAGATGATACATGTTTTTCCATGTATATATTGTCCTATTCAATTCTCTCCCTCAGGTTTTCATTTATGTTGAGTGTAACTTTTAGGTTTTGAACCAGTATTTGCTATTGGAAAAACTATTTTCTATGACTACAATATTTTCACCAGTTCTGCGGGTTTTTTTAAATCCAGTCTTGAGGCTGTCGCAGAATTTGACTTTCTGGCCTCCTCCTCTTCATAATCACACTCATTTTTATGGATTTTTTCCTGACACTCTGAGAGACAAGTACAAGTACAAGCCACTTTTGTTTACATGGACACACTCATCTTTAAAACCCTCTCAGTCTTCAGAGTCTTGAAGCCAGTGATCCATCCTAATCTCCTTCAACCAGAAGGATGCTGGAGTTCAGTGGCAAAATCCAGTGAGGCTTAGTCTGACCACCACACTGCTGCACCAATGAACACTCCTTCTGCTTTACACCATGTCTAATGTTTTAATCTAGATTTCAAATTCTCCTTTGCAAAGAAGGGTAAGTCTCAGACACTAACAACGTGTGTTAAATACACATATCAAGAATATAAAGTACTGGGTATGTGGTAAAAAATATGCCTGATCACATATGGTGTCTGAAAAGTTAAAAAACAGACATTAACACTTACAAAACAAGATCTCAATTAGAATAAGGGTTTATTAAACTTGACTTTTTCTAACATAAAATCTAACAATTTTATCTTTATGACATACAAGTTAATTCTGATCTTCATTTTAGAATAGCAGCACAGTATTTCTGACCTGTCAGCAGCGTGAATCCACCTGCCTCACAGCAACCCGTCCTCCAAAAGACTGCATGGAGTCGGACAGGCTACCTTCAATTCTCCAGAACACTTTTAAAAGGCCAGCTGCTGGGGCTTGCTTAATATGTGGGTCTCCTGCAGTTGCTGGTACTATTTACCCCCCATGCACCTGCATCCCTCCCTGTGCCACAGGTCTTTTCCAGAGCCAAGATCATCCCACCCAGACAGAAAGATGCACACGGCATCATTAAAAACCCCTGTGACTAATTCAGTCCATAATGGTAGTGCAAAAAGCTTGCACAGGTTAACCGTCCAGTTGGCAATCCTGCATGGGCATACCCTCACAGGAGCAGATTACAGGAGCCCCATGACGACCTCAAATGTGCTGAAGGGGCCGGACACTCCCACTTGCCCCGTCCGGCTCCGCTGCCCACCAGCTCCACTCGTGTTCCCCTCCCGCGCAGTCACCCCCGCGACCCTTCTCGCTGTGACAGCGGGAGCTAAGCCCGGGAATTAGCCTGCAAACGGCAAAATCATCCTGGTCCCTTAAAAACATACATGCATTTATGAGTGTGCGTATATATATGTGAGCATGTACACGGCCTGCCAACTTCGGGGGCTCGCAGGCGATGTTGGAGGCTGCACGGTTTTAGTGGACCCCTCCAGCCGTGGGGAGCCCCACGACCCCGGTGCAGCACCCCAGAGCGCCGGCGGGTGGGAGAAATAGCACTCGGGGAGGGGGCGGCGGGGCCGCGCCAGCCCCTCGGTCCACGGCAGGAGGAGGAGATACCCCGCGCGGCAGCCCAATGGGAATAGTGGCGCTTCCCCTTCTCCCGTTTCCTCTCTCCACCCCCAGCCCCAGGCCGGGGAGGCGGGAGGCAGCAGCGCTACAGCCCGGCCACCGGCGGGGCGGGGGGCCAGAGGCAGTCCCGCTCAGTCCCTTCTCCGCCTCCGCAGAAACACCTGCGGGGGCAAGGATGCCGGGAGGTGACCGCCCCCCTCCGCGGGAGGGTGGGCTGGCCCCGGAGCCGCCCCAGCGAGGAGGAGGAGGAGGAAGAGGAGAGGAAGAGAAAGGAGCAGGAGGGAAGTGGGGAAGTTGTGCCTCGCCCGCCCCGCCGAGAGCCGGAGCCATGGGCCCCGCCGGGGGAGCGCGGGCCGCCCCCTCGCTGCTGCTCTCGCTGTTGCTCGGAGCCTCGGCCCCGCTCTGGCTGCGGGCGGAGACGCTGGGTGAGTCCGGGGGCGGGCGGCGAGAGGCGGCGTGCGCGGCCCCCCGCGGGCTTTCCTGCGCTGGGGACGAGCGGTGGGTGCTGGGGGGTGTCCCCGCCGCCCTCGCCTCGCTTCTTTGCGGGAGCGTAGCCTGAGCTGCTCTCACGGCTGTATATAGTTGACCTGGTTAATCCTCGCCGGGTTTATCCCCGTGTCTGAGTAGCTGCGAGATTAAAGTGGTAACCGGCCTTACGGTGTATACTACGCTCTTTCTTGATCTTTGTTAATTAGGATTTTGTTTTGGTTTTGGTTTTTAATAAGTCGAATAAGTGGCGGAAAAGTCTCCCGCGAGTTGCGCGCAGGAGGGAGGGAGCGGCCACCTGGGCGCTCGCTTTGGCCGCGCCTCGGCAGCCCCGGCGGGAGCCCCGGGCGGCGCTCGGACACCGACAGCACCCACCGCGGCTGCTCCGGCCGGGACTGCGGCAGGCAGCCCCTGTCCCACAACTGGGTACAGCCAGCTCTGCGCTCCCACTGCCTCGCTGAGGAAGGGAAAATGCCTTTACTCGCGCCGGGACAAAGTTTCGTGGGTATCTCGAGGGGATCTTAGGAGCCCTTTTGTGATGGTGCAGTTTGTTGCAATTAGGGCGCAGGTACTGTTCTCTTTAGGCTGTCGGTTTATAAGGCTCACGGTTAAGCTTCCTTTGTAAATTACAAGTATAGCTGGCATCTCCTACCGAGGAGTTGCAACCTTTTGGCAGTGGCATTGCATGGTCTGATGGATCTGTCTTAGAAGAGGTCCCTGGCAGCTACCGATAAAATAGTTTGTACTGGAAGCTAAGCGCCATAATGAGCTTGACAATGGATTCAGATAAATCAAAAGTTCCCCTGTTAATGTTCTAACTTGGCTGCAAATTCCAGAACCCAGTGCTGTGCATTAGCTTTGCATACAGGCAATGGTACAAAGTACTTCGGCTGATTTATACCTGTTTTTCTCATAACCTGCTTTTAACAGAGATTTCTGATATGGATCTCCACCGAAGGTAGAGCTTGGTGTGAGTTGTGTTGCCTTTCCACCTGACAGCTTCATGGAAGCTTTGCAACTGTCTCCTCAGCACGTTGGGGCTCCGATTTGATATGTTTTAGGAAACATACAATCCCCTCTTTTCATTAGCGTTTCAAAGATTTTTTGTTTGTTTCCTCTTTTACCAAAGTTTGTCTCTCAGACAAGGACATCAAAGTGAAGGAAGTCATTTAGGGAGTGAGAAATACTGTTTGCTGAGATTCCTGGGACGTTTGGTGTATATGGTAACACAGAGCACTAAGTAGGAATCTCTGTCTGTATTCCCAACCTAACTGGTAAAACCATTTATGTTGTATTCATGGTAAAAATGTTTCTACTACCAAACCAACAACATGGAAACACAAGTAATATCTTGCGTGGTTCTCTTTGGACCAAACTCAGACTTACTAGTCTATCCAGTGTCTAGAAAGCAGAAAAGATGTTGACCCTCTGCCCCTCCTTTCCGTTTCTCCTCAGGGGACAGTTCTTCTATGTGTCTGTTTATTACTATTACCCTATAAATTAGGGGCTAAGTGTTTTAAAGTCACACGGTGGAGAAAGGAGATAAGGGTAAGTGGATACAAACTTCCTGTTACACAAGCTTCTTGACTTGATTTAGAAGTTGTAATGGAGCAGGAGAAGTCAGAGTGAATCAGACTAGAGTTTCAGATGATTCTATATCTCCTCACCACTGGTGTCTCCCACCAGCTGGTTCAAAGAAAGATGTGCTGGTTTCAGTATATTGATTTTAAAATACCCATTTTTTAAAAAAACGAAGCAGTACATTTTTCTGACTTCATGAGCTGGCTGCACAACCTGCAGCCTTCACTTTTCCCTTAATTATTTTCTTAAGGTATGGTACAGAACAAGGATGAAGAGGCTATTACAGATTCTATTATTTTACTTAAGTTTCAAATTAAGGAAAAGCCCCTTTTTTCACTGTGGCTCGATTACTTCACAGAGTAGCTCATTTCTGAATGTGACTGTGCAGAGTCCAGGTGTCAGGTGTCTTTCTGTTCTTGAAAATACGCTGTGTTGTCCCAGGACCTCTATGAATGTGTAATTTTGTTGGCCACAGAATGATGATAGGAAAGGCTGAGCATTCAGGGAACTGATTTTAACTAAAAATATTTGTAGACTTAGAAGGTCTCACCTGGGGACAAATACTACATCTGTGACTGTCCATGATGAATAAATAGTTTTGGGATTTATAATAAAAGGGGCCTCTTTTCTCTTTATTTTGGGTTTTGGTTCTTTGCTGACAACTACAAAATATACTTTATTCCCCACCTGCCAGCCTCACACAGCTGTGCCTGACATGGTATCTCTTCTGAAAATCTCCTCCCATCTCCTCCCATTCTCCACCTAAGACAGAATGGAAGCAAAGCTGAAGACATTATCTTTGCCTTTCACCATTCCCTGTTTTTTCTTCTGGTGTTGTTGAAAAGACCTTGAACCATGTAATTGTGGGCAACAGAAATCAGAGTTGAATCAGAGTCTCTCAGAGTTTTCATTCATTTTCTATCACATTTCCAGCCAGTAGGGCTTTAAAATGACCTGAGGGTTGTTTGTTTGTAGGAAGGCATAAGAGGAATGGGGATTATAATCTATTAAGAACAAGATTTAAGCCACTGCTCTTGCTGTACCTCATTTACTTTCACTTCAAATAAAGCACAGCTATGAAACTAGTTCATGTGGGATTTGCAGATCAGCATCCAGAAGTGAGCTTTGCTTGCAGTATTCCTGTATCTGTTGCCAGTTGCAGTCAATGCCCAGTTGCAAGAATTGATGGGCAGTAGACTTTTAAATGTTTTGAGGAAAGGCTCTTATTTAGTGTGACAACAGTGTATCCAGTAATTAGGAGATATTATGCCTGTTCCAGGGGCTTGCACAAACCCCTTACCCAAAGAATGCTGGTGTGTTCGCGCTAATCCACTTTGTATGCCCGTTTCCAGCAGTTTGAAATGCAGATTAAGATGACCTTTGCTTGCACCCAATGCTCCCACCCCACCACCCTCCAGTTTCTGAATATAAGTGATTGGTAAATTTTCAGTTTGTTTGTGTTTTGTCCTTATGTCTGTTTCTTTCCTTGGCTCTCTCTATCTTGCCTTGGGAATGCTGACTAGAATTGCTAAAGAGGAAGGCAACAGTTTTCCAGTTGCAGTTCATAAGCAATGCATGTACCCACCAGAAGAAAACTGCAATGTTTTCAGTCACACAGATTTTGCTATAAATAGATCTAAACTCTTTACATGTACTTCTTTAGTTTATCAGGGGATGTACTTCAAACAAAATCAGAGGCAGGGAGGCCACCAGGAGTCTCACTAACAATGCAGGGAGAAAAAGATGCTTTGGGAAAGTTGTTACCTGCATGGCTGTTGAATCATATTTAATGAAAATTATTTGTTGACTTGCATATGCAAAAATACATTCATTTATATTTATCAAAATTGTGTCACCTTTAGCCCACTTGGGTTAGAGTAAAAATTAATTTGAAAAAAAACACCAACTTTGAGGATACTCGCACTATTGTATAGAGATGCCTAAGGTACCTTCTCAAAACCATCTTAGGGACCAGTAGTATAGGTTTGAAAGCTCATCTGAGCTAACACACTGTGCCAAGAAGTATGGTCCTACGTGGGGGCAGGCACTGAAGTCCTCAGCATAGACATCACTGTAGTTTGGGGCTGGCTGTATCGTATCAGATGCTCTCCTGTGGCATGTATTCATCAACACATGGGTTTGCACCATCTGCTAAGAATAAAACAAGCCAGACAAAATCCAAGTAAAATCCTTCTGACTGGATTCAGTGGAATGGTGTTGGATCCCAAGTAAGTGCAATAAAAAATTATTAATAGCAATGCATAAGAATGAGCACACAACTTCCCCAAAAGGTTTAATTAGTGTTACAACTGGGAGTGGGAAACTTCAAACTGGGACAAGTTAATAGTGATGTTTAAATAAAAAAGGATAGTGGTTTGACTAGTTTTAA
>JAOXXN010000446.1:67138060-67188012 GCA_026770055.1 Myrmophylax atrothorax | reverse complement strand
ACTATGTAATTGAACTGATTTTTGTCTGTGAAAATTGGGAGTGCTAAAGCCACATTTTTGTGGTTGACTCTTGAACATAGAGTAGTTATGGTTAGGGTTGTTGATCCTGTATAATTAAGCCTGGGAGCTGAGTATTATGAAGAGGAAGCATTTTGGGCTTTCCGCTCCCTCTCTCCCTGTCTTTTAACAGAGACAGAACTTGCTTCTCAGGAGTTTTCTTGCAAGATGTGAAGGTTTAGTTTGGTGGTGATGGGACTTTCTCATCCTCCCTGAACCGGGTTTCCAGTGTGGCTTTACTCATTATTACTCACACTCCCAGTGTGACCTTACTCGTTTCTATTCCCTGATGGGACAAGGTTGCTGTCTGGTGGCAAGAGCTTCCTTGATGGCTGCTCCGTTCTGCTTCTCCATGTAGGCAGAGGGAAGGATGAGTGTACCCATGCTATGCAGTCTGCCAGTCTCTAAAAAGAGCTTCAGTAAAGGTGTTTTCAAGCACCATGATGAGGGACAGCAGAATAAATGGTAAAAGCAGAGCAGGGCAAGGCTAGAACTTCAGTCCCCAGTCCTCCTACAGGAGCAGGATCTTCTTAATTTTTATCTTTAGTATCACACATTTAGGCCCAAGCTGCTTCTGCAATTACCATAGTGTTCATCAGGCATTTAGTAAAGCCCTAAAACATTGCTTCTTCCCTCAGCTGCAGCAGAAACCTTGTATCCATCACAATTTTTTTCCATGATGTTCAAGTTTCTGGCACTTCCACCACAAATTGTTCAACAATATTGGATTTCAGTCTAACGCTTTGACATTAAAGTTGAAGTCATGTTTATGTCATCTTCCAGATGTTCGTGTCTACTGAATAAAAATTGTGTTTATTTGTTTTATTTCAAATTACAAAAACACATGGGGAATTCTGGATGTAATTCCTCATTCTATACAAAGGCCTGTGTGTCCTGTCAGAAATCAAACAAAACTTTTCTTTATGGAGTAACAGGACAGACCTCAAAAAGCTGAAGACATAGGTGGATTTCTTCACTCACATGAACAGAATGGCCTTTGTTACGTGCTGGAGCCTTGTTGTTGCAGCTGCGGTAACTGCGCAGAAGGGAGACGTGTGGCGTCCGCCTGAAACTACTTCTGTTTTGCTCCACAGTAGTTCTGTGTTGGTGTGTTGCTTTCACATAATAGTCAGCTATGCTTCATTTGTAAAATGAGCTCATAACAACAACAACAAAAAGTCCTCTTTGTCCTCCAGGTATGAAAAGACATATTTTAACCTGTAAAATAAATTCAGGTATCGTATAGGCCCCCTCCACTGGAAGACTGACAGTAAGGTCCATGGCTCACACTGGAGCTGTTGTCCTCCCTGTTTTAGTTTTCTCCCACAGATAGGGGATTGTATTATCTCATGTTTCTTGTGTCAGCATGCTACAAAGGCATTGAAGTTGAAATGCCTATGTGATACAGAACTGAAGGTTTTTTGGGTGGTCATAAGTGTTAACATTTTCAAATTCAAGGAATCAGCACTTACTGATCTGTTGGTATTTTAGCACAGACAGAAGAGGCATGTTTAAACTCATGGTCTTCGCTAGTGCTTGTGTTTTGAAAATTCTGCTATTTTTTTAGATGAAATTCAGTCCCTGTGTTCTGTAGGTGGAAAGCAAAATAAAACTGTATCAAAATAAGTTGAGCAGTTACACTGAAGTATTCACTCTTGAAATGAGTGAAATACTGTTGAGACCTTTCTGCTGTATCCTCTCTCAAAACTTGAGAACGTTATTGTTTGAATCTACTGCTAATCAAAAAAAAATCCAGTCAAAATGAAATTATGGAGTTTCAGTGTACCTGGTGTACACAGAGTAGCATAAAATATACCCTTCTGTGCTATTTTCCACATCCATTAGCAATTACCTTTTATGCAGTCTCATGTTAACATGCCACAGAAGACACAGATGATGCTGTGGGCCATATATCGTGCCATAACCTAGATTATAATACTAATGAGTACTATGCAGGCTGGTCGTGTGACAATACTGGTGAAAGGCATTTCTTGCTTTCTGTGCTTTAGGTCAGAATAGTTCAGTTCATCTTAGTTCAGTTAATTTTTGCTTCCATTTCTACTTCAGTTGCAAGAAAACACTTGTTAGTTGGCAATAACCATGAAGGGAATAGCTAGTTTCCTAGATGTTGGGTTTACTGAATCAAAAGAAAACACAAAGAATGTATCTTGTTGATAAATAACTGATTTGTGATGGAAACAATAACTGTCAATTTTCTCTAGAGATATTTGTTGATTTATACATTGAGGATAATGAGGTGTTTGCATAATTTGCTTTCAGAAAAGTGGCATGCTTTCTGTTGTCCTTTCTTACTAACAAATCTCATATTCTACCTAGATGTACAGGCATAAAAGGTGAATGCACGATTTTTCAAGTAAGCCAGGACAGGTTTGATTTCAAGAAAACCAGACCACCTTGCATCATTGATAACTTTCTATCTTGCTTGACTTGCAACACACTAACAAGGGAATTACATATTAAAATAAGGGGAATGTGTAGTTTCATTCTGTCGTGTTCAGCCATCTCCTCTTGCCCGAATTAAAACTGTTTTGAAATCTTTCCTTCCCACCTGCTACTGTAACTGGAACAGCTCTGCTTCAGCCTCTCCTTACCATGGTGTCTCTGAATTTCCTGTCCCTGTGGGTTTTTCAGTCCTTAGCACTGCTGTGAATATTCCTATTCCTGCGCAACCCAATATTCGAGTCTGGCCCTGAGACTGCAGCATATGTTTCCCACACATTCCAAATTTGGTGCAATATACTGTAAGTTAATCTCCAGTAAAGCATAGTGAAGAGAAAAACCTGGGAAGAAAACAGATGGAGAAAGTAGAGCAAACAATTTGCATATATATGATATGACTCTCAGTTAAGATTAGCATTTCCTACTTTGCCTGAAAAATCCTTAATAAAAATCCAACTGCATGTTTGCCTCAAATCAGCAGAATTGGAGGAGGTGCCTTAATGGCAAAATGTCCCTCCAACCCAAGGGCAGCCCAGCAGAAGGTGAGAGGGAGCTCCATCTCCTGCTGCAACCCTGTGTTGTTGGCACATTGCTGGGATGCTGTAGGCAGAGGGACAGGGAAGAAACCTCTGTGGGTTCTTTGTTCCTCATAGCCTTCACAGTACTAAAGCTTCAACAGAACTTTGAGTTACTCAACATGGGTGGCTAATGAGGGAGCATGACCATCTTCCCGTTTATTTAGAGTCCTTCACAGTTCTTTCTGAAAATGCAACTACAAAAGGTGCTTGGGAATGCTTTTCAGTGCCTTCTCAGCACCTGAGGTGCATAATATGGGCAGGTATCTCAAAATAGGCAGGTACTCTACACTTAAGGTTCCTCTGAAATTTCCGTGCACGTGTAGCTTTGTTCCTGTATCTCTGTCCAAATCCACAGAGAACAATAAGATGTTGAGGTGGTCAATCTCAACAATATCCTACCTTCATAAAAGAAAAGCACTAACAAATATTAAATGCAGCCATGCATGAAATAAATAAATAAATTGCAAATATCTTTTGTTCCAGCAGCTAAAAAGGCATAGAAGTTTTCTCACACCCACAAGCACAAGAGTGCTGTATTTAGTGCGCTGAAAAGCAAATTCCAGCACTGAAACTTGCTTCTCTGGTGGACTACATTTGGATAGACTGCCTAAGTCCTGGAAGCAGGGACTAAACCATACTTATTTTTGACATGTACTCTGGTACTCTCTGTCTTTCACAGATTGTGATGGAACCAGATAGTGATACTGAAAATCAAAGGCAAACCTGGTTTGCCACTATTTGCATATTTAATAAGAGCAAAGTAAGAAAACTGTACTATGATATTTACATTTTTGTATAAACCTTATCCCTTTTGTGTTTCGAGATTTTGCCCTTTACAGAATGTAGCAACTTCTTAATCCTCTGTATCATAAATAATTCATAGGAAAGGAACTACCAGGCTAACTGTTATTCTCTTGCTTTACACTGTGATTTCTACAGTAATCTGATTTGTCCTGTCACTGAGGTCCCCTGCCAGGTACTGTTAGGCTTCATCCTGATACAAGTCCCTAAAATGTATACGCAGACAGGATGGTTGCTTTCCAGTAAGTTATTTTAAGGAGCAAAATTAATCAAGTCTTTATGGACACTGGAAGAGTTTCAGTGTATGAGTTTCTGGTTTGCGTTTGTGTTAGTTTAAGTAAAACTTCACTACTTGTTCAGGCTTTGAACCTGCATGCTGAGTATAAAGTTCCCTCTTCACTGAATATGGCATTCTGATGATGGAAGAAGTTGCTTAGTATTAGATTTCTGCTTTCTTTTGACCTTTTAGCAGCTAAATAAATGAAAAGTCAGATCTTGCTAGGTTTGTGTCTTTGTGAACTTCTGCAAAGGTAAGAGGTTTCTGGGGTAGTAAAGGCTGCCCAGATCAGTTGTAGCAATCCAGCAAAGCCACTGCCATGTAGGTCAGCACAGCTGTAAAGACTTTACTGGCTACTGGCAGATGGCTGTGCTGCAATTGCTAAAAAACTCTTTAACTTTGAAAAAATGTTAGTATGGCTGTAAGCTACTTTGCTAGATAAGACATTTAGAAGGGTTGTCGGGGATATTTTTCTATACTTGATGATGTTAATCCACTGGTTACCAAAATAACTTGTTATATGTTTGAGGCAAAGCATCTCCTGGGGCTGGCTGCAGGGGACACCCTGAGAGGAAAGCCAGCCCCCAGCCACAGCCTCAATAGCTGTAGGAGTGATTGCAGCTGGATGCATGGTGGGAAATTTGTGATTTATGGAACTGCTATGGAACCAATTGGAGATCATTTGCTTCTTTCTCATTTCCACCTTAAGAGGGACATTACAGTAAATAATGTAAGTGAAGAGGAGGGAAAAACATGCTGTGGTTTGTTTGGCCTCCTTCTCTTTTTGCATCTCTTTGAAGTTGGTAAGTAAATAATTTGGGCAACAAAATCAGCCCTCTGCAGTGTTCATTTGTTTCTTCTGCTGCTCTGCCTTCCCTTCCTGCTCTCAGCCCTCCTGCCAGCCACTGCTTGGGGTTTTGGGCAGCAAAATGGATGTCCTCAGGAACTGCTGCAGCACAGAGGTTAAAATGTTTCCTCGGAGCCTAATGGAGTCAAACAAATTAAAATGCAGTTTAAAGAAAATGTTTAAACGCTATTTGTTTTTCCTTTAGCAGTATGGCATAATGTGAAGTGGGACGCTTCTTCACTTAAAAAGATATTAATACTAATTTAAAGGCCACGGAAGATAGCAGTCACTGGTTTGTTTGGGGTTTTTTCCAGATGATTATAGTCTTGCCTTAACTTTTAATGGTTTCTTTCATTATTGTAAAATAGTTTTTGCTATATTCATAAAATATTGTGAAGAATGTAAAGCCAGACTTCTGAAAAAATCCTGTTGCGGATTTATATGCCTCAGAAGCAGGGCTCAACCAGTTGCTTGGCTGCTGTAAATGGGATCTGCCCTGATTCTGGTGGTTTGTGAAATTCCCAAATGCCTGGCCATCCTCCCACACCCCCCATGGTGCCTGTGGCACTGGGCCCCAGCACTGCTGGGGAGAAGGACTGGGGGTGCTCACCTGCCCAGCAAAGCCTCAGAATTGTGATGTTGCTCTTTATTTTAGACCTGCTTGAGCTCATTGCCAGGAAAAGCACAAAGATCTGACATCAACCCATTTGCTGGAAAAGTGATGGGTTTAGGTTTCAGTTGCATGGAGCTCTCTCCCTTCTGTTATAATGGCACAGTAAAGAGCTGATTTTCTTGACCCATGTTTGGCAGCAGAGAGGTTAGAGATGAAGCACTTAACTCTGGATTTTATTCCATCGTCTCAGAAAGCTGTGAAGGCATGAACCCCTTTGTGTTTGTAGTGTGCATGATTCAGTTAGTGTTGGAGGTTAAAGTAGCTGTGTGAACACCTGAAGTGTTTTCAGACCACACCAGCAGATTTGAATGACATCTACCAAGAAACTTGTTTTTCCCCTGTCTTTTCTTCTATCCCACATGAGCAGGGAGGGCACAGGTTTGACTGGAAGGAGTTGATTTCTTATTTAGATACTTACCTGTTCTTATGCATAACTCAAATCTTGAGACACAGATTCATAACTCCTTCTTGGTTCAGTTATTATTGTAGCTCTTAATAAGCTGAAGTTATTAGTTCAGTAAAAGCAACATGGAAGACGAGATGAATCTCATTTCTCCTTGTGGGGTTTCTCATCAGAGCTCTCAGAGCTGTACCCTTGACTCAGTGGCGTTTTCTTTGCTTTGTCAATTTGCAGCTGGGGCTCTTCAGAAAATGTTGATTTTTTTGGCTGAATCCAACATTTGGGTGTACAAACTCAGTTTTCTGCACTCTCCTCTCAAGGGAGGAAGGAATGGGAAGGAAGGACAGGCCATCAGCCACCACCAGCTCTGCTCCCTGGCCTCCATGCAGGGTAGAGGAAGCATGCCTTGTCCCAAGCACCGCCATGAAGGTGGCTGTGCAAAAGGACATCAGACTGGGAGAGAGGAGGAAATAAGGTTGCTTTAGGGGACTTCATCCCAGTGGGAAGAGATGGGCAGCCAAAGGGCAGCAGGAGTCTGTAAGCAGAGAGAATGGTGGTGCCTGATGGGACTTGTCCAATGGGATGAAAGACGACAGGGAACTGTGGGCTGAGTGCATGAACACACCTAGGGATAACATGTATTTAGTGCTGGAGTGAGTCCAACTTGATATGAATTGCTTCATGAGGTGAATCAGGATAAAAAAGGCAGGTGTTTGCTGCCAGGATATTGTAGCAATGCTTTTGAAAGTGTGCTTTGATACCATATTCTATAACTGTTTTGTAGTTGGCCATATCAACCTGTTTCTGAAAGGTGCTGCACATGGAAACTTTTTATAGCACTTATTTGAAAAACTGTAGCCTTTTCCCTAGCCCAGAGGGGAATGTGCTGAGTGCTTGGATGAAAGCAGTCTGCACATCCACATATGTGTCTGAGCAAGAGGTGGAAAAGACCGGGCAGCAGAGAAGTGAGAGATGGAGGCTTAGCTAGTGCGCTGGGCTTGGGATGGGGTGGGACAAGAGAGTCATCCTAGCCAAGTGCTTCTGGATGACAGAAAGGTACCTAGAGGAACCAGCATCGTTTTTGGAGATCTCTAGCTGTGCTGTTGGTGGCACCACCACCATTTTACTAAAGCCCCAGTATCTATCAGAGGCTGTGCCCAGGGCAGCTCACAGTATGGGGCCAGAACTTGTTTGTGGACATTGATTTCATCACCTATGCGCTTTCTGGGCAGGTCAGATGCTGCAGGGGGCCCTCCTGCCTGTGAGCCAACAGCCATAGTCGGACCCAGCCCAGACAGAGCTGCTTGGAGATACTTTTCCACCTGGTCCCACACATATCTGTCATGCATGTGTCTGAGGGTGGGAAATGATACTGCCTGCCAGCCACTTGGTATCTCCTCTTGCCCTCTCCACAGGGACGTGTGCTGGTGTCTTCTGGTGGGGTCTCAGGTTTGGTTTAACAAATATGCACTGCTCTCAGCAAGCACCATGTGAGACAGAGCAAGGTATGAGTGGTGTGCCCACTGCTGTGACAGAAGGTGCCAGTTGTGATTCTCTACTTCTTGGGGAGCTGTTTCCAACATCTGCGATAGGAGACTATTTTTATTTCTGGTAAACAGCCTTAATTTCAGTGCTGTGAGATCTTTCTTACAACCTGCGTGTAGGCCAACACAGCCATGATCCAGAGACCACGATTTTATTCTTGATCCAAATGCCCATGGGAACTTGTTTTATAAAGGATGTTTGATGTGCTTTTAATAGCTCCTGGTGTTGAGGTGAGACTTTATTAAATCTAAGCAGGTTTAGACTCTGGTTGCTGAATACCTTGCGCTCAAATATTTTGTTTTGCTCCTGTCCAGTGAGAAGTGATGAAATTTGGATGTCTGAGGCAAGGCTGCCAGCTTCCTGGCAAATTGGGTGATAGAAAACAGTTCTCAAAAGCAGTGCTAAGTCAAAATTTGTGTCAGCAAGAATTTCTATGTCAAACTGACTGGTTGAATAAACATTTTTCCAGGCAGAAGAGCTTTGCCTATAGAAAAGAGTATGACGTCAGGTATTTAAACGATAGTTTTCATAAGGACAAGGAGTTGTGTTTTCAACTCAGTGTTTGTGATGCTTGGCCAATACATTTCTACTGAAAATCAAACTTTCCTGTGGAAAATAATAACAAAACCAATGGTAGTATCATTCCCTTTTTCTATTTGAAAATGTGAATAGGGATATGCTTTGAATTCCTTACAACTTGTCTCCATTTCTGAGCCCTTGGTATATAATACAACTATATTTGTAAGGTTTTTTACTAATACTAAATCATTAAATCTCTCTTTGACTTATCAGATCGTGAGCTTTATTATACCTTCCCTCTATACTTTCTGATTCCTTCCCTAGGGTGTTTCCCAGCAAATTTCAGTGTAAGATTTCTCTTTGCTCTGGCAGTCTTGCTGAGAAACTCAAAATTCAGAGCTGCAGTCAGCCTTCTCTGTAAGAAACAATAGTTACTAGGACTTGGTATGACTTTCTGGACATTGCTTCAGTTCTTGTGGCTAACAAGCTTTTGTCATTAGCTTTTCCTTTGAGGCAGGCAGGCAGAACAGAGTCAGCAGGGATGTTACAGGTGCAGGCTGATGCTGAGCCTGCCTGTTGTCAGCTGGAGTGTTTGAATGACCACCATGATCCACTACCGAAAAGTCAGAAAATAGCATTTATGCTCAAAAGATGTTCTGGTGTTAATACTCTGACTCAAAGACAGATTTAACAAAAAAAGAAGGAGTTTCTCTGGGAACAAGACCTTGTATAACCTCGAAGAGGAGGATGGCAGGTTGAGATCTCTCATGCACAGCTGTGCACACTTTTGCAGAAATATAAGACCCTGTGACCTGGACAGTTGTCAGGGTCTTACTATGATAGCAACGAAATTACAGTTTTTTGAGGAGCGATTTGTACCACAGAGGATCCTTGAGATTGTACCAAGGTGACACAGGCCAGAACATAGCCCAGTGAGATGAAAACTGTGTGAACACTAGACTTTCCATTTTAAGGAGTTCATCCCCATGTGGTTCTGTAACTTTCTCCTTTGTTTTTCCTGATAAGGATAAGTTGCAAACCAAGCTCAAGATTGTAGTTACGGTGTTTTCACCAGCCCAACCAAAGCAAATGCTCACAGTTAGAAAAATGCCACATATATTAAAGGCCATGGGCAGTTATTTTTTTACTACACAGCAGTTGGCTACTTAGGCAGCAAGGCTGTCCTGTGTCCTGCTGGAAGTGATCTGATTTTACACTGCCTGGACCTCTGTGGACCCCTTTCTCTGTTCAGAAAGTTGATAGTTCATGTACTGTATTGCTCTTTATATTTCCATTCCAGTTGCAGAAAGCTTCCATTAAAAGATGATTTGTTCATGAGGCCATTTTTCCTTTCATCTTGAGTATTTTTCCTATGCATCCTAAAATCAATGTTTGGATAAAAAATTGGAACAAGATGTTTTTTAAAGCATGTGAACAAGGAGATCTGAAAAAAAACTTATTTTGTGTATTTTACCATGATATGATTCTGGGTCTGTATCTTCTATTCTCCTCTATTCCCAGCATGAACCTGCAACAAAAATAAATAGCAGGCAACAATGCCAGTAATAATTCTAAAGCTTCAAAATAAATGTGGTTGCTTGTGAAAAAGCAGTTGAGCGAGTTGGATAAAATGGCAATGTAATTATATGGTAGCAAATCAAAGTTTGATAGCTTGGAGCTTATCTTTGGACAACATACCACTTTCCCCAACAAACCCCAATATGGCATGTTTCTTTTTCAACACTTCATTTCTAGTTGTTTATTTTTAAATAATCTTATGAAACCTTAAGTTTATTTTTCCTAGTGTTTGTGGAAGGAAATTCAGATAGTAATTAAAATGCACAGACGGAAACAGTTTAACCAAAATATCCCCAGAAGTAAAACTTTGGGTAGTTAAAGTGAACATTGTGAATTCCCAGCTCAGCAGTATTCTCTATTTTATTAACACTTCTTGGATTAGCTTCGATTTTGCAGAGATAAAGGATATCAACACACAAGACTCCTCTGTGCAGGGTGCCTATGTCCTAACTGACCTAAAACTGAGGAGTGCCTGTTACATGTATGTGTGTATATAACACTAGTCCCACTGTTGCAGAAGTTTGTTATTTGGAAGATAGAGCAGAATGAAATGGCTTAAGCTTTAATATATCAATTTTAAGTTACTAGTATACCTTTGAAATAGTTCCATAAAAATTGCTTCCTTTAATAGTCAAGGTCTCTTATGTGATACCTGCTTCCTTCCCCTCTGTGGATGCTTCCTGTTTTCCATGTCAGTCCACACATCCCCCCATGTATTTCCATGTGCCTTTTCCTGTTGTCCTACATTCTGCTGCAGCTGTTCCTCAGATGCCTCTCCACCAAGGAAAGGCTCCAAAGTCGAGCTGGCTCCTACACAGTGCCATGAAGACACACTTTGTGGGCACTTGCCCTCACCTCTTGAGCAAGGAGGCAGCAGCACTGGCATCTCCAGACGTGCTACCATGAAGTAGCCTGTGTACCATAACAAAGCACATTCCATCTTGTGTCTTCATCTTGTCCCCTGTGCTTTTTGTGTTGTACAAGTGGCACAAGAAAAGAAACAGATGTGTAAGATGTGTTGGGTCTGTGATAGTACATAGTTGAATCATGTCTGTTGTGCTTTCATGTATGATTCAGGTACTCTCTCTGTGATGGCTATTGCTATGGAAATAAAATGCTGAATGATAATTTGGAGAAAATTATTTAATGAAGGATCCTACTTATTACATGTGGAGTTGTATCTTCAGGGATTCAGTAGGATTTGTCTGTAAAGCAGAAGCCAAAGATACTCTGTCTGGACAATACTGTCAAATACACCTTAGGTCATGAGTGTTTCCAGTCTTCCTTTCTACTCTTTACAGGAGAAATGTAACTAGATTTGTTTTAGTTACCTGTCTTCCAACAACAGCAGAATTGAGGTGGAATATTACAAAATACTTTTTTAAAAGGGGAAGGTGCATGAGACTTGATTATGTGGCTGGTATTTTCTTTCAAGTTTTTTGTTGCTGAATACATTTTTTTTCTCTACCTTTTTTTTTCTCCTACTGCAGGGGATGGATGTGGGCACACAGTGATGTATCAAGACAGTGGGACACTGGCATCCAAGAACTATCCTGGGACATATCCAAACTACACTCTTTGTGAAAAGAAAATTCAAGTTCCTCCAGGAAAACGCCTGATCTTGAAAATTGGAGACCTGGATATCGAATCACAGAAATGCGAGTCCAGCTACCTCACCATCCAGAGCTCTTCAACATTGCATGGTATGTAAAAGACAAGGCAATGATCAATGCATGAAATGATGAAAGTGTGAGTAAAAGCCAGCTCAGCAAAATGCAAGAAATGTCAGCCTCTCTTCTCTCCTCCTCCTTTCCAAGTTCAAGTGTGTAGTTTTCTGTATGGAAGGCCCTCACACTGTGTGTGGTTCTGCCAAGGCAGAGGGTGCTGCCATGCTGGGCTGTGGAGGGGCTGCCAGGGACACAGGGGCGTGTGCTTGGCTCTGTCACATCCACCTTGATGGCTCTGCCATATCCACCCCGACGGCTCTGCCTTCTGCAGAGCTTTATTATCACAATTTTGGTACAGCAAGGTTCTCTTCTTGCATAGGGAAAGAACTTGCTTGCGTGCTAGAGAAAGATGAGAAATTGGAGTGAATGATCCTGCTTGTCTCTATTCCTAGGCAGTTCATGGCTCAGAGAGGAGATAACCTTTACTATTGCTAGCTATTAGCAACTGATAACCTTTGCTAATGCACAGGCTTTAATACATGCAGATATTAAATGCACACAGCCAGACTGCACTCCTGTAAGAGATTTGCACAGGAAGGTAAGCAAATAATCTGCTATAGCTGTGCACTTAAAACAATCATAACGACAATAGGATCCTCCCTAGGGAGAACCTGAGGCCTTCCTCAAGTTGATTATCCCAGCCAGTTGTCACTGAAACTTTGATCTGCACTTTCTAGAAGAGTCAAACTGATTTTCAAGGCAGCATGCCTGCTTTCAGAAGTCCAATTTAAATCCAAGACTGCAAGGAGTTCCTCAGTGTAGGAGTAAACTGAGGAATCAACAGTTCATAAAATTTTGTCTGCTAGGAGTAGGCTGTAGCCCATCAGCCAGCTGTGGCTGAGTGTGCTGTACTGGACTTAACAAGCAGAATGGATTCAGTGGGAAAGTGTGATGAAGATATGAGTTACACAGAGTCTCTGTAGGTTTTCCATCTTATTGCTTGGCTCGGAAAGGTACGTGGTTCTTCCAAGATGAGATCTCGTAAAGGATCTTAGTAATAAGGAGGGTTGATTGCCTTTCATTCATCAGCATGATAAGCTTATCACTCATCTGTAAGAGTAGATCAAGTGAGGTATTAAAGCCTTGCTTGCAAAGGAAGGTAAAGGTAATTACTCTTCTTATGGAAGAGGTATAACATTTTGAAACAGCCTTCACTAAGAGTGGGCAGTGACATGCTGATATCTAAGCCTTGTATAGAGCTTGATTTGAGGCATAGGGAACATCTCTGTTCATGTGTGCTGCGATTTTTTTTATGTTATTTATCTTTCTTCACTATGAATGTGGGGAGGTGCTACAACAGGTTGCCCAGAGCAGTTGTGGATGCCCCATCCCTGGAAGTGTTCAAGGCTGGGTTGGGTGAGACCCTGAACAACCTGATCTAGTGGAAGGTGTCCCTGCCCATGGTGGGGGAGTGTGAAGTAGATTAAGGTCCTTTACAACCCAAACCATTCTATGGTTCTATGATCCCTTTCATAACTGTAGGTAATGATCTGTGTTTACCTGAAACAGTTTGTCTGTACTTGTCATTAAGAAATAGGTGGTTAGTATTGCATTAACATACATTTGAATAATTTTTATTGATACTATCTTAGCACTTCTGATCAAAGGATTTTCTTGGAAACAGGGATGAATCAATATATTGTTTTCTGAAGTGAAAAATGAAGCTTGGATGTTGATTGAAATTCTAGGTCCTTACACATCAGCATAAAGACATCTTCACATCTTCACAGAGTTTATCCTGCAGTTATTCATCCTGTAAGCACAGAATACCTGTGTATTGTGCAATGAATTCCACATAATTAATTTTTTTAAAGTATTCCCACACCCCTTTTCAGACCTGATTGGTAATGTCTGATGCATGTGGACTATAATTTGCATTCTCATAATTAACTACACAATTATCAGATTTTGCTCATATCTGATTAAACCAGTTTTATAGGTGAGGCAGACATTCCATCTGCAATGGTTTTTGTGGTCTGCAGCTCACTGTAGGCTTTCCCACCAGCATACCTACGAAGTCTCTAAGTTCAGGTAAACCTGTGCAGAACAGAAATGTGGAAATAGTTCTATAGGCATAAAATGACAATGTCACTTGTGTTTTAAAACAGGTGAGAATTCTTAGATGAGATTAGAGCTCCTCTAAGTAATTTTTTTTGATAGTTTTGCTATAGCTCTGCATTTTAATATGCAATTGTGTAAGCAAAAGGAGCCCTATGAGTAAGCACTGTTAGGTCTATTCAGTCTGTTAATTGTCCTTTTAGACAGCTGTTTGTTTCTGAGCCCAGATCTCCTCTTTGCAACTCTCTCTTCTTCATGAACATCAACAGGCAGGTCAAGATCTTCCCTTTGGCCAAGGAGATACTGACCTTTGCCATTAAAATGCTTTCATATGATGACAGAGAGTTGAAAATATTTTGCAGGCATTGAAAACATCTGAGCAATTAAAAACTAATCTTTGCGTGTATTTGGCCTGGGTTTAAAAAGGAAAACCTAAAAAGCAAAGTATGAAATCTGGCAGTGTGAATATCGCTCATGTTTCAAACTGGCTGAGCAGTCTTTGCTCTGTATTTAGGAGGTTTGCAATTACAAGACAATAAGGTCCAAAGGGAAGTATATTTTAAATACCATGCTGATATATAGAAGACAACAAAATTAATGTCAGTATGAGTACAAACATCTGTTGAGTGTATCTGAGCTTAGAAAATTGGTCAGAGGGAAAACACTAGATTGTGTGTAAATATAAAATTACTGTAAAGACTCCAGATGACCAAGTATTGTTTTTGTTTCAAATTTCTTCCAGTCTTTAGGTTTAACTGTAATTAATTCATGATTATAACCATCTGCAGGGACTCATGCAATACAGCAAAGAGTAACTCAGTTTGCGTTTGGTGTCTTTGTGTTCCATGCAGCAAGGGTAAGCTGTTAAATACAAATGAATGGATTAATTGATTTATGTCATTTGTAACATTGATGTCTTCACTTTTGTAAGTTGGTGACTACAGATTAGACCATTTAAGTTCAGGACATTCCTTGATTTTTGTAGACTGAGAAGGGTACAATTCATTCCTAGAAAAGCATGTAATGTTGTTTGCATATGCTGATGAACTGAAGCCTCTCTGAGTCTCAACTGAGACACAAATGTGACACTGCAGTTCTTACCTTGATACTTCTTAGCTTTGTTGGACACCTGAAAGCAGCTATTGCATTTAGATGTCTCCAATATTGCAATTAAAAGATGGTAATTAAATAATCTTAATGAAGCTCTAGAACTGGAGACATGAAATGTCTGAACACTGTATTTCTGGGCTATTACTCTGCAAATTATTTTCTTCAGTGTTTACCAGAGGAAAGAACCTGTAGCAAGCCTTTTCTTTCAAGCTGTTAGCTTTGTATCCAGACTTAGATGTGAAAATATTAATCATCAGTCAGCAAAGGGAGTCTAACACCATTTTGGTGTGAGTCACCTTTGTCTGACAAACCTTTAAATATTAGCACAGTTTTGCACACGCTGTCTATAGGAAAAATAAATAGATTCTCATGTTCTGTTTCAAAGGCATAGCTTTTCACTGGATTAAAATATAGGGTTTGTTTGGTCCCACAAAAAGATTCTAGAATAAAAATCAATATGAGCATAATCTCACAGTGTACACAAGGTGCAGTCTTTATGGAAATGCTTTTCTTCTCGAGTTAATTGCATTATCTGAGCATATTAAAAATACTGAGCTCTGAAGTAGAGCTTCTGATTTTTTAATTAGTTAAAGGGATATGTGAAAACAAGATTAACCATGTCGGCCTTGTAGTTCTCAAGAACAAAATTTGCACTGCTTAGGAAGGTGGAACATAAGTGTTTAAAAAGTTCAACAGGAACTGCTTTTCTTCAGCTTCTTTTTATGTCTTTATCAGATTTCTGTACCTCTTTGACCCTTTTTTCTATCTTTTCCCCTATCTAATGGCTTAGGATTTTTTTCCTTAATTTTGTGAGCAGATCATCAGTCTTGACTGGAGAGAAAGACTAAAGAAGAGATAAGTGCCTACTTACTTCTCCATTCACTTCCAGTCAGTAGGAGGTTGATGTGTTCCTCTGGGGTGGATGTCAGAGCTGCTGAGTGACTAGTAATAATTTGGAGAGTTGGTGTAGTTGACTTGTTCTTGCATAATTCACAGCCAGTATCTAATGTGAAATAGAGAAATTACTGAAAATGCTTTCTCCTTCCCACACCCCGCCACTATGGGCTGTTAGACAAATTGAGCTTTTGCTGGTGTCTAATGGTTGCAGAGAGTGTGCACACGTGTGTGTGTCTGTGTGTGTGTGTGTGTGTGCGCGTGCGTGCAGTGTGCAGGAGAACTGAGTGGCTTTGGATGCCTCCTACTTGTCATTATGACTTGAGGGATTTCATCAAACCAGTCTCTCCTGATTATATATTGAAATAAATATCTTGTTTGAATAAAGGGTGTGTCCAGGTTTCTTTTTTGTCCCTCAAAGGAAACTTGTTATTACTGTATTGTTTCTGGTATTTCAGGAAACCCAGGGAAATGCCCAGACAAGTTCTTGCTGAATATCAAGTCAAGCAGTTTCTTAACAGTCAAAACTCTTCTAACAGTTGGGTTTTGCCTGGGTGGTTGCCTGAGTATCCTGAGGTTTCAGCTTTGGAAAGATTGATGCGAAAAAGAATGTCTTGTTTTATCAAATAGATGATTTGTTTCTCTTAGCTGCATACAGTGTATTGTGTATTATTCTTGTTTTTGTTAAACTACAGCTCTTCACTCATGATTCCTAGCTGTTGCTGTGATTCTGTCTTTGGATTTGGCTAAAAACACAGCAATATTAAAAGTGGGGGATCTCACCTCAGGTCAAGCAGGCAGACATGCAGGTGGTCCGGATCCTACATTTTTAACTTGTGATTACTTCTCCAGTCTAACTAGGATGTCTTTTTCTTTCCTTTATTATAGTCTTTGGCAACCCTTTGGAAACATTAAGTAAAAGTTATATTTGTTTTTCCTAAAACAAGAAATGCTTACCACTCAGCCTGAAGTCAGACTGTGTTGCACAGAATTAAATGCTGAATAACCAGGCTGTCCCATCCTGACTGCTCTGTCAAGTCGTATCTGCTGAGTATTAAACATACCTTCCCTGAGTCCTGCAAAGAAGGACATAGAGCAGCACGTTTTGTTTCCTGGCGCATCCTTGCAGGGTCATGCTGGTTACCCCTGCACAGGTGCATGTCAGGGTTGGAGCAAAGAGAAGCTCTCTCACTGTGGGGGAGAGGAAGAGTTACTGTTTATCAACGTAAAGTATTTGTGTGAATGTGGGATGGAGATGAATTGCAAGAATGCAGGTGTTTTCATACAACAGATCCTTGCTGGCTTTGTGTGCTGCTTGTGAAAGACTTGCACTCTGGATGAGTGTTTAGCTCTGAAGTGAAACAAGGGTAATCCATGTTCATCATATCCCATCATTCCCCAGCTACTGAGGTAATTCTAAATTGATTTATTTGAGAAAAGGCAACAGAATACAAGGATGATAATTTAAAACATTTTCCCCAAACAAATGCATTAGGACATATTAATCCTGGTGAGGTAGATCCTTGCGATTGTTGCTGCATCTTGCCTCGCCACCGTAGTTTACTCTGCAAATTAACGCTGAAAAAAGGGAGAAGTTTCTCTGTTGAACAGAGGACATCATGATTTGATATCTAAACCAAATTTCTTAAAGACCTCTGTGAGCGTCAAGCTACAGATATGAAATGAAGCTGAGGAATTTGAAAGCATAATGAGCATAGTGAACCAGACATTGAGTAGCTAAAGAGGGAAATAATTCCTTTAAAAGAAAGCAAAAGCCTTACAGAAGAGGCAGAAAGTATTAAGAACTACAGAAGTAAACTACATGTAGGCATTGCCAGCTGGTGTAAGAGTAGAGGGTTCTCTAGGCACAGCACTTCTTACGGGAAGTAGAAAAAATAAAGGAGCATAATTCAACAAAGAAAGCTCAGGAGCTGTGCCAGAGCCTGGTTGAAAGGAGAGGTAAACTAGACCTCATAGAACCAGACAATGCTGTAAAGATCAGATTTGCAGAACAACATTACTATGAAAAACACAAAAGCAGTAGGCTATTTGTAACATTTAAAAAATAAACAACACAAAATAGTCTCTAGAGGAGCGAGCCAAAGGATATAATGAGACAATTCACTGTGTATCTTGCAGGATGTTAATACTACTTGGAGACAGTATTCCAAAATAAAAGTATTTAATTTAAGCCACCTAAACAATATCAGCAGATCAAATGTTTTGGATGAAACACATTAAATGTTAGTTTAATTAGAGATAATATTAAATTAGGTATATTTGAAAGCCTTAGACTCCTAGTATCTCTCCTGCAGAATTTAATATATATAAAGAATCTGAAGCGAATAGATGGAACCACAGCTGGGTCAACTTGCTAATGAGATATGGAAAGAAGAAAAGGCCCTGGAATATCTAGATACAATAATACTGAAATATGGAAAGCACCTACTCAGTTTCATCACATGTAACACATCTGTTTATTAAATCATACTCTTTTCTTTGTTCTTAGTAAACAAACCCAATAGTCCTGCCTTACCCCAGCAGAGCTCGAGCCAAGTGACTCTAGCAGGAAATGGAGAGAGATCAGCATTCATGACTCGTTTTTCAAGCTGAATATGCAAAACAACTTACCTCGCAACTAACATTAGAAGATGAAAAACTGATAACGTGATCTGGCAGTTCTCAAAAGGGATCTTAGAAAACTTGGCAAAGTTCCAGGTTCAGGAATTAGATGTTTATCCAGAGTCAAGTCCAAATGCTGCAGCAAAAATTAACAGGGCCTTATAAACAAGTTTCTCCTTTTCATACCAGACACAAATCAAGACTTTCTCCATCATCTCTCATCTCCACTATGGTTGTACAGTTTTCATATAGACAGCCCAGGGCAAAACAGGGAGCACACATGAATGAGTTTTAAAAATAAACAATGAAGTGTTTTTCTGAAATGCCTCAAAATGAAAAATACTGAGTAGTAAATACAGTTTTGAGATGAAGTCTAATGTCTACGGATACTGATTGGTTTTAGTCTTTTACTGTCTATAAATTCTCACAATATATGTATTCAAGGTAACAGGTAAATCAGTAGAGAGCAAATCTACTGGGCATTACTCTCTATATAGAAAGTGCATCCAATTCAGGCCACACCCAAGCTGAAATACAGAGACTATCCTGTCTCTGGCTTTCCCACATGAAAGAAAAATAAGGACTGCTGTGTGGAAGTGCATAGGAAAGAGTTCATAAAAGCAAGTATGTTATTTTTTTAAAGAAAATAAGAAAACAAGAAAGCATAAAATTGTCTCATCAGTCAAAACTGAACCCAAAGACCCTGCCTTGTCTTGACCCTGAATCAATTCTATTTTCTAAGCATTACTAGTTGTCCCTCTGGAGAATTTCTTAGAAGACCATCAATGTAAAATAAATTGATTAGGGAAAAATGAGAATTGGAGTTTAAAAAGGCCACTCTGCAAAAACTTCGCAAAATGGAGTGAGGTGTTGCTAAAACAAAAACATATTAGGTAAATCAAATCAGAAAGGTGCTTTTACACTGGTCATTTTAAACACAAACAACCAAAAATAGTGAATTAACACCTTTTTCCTGAAAAACAGACTGTATATGTGTAGTTTTTTTCAGGGAGTAAAGAACCTCTAACACAAACTGGTGTCTGATTGATCTCACCAAGAACATTAATAGAGGAGTGAGATAATGCTTACACTTTTTTCTGAACTCTACCTCTCAGCACTTATTTCTGTATTTGATAACACGAAAATAAACTCTGCTAGATCTCAGGCAAGTCTGAGAACATGACAGTGTAGTGCTAATATGGTATTACCTAAATTATTGAGAAGAAATATATTGAAATATTTTGTAAGCCTTCCTCAGTTTGCAAAAAAAGAACAAGTGAATGTTTTGTAGTATTAATAAGTCCCCCCCCCTGTTTTTTTCTTACAAATCTTTGCAGAAAACTGATAAACTTTTGGAAAATATTCCTTCCTTGAGTGTATACTCTTTCTTGTTTCTAAGAAATTGATTCTTAAAGGAATTAATCTTAGGCCCTTTAATTTTGAACTACCCATGGAAGTCCCTCGATACACCAGAACTGCTCTCAGCAGAAGATAACCATAGCCTGCTAACCTTTTTGGATTTATTACTTAACAGTAGAAACTTGTCTTTAGGCATCGAATGCTGACTTCTTAAGATGATTGTTTCTGAATTTTTGGCTTCCATTTGGATTATAGAGTTCTATAAGTCTAGACTATATTTTATTTTATTGGTTTTGCTCATGATGTGTGATTTGTTTGTATAATTATCTGGAACGTATGTAGACTTGCTACTGGAGGAGACACTCATCCCTGATCCAGCTGATGTGTGGTTGAGTGAATCAGGCATCTAAATTATACCTACAGAGTAGATAGGTCACTGCCAATCGCTGCCAGGGAGAAAGCCAAAGAGCGCTTGTGAGAAAATATGTAGAGACAGTCCTTGAGAGAAAAAAAGGATTAAAGCTTTCTCAGGTGCTTTATTTTGAAGAAGCTCAAAGCATCCCTGTCTTCTTCCCCTTTCTCTCTCTCTTGAAAATAAAATATCTAAGTTAGCGCTTTACTTCTCCCACTGCAATCTGACACAAAAGACCTTCTCAAATAAATTACTTGTGCAGTTGTCTGGTATGACACGGTGTCAGATGCTGTCTTTTTGATAAGTTCATTTCCTAAGCAATTTGTTTAACCCTTTTTATAGACATTGTTTTCTCTGACTAAGTCGTGAGTCATTTTTCAACACATGAGTACTCCAGGGAAATGTCACACTCATCGCTTGTTTCTCTGCCTGCCTGGCTTCACCATATGATTTTTATAAGCTAAAAGACAACAGTTCCTCCTTTTGTTTGTCCCATTCTGCTGACAGCTGGCTGTTGTTGGATCTGATTGGGCTACTCTATAGGCTGACCTTATAGTTGTTATAAGGCAAATGAAGTATTTGGGAAAGAGTCCCACCCCAACGCCAGAATATCAAGGAAAATGAAGAAGCTTTTAGGAGCATGTTAGGAAGAATATCAATCATCAAACTTGTGTCATGCTGTAAAGGTAATCTCTTGCGTCTTAGAGGTCAGTTCCAAATTGCCCTAAAGTAGCCACCACCATCAAAATGAGATTGTCTAGGAAAAATACAAGTGGTAATTTTTCATCCCAAAGACTTACTTTAGGACACAAAAGCTGTCATTCACCTCAACAGAACAGATGGGCTGAGGGCTTCTAAAGGGTCGTTTGCGTCTTTTTTGAGAGAAAAATCTGTTTGCTACGTTTGCAAAAACCTCTTTGCAGTTTATATTGTAAACAGCCTCATAAATTCGAATAAGTGTACCCAAACTACTTCAGATTTTTTGTGTTATCTGTGCTTGAGGGCAGGCAGGGACAAGTGTTTTCACCCAGGTATGGGGACAGAAGGCAAGTGCAGAGACTGTGGCTGTCTCAGAGGAACACTCCCTTTGGGAACTGACTTCTGAAGAACCAAATGTAATTACTCAGAGTCCTGCTGTCACGAGAAAGGAGTGTCCCAAAGACTGTTCCAAGATACTGCAGTTGATAGCTATAAAACCCTTATCTAATTCAATGTAAGCACAAAGCTCTTGTCTCCCTGTCCCACTCCCTTTATCTTCCCCTTTGTCTACCTCTCTTTTTTTCTTTAAAACTCTAGAGACTTGAACTGTGTAATTCCATGATCTGATGGTGTTTTTAAAAGGGAAAAAATTAAGAAGTGTTTTCAGTAAGGTGTTGCTGCATGGTAGTACAATTTAGCTTGTGACATGCAGGTCCTTGAAAACGAGGTACTCTGTGATCTTAATCTTTCCTGACTGGCTGCTGTGCTACAGCAGCATGAACTGTATGCATTTGGAGAATTTGTCTGGGGGACACTGCCTAGATCCCTTGGATTGCTTTTGACTGTTCTGTTATTTTCTCTAATGAATTACTGCTGGTTGTAAGCATGCTGCACTTCAAAGGCCAAAGGGCATTAATCATTCTCTCAAGGCTTAAGTGATGAGAGATGTGGATGCTGGAATTTCTACCACGGAGAGACAATTGGATCCTGGCCACTCCTTGTCAGGGTAACTTTGGAGATCATACCCACAAAGGACTGAAGCCAAAAACCTTTTGTCAACATTTGGATTGGTACTGAAAGAGAATGAGTGTGTTACGAAACTCTTTGCTAATCATGAGAATATTCCAGTCTAATTATGTCATCTGAGTGTTTGAAATCTTCTTTGTTCTGCCATAGGGCCGTATTGTGGTAATGTGATGCCTGTTCCCAAAGAAATCATCCTGGATAGCAATGAGGCAACTATTCACTTTGAGAGTGGATCTCACGTGTCAGGACGAGGCTTTTTGTTGTCCTACGCCAGTAGTGATCATCCAGGTAAAGTGAAATCCAAAAGTAGTAGGGGATTAGTGGCACAGTCCCCCCTATTCCCCTTATCTTCTCTATACACACAGACTTTAGCCCAAATGTTTGTTCTTAACTATTTCCAGGTTAGCATGAACCACGGTATTTTTAATAGCATGTGTGAAGAAATAGTTGTAACGTTAACTAGGTATAATAGCTGCTGAAATCCTGTGTAGACCATATGCAATACAGGCCCAGTGAAACAGAAAATTATTACCTTCTCCTTGAAAATCCACTGTATTCTGGGCTCCAGCATCCACCACAGTGTGATAGGATGAAGGGGTAGGAGAGATTAAAGTTTTTGTTCCTACTTTTAATGTTGGGGGGGGGCCTGTTCAACTTGGTTGAAAGTGTAAAACATAAGAGAAAGTTGAAAAGAATGAGGGCAAACCATAGCTGTTGCTTCCAGTCTAAAAGAATTGCTTAAATATTATACAGAGAGGTCTTTAAATGTAATTTCATGTTCAGTCAAATATTTGTCTGTATTTCTACATCCTACAATGAGAATTGACATTTGTAAACTTTTCACAGATCTAATCACCTGTTTGGAACGAGCAAACCACTACACAAAGGCTGAATTCAGGTAAAGAGGGTTTGCAATTCTCTGCGTTCTGGCTTGCTTTGCTGTATCTGTCGTCTGGTCCAATCATTAGAATATGTTAGAAAACAGTCTTGGATTTCTGGAGAGGTGAATTGTTTTGAGTTCCAATGCTGCAATGGTCCAAGGCCCGGTTATGTGAAGCAGTAGTGCAGAGTGTAAGTCTGCAGCCCAGAAAAGTGATGGAATGGAGTTGCAAGAGCTCTCAGCAATACTCATTAGGGCATACATATACATGGTATATGTAAAAAGAGTTTCCACTTTGAAATTCAAAGTAGCCTCAAATTCCAGTGCTCCCTCTGAGAACAGATCACATCCCAGCTGATACAAGATTATCTGAGGACAAGCTATAATTTTTTGTATTCCTTGAACCTTGTGATAGGATTTGAAATGGTAATAAATTGTACTCTTCTGGCTGCTGTCTGGGTGAGCGTATAGGCTTCTTATCTGGGCTGTGCTCAAAACTCATGTGGTAACATTTCTAGAGCAAGAGAACTAAACAGAAATAAATGCCCTTGCAAAACTACTTTTCTGGTTCTTTGTGTGCTACTGTGTCCAGTCCACCTATGAACTCAAGGGCCCATTTATTTACCTCCTAAACTCACTAACAGAGCATCAGCCAGAAATTGCTGCTAAAATATTTGAGAGCATTTCTTTTGTACGAGTTTCTTTGTGTGTATCATCACTACTGTTCATGTCTTAAACAAGCCTTTCCTCTCTCACTACAGCAGATACTGTCCTGCTGGCTGCAGAGACATAGCAGGTGACATTTCTGGGAATATTGGAGAAGGATACAGAGATGTAAGTACACAGAATAATGAGGGGAAATTCATAAAGATGAAAGAAATAAGAATAGAACAACTTGGTTTAAACTTTTGCTGCTTGACTTTTGTCAGTAATGCCTCCCAGCTGTGTTAGATGGACCTTTTATTATCGGTATATAAGTAAGCTATCAGTATATAAGCACACAGAGGCACTTGTCAAACAGACAAATCAATTGTGTGAGAACAAAGTCCACTGATTGTCAAATACACCTACTGACTTGTGAGTTCTGGCTTTCTGAAAAAAACCTCGCATAGGATTTGTCCCGCTTGAGGCAGTGCTCATCTCTTGAAATATTTCTATGACTTTAGCTTTTACTTGTTTGGTGTCCATGTGTGAAAAAATACACTTCAGTAACACATGGGTTTTCTTTAAGATTATGCCTGCAGTGTCCTAGTGATCTGCTCTGAAATAAAATAAATATTACACACTATCTAATCACATCCCACTGATAACTGCCAACCTCTTCAGTTGTTTTAACTGCTTGTTCTTTAAAGTAAAAAATTTGCCCGAGTGCTTGCATTTACTCACAGTTTGTATCACACAGAGCTCTGCCTTCTTTGTGCCCCTTACCATGAACTGTCCTCCTGTCATGCCTGTGAAATCTCACAGGAGTAAGCTTAATCATACCACTGAAGTAAAATCCCACCCTATCACAACTATAACAATTGCTGACTTTCCAAGAAGTCAGTGCTCATGTTTAACCTGTTCATCCAGTTATTCAAGCATGCAGCTCCAGCCTGGAAAGTGGCAGAGCTGAAGAAACAAAGAAATGCCGCATTACATTCTCATTAGCTGGAGTTATTCTGCCCTTGGTTTGTATGATTAGGACAGAAAAGCACTACATGGCATGACCTCATGCAGATCTTATCTGCACTGAGGAATTTGCGAAAGAAATTTCCCCTCCACCACTAAGGAGGATTTAGCTTTTCTGATGGAAAGAACCTGCAGGGCTCCCCTGGAGACCTTCTGCCTTTGTGCCCCTGCTGCCCCCAGCCCTCTCTGTAGGGAACAACCCAGAAGCCCAGCTTGTCCAGTAGCAGAGCCTAAGCTGGGCTGGTGTGAACCAGACCAATCTACCTGCCGCCACCCAGTAGGCACAGAAGTTATCCTGCTTGTATTTTTCAGCGCTATCCCACCTGAGATACTGGGAAATGGGCTGTACTTCAAACCTGGCAGCAGCTAGCCAACATATAGCCTAATCTCCTAATGTATGCCATGACTCAGATCCTAAGGTGCAGTAATAGATAGGTCTGCCTTCCGGCAAGCACACCAGGGAATTACTGATTTATCTTCCCAAGGTAGAGTTGCCTTGCCTTCGACTTTGCTTTCCTGAGGAGCGTCTATCTTACAGCACCTTCTCAGAGGCAGATTATTTAGGTTTTTAATTTGGAAAAAAAAAAAGAAACTACTATAAGAAACGGACATTTTTCAAAAATTACTGTTCTTCCTTCCTTGCCTGTTACTCCTCTTGAGCTTTTGCTGGATTTTATGACCTGTAACGCCTGTATACTAGTGGCTTGCAGGGGAAAGCATTTGCAGTTTGTCAGATTGATCTTCTGAGTTTTGGCTTCTGCCTTTCAGACCTCGCTGCTGTGCAAATCTGCGATCCATGCGGGCGTGATCACAGATGAGCTGGGCGGTCAGATCAGCGTCACCCAGCAGAAGGGCATCAGCCGCTATGAAGGCGTTGTTGCCAATGGCATTCCCTCACAAGAGTGAGTACCACTGGTGGGGCTCACACTGGGGGCAAGTCCTGGGGCACAGTGCACTGCTGCTCACATCAGCACAAGCAGGTGGGGACACTGTTCTGGGGAGGAAAAGATGTTAGGTGTGGGTCTAGGGGCTTTTGGGCTTAATTTCTATGGCTTTATTAGAGTGGTGTTGGCATTGGAGATAGGAAAATGTTCCAAGTTTTCAGTGGCTCTATACCATGTAGGGAGGTATTTTTTTCCCCCTTCTGTTCTTTCCAAAACATATTTGCATATTTGCAAATTACCTTGTTAGCAGATACATGAGAATAGGATGTTCTGCAACGAACACCTTTAATCAATGTGCTAATAAATCATGATAAATTCATGTTAAAAAAAGCTAGGAAGACTGAACAAATAAAAGGTGAAATTGAGCCATAGGGGATTTAATGAACAACTTCTTAAACATCATGCTTTTAACATGTTGAGATTTTTACTCTTTTGGAATATTTATAGCAAGGGTGTTGTATTTACCACTTATCTTCTGACTTTTAATTGTACTGTTGTTTAAGTAGAAATAAATCCTCTAATCTCTATCCAGCACAGTAAGCCCTTCCAGCAACTGCTTCTGTCATTCCTGTTGGTTTATAGTTTTTAATTTTCAAATGTTATCTGGATTTTACATGAGGCTTTTTTTTATTTTTTTAATGTAGAAAGGGAAATTTCCATCCCATAGCCTATGAGAGCTAAGGGAATATGTATTTTTTTATACTATTTTCCTGTTTTCTCCATGATTTCTCACACCCTCCTGACAATTTACAATCATGGTTTCATTAATGAAAAAAAAGGCATTTATTTTCTCTGTTGCTGTGCTTAAACTTCAGCACAGATTGAAATGCTTTATATATGATGAAACTGGAGTGTACAAACCTGGGTAGTATGTAGATCATAGCCAAAGAACTTTAAAGTCTAAATATTTTCTATTTTTCTTGAAAGTTGATTGCCAAAGAAAATTAATATAAACTTGTGTCAAGCAAAGCAGAATTGAGAGCTTTGCTCAGGCACCAAGCCCCTCCATAAAACAAATAATACAAATTCTTTCCATCATATAGCCCAGCTTAGTGAAACCATAAATTACATACTTTGTACCTTATCTAAAGACATTACAGAACTGTTTACATACATCGGTATGTTTGTGATCCTTGACATCCCCAGGAAGAGTAACTCAGACAGTAGCACATGAATTTTATAATGAAAGTCTGTTGTGATTCCCATTTGTATTTTTTCTTCACAGTACAAGAGCTAGTGGGCAAGGAATGCAAATGTACACGTGCTGGGGAAAACAGTTTGCATAATTAACCCACCACTTAACTGCCACATGTCCTTTTGATGCTGCTATTCACAAATGTAGCCCATCCATTTCACATGAGTAAAGTACCCACGGAGATGCAAACTTGCCCTGTTACATCAAGTGGGAAAACTCCCATTTAATTGATGGAGAGCTGAAACATGTGCTTGCAGGCTGAAGCCAGACTCCAGGGCTCGGATTTAGCCAATTTAATGTGAGGCCCCCAACAAATCAGCCTGAGGAGGAGCATAGCCCCTGTAGCTTTCCTGCCTACCAGGGCAGACAGAGGCACTCCTTGAACATCACATATATCTTAAAGAGACTGAATTGCCCTGAGGAGACACCCATCACTTTCTACAGGTTATACAGGGAGCCACAGGTAAACAGGCCCATACTGGTTTGGATGCCTGCAAACTAGATGGCATGGACTTTGAGAAAAATGGGAGTATGAGAACAGCTCTTCCCAGGATGCTACTGCCTCACCTGGCTGGTGGGTCAGTCCTTGGGGCAGATGAACTGCTAGCGTGAGCCCATTGCCCCAGAAGAGGGAAATCAGAGTATGCAGGGGAATCCTTTTATTTCAAAACATGAAAAAATGTTCCTAGAAACAGTGGGCCTGTTTACTAAGAAAATGAAGCCATGAATTTCATGCTTTAAAAAAGCTTTTATAAGAGGCATTTACAAAGCTGCATGGCTTCCCTATCCTCGGGGTACCTGCACACTGAAAGGAAATCCTGCAGAGCAGCCAGTGCTGGCAAGAAAAAAATTGGTGCTTGAGCAGCAGTGCTTTAAGAGCTTTTTAGATGCCCTTAAATAAAAGCTTACTCAAGCTTTTAAAATCTCATTTACAGTGTATTCCAGTACTAAAGATTTAAATTATTTAGCGACTTGAGCTGAAATTGACCTCATCAAAAGCTGGTGCTGGAGTGCATCGAGCTGCTAAGTATCCGCATTGTTAACATGGAGTTACAGCTCGTTCGCCTGTCATCCCTAAGAGCTGACCTTGGCCTCTCCACTCCATATTTCAATGCGCTTGTTACGCTCCAGCATCTGCGAGGTTTTCAGTTCTCATGATGATATGCGCATGGACCTGCACCCACAAATGCTCTAATGAAGACCAAGTGGCTGGATTTATTGGGCAGTTCTGGTACCCCGGTACAAACACATGGAGGTTTAAATTTAGGTTTGTAACGTGGCCTGGCCTGTGACTGTACATCTGTGCACATGAAGTAATTCGTCTTTGAAAATGCAAGAAACTGTGTTTGTGAAGAGTGAAAGATGAGATTCAGGGTTAACTTGCACTGCTTATGAAAAGCTTGCTTGAGACCAACTCAGGGAAAAAAATGTGGTTTATACTTAGTTATTTTATTTATTATGGGAAGTAGCATTCTTTATTTACAGAGCTACCAGCACAGGTTTTCCATGTAGTGCTGCCACCAGTGCTGTTGGAAAGGTAGAATCCTGAAGGTTGTCAGGAAAATGAGGAGCAGGGGCAATATCCTCCCTTAAAGGACAAAGCAGAATTTGTGTGACAAATGCCAGTTGTCACATTAGGAAACTGAGGAATTACCACTTACTGAATTACTTTGTCCTCTTCAGTGAATTATAGCAGAAGTATTTCAGCTTGATTTCATAGCTTTATAGACCTTAGAAATGCTAACATACTCCCTTTATTTGCTAAATTCGCAGTTCTTATTTGAAAGGGATCTGGGTGACATTTTTATTACCAAGCTTTATCATATTCAAGGAGCGCTGTGATTGCTGTTTTGGATAGTTTACTGATTACTGTAGATGTTATTTTCTTCTTTTCTCTTGAAATGGATTGCTTTGCATTCACTAAGAAAGCAAAAAATATTTTGGCTGTGATGTGGAACATGTTTGAAGTGAGCAGAGTGCATCTGATCACCCCTGAGGACTGCCTAGGGGGAAGATGTGGGAGGGAGGGCTTGTGTTTCCCCTTCTAGTTACACACCGCCTACATGCCATGCCCAAACAAATCAGCTCCCGCCCAGTGCTCCCCGTCATCCCTGATGGGCTTCGTTTGCCTGTAGTCATTAGTTTTCCCGCAGTGACAGAAAGAGGCAATGTTTTTATTGACCTTGACATGGGACTACTTTCCTATTCCCTGTTTGCAGTGCTCTCGAAACTTACAGACGTGCACACCGTGGTTAGCCCGCAGGCAGTACCTCGGGGGGAAATTTTCCTGGTCAACACCAAAGGGCAGCCTGAAAGGGAGTTGTCTTGTGCTTAGCGCCGAAGTTGTTTTACGGCTTAGTCACGCTGGCCAAGGCTTTTCAAAAGGGGCAAGTGATGCGTGCAGCTAATGTGTGCAGACGGGGAAAGGGTCAGATTTTCAAGAAATCCAAACTAATTTCACGTTAAAACCCATGCTTTTCTTTCTATTAGGCAGCCAGTCAGAGTCATAGCTTCTGGAATGAAACCTCAGGGGCATCTCATTGGGAATCAGAAAGCAGCTCCCTGGGAGGCCAAGGATAGCTCAGCTTTCCCTTACAGTGGTGATTTTATCTTGTCTCACATTGTGCAGGGCTGTGTTGAGTGGCCCAAGAAACGGCTTTTCTCATGAAGCAAAGCAGTCCATGTCAGAAGCAGGGAAAAAAAATGAGCAATAGGTGTGATTAATGGAGCATAAAGAACCATTCCTGATGGGAGATGTTGGCCACAGTTACAACAGAACTGGTTTCCACCCAGATTAAGACCAGTAGTTTTCATCCAGTGACATCCTATGACACATCTATAGCACAAGTAGGAATGGCCAGATCTAGTGTGGTGTAGTTGCCATCAAGTGTAACTCTTTCACATGCAGCAGGAGTAACAGGGAGTCACTTTAGAGCATAAGAGGTGCTCACATCCATTACAAAAACGACCCGAATTCAGTCACAGTAAGAGATGCTCTTACTGGGGTTGGTAACCAGCCAACAAAGAAAGGGGTTGTCTGGCCAGAGGTATTTTAGTGGATAAACAGTGATTCTGAAACTGTACGTCAGCACTCCTGTTACCACCTCATGAAAAGTTGAATTACCTTTTTCTTTTCTTGCAGTGGTTCCCTGTCAGATAAGCGGTTTACATTTACTTCAAATGGTAAGAATAATTGCTTTATTTTTAGCTATTCTAACGTTACCTTTTTATTTAAGTATTTTCTGCAAAAGTTGAAAAACTATCAGAAGAATGTCAGGCTGTGTCTAGGAGGGATATTTTAAGGACAGCAATTTTATAAAATTGGCAAGTGAATAAAAAAATTGAAGAGATGTGAAGTGAGCTAGAAAAAACCACAGAATATGTGCGGTCATACGCACATAGACGAGAAACAGAAATAGTATTCTGCTGTTGCATTTCTGGTGCCAGCATATGAAAAATGGCAATCAGATAATCCCATTTTTATGTACTTTTGGCCACAGAAAACTGAAAGCAATTTTTCTTCAGACATTTATAAATTTCATCTTCATCATACAAGAAGAGAAAAAAAACAACATAGGAATGAAGATATATTTATATTGCACTGATACATAGTGAGTTTTTGTTTATGACTTTCTAAGATACAACCCCCTTTTTTAATCTGTCAAGCTGTTAATTTCCATAAAACACAGCAAAGAGGGGGGGGAAGTTCGTGTTCATTAATTTGAATTATATTTTACTCATTTGAGATGAAATCATTTACTATTCCACTGAAAACTGTAGGGCATGTATAGGCCTTTCAATCTGCCAAGGAATTATTTTTAACTTCATTGAAACCACTGGCCTGTTTTCTATGAAGAACCTTGATGTGCAGAAATTTTGTGGGTTCTTTGGTGGAGTTTGTAATACTTACCTGCAGCTATTATCTTCATGATATCACATCTTGGCAGCAGTATCAAGGAACTTCTCTAGTGAGTAACTTTTCTAGCCCTAATTGCTGGTGAGAATCATGAAATATTTACAGTAAAGTGTTTCTTTCAGTACAGTGCCTTCATCTGTGAAATGTTTTGTACAGCAGAATTAGTTAATGCCAATCTCAAAATATAAATATTATGTTTTAGAAGGAAAATTTAAAAATAAAAGGAGCCTTCACAGGAATGAGACAAAAGTGCAGAGATTAAAAAAACAAAATTGCAAAAATAGCAGATGTAGTCAGAAGGTGTCATGCATGTAGGAGTTAGATTGGTAAATGAGAGCGACTGCAGCACTCTGATACTGGATCATCCACTACAAATTGACTGGTAAACACCACAGCTAATGGAGAGCATCAGGCTAGCACTAGATTCAGCAATGTCTGACTTTGCTGTTGTGGGTGGTCTTCAAATGTTGCTAGCCTAATATAAAAATATCCTGTGAAAATGCAAAGTAACTCCTTCTGCCTGTCTATGTGGGGACTCCTAGGCTGCAACAAATCTCTCAGTCTGGAAGAGGGATTCCTTTCCAAGAGCCAGGTTACTGCATCTTCCTACTGGGAGGAGACCAACGAGTTTGGGCAACTATTCCAGTGGTCTCCTGACAAGGCTTGGCTTCAAGTCCTGGGATTGGCTTGGGCCTCTAATCACAGCAGCAATCGTGAATGGTTGGAGATAGACTTGGGAGAGAAGAAGAGAATAACAGGTATGTCGCTGTCTGGTTATTAGAAATGGATGATTCAGCTGGAGAACAAAACTAATGCACCTGAAAACCTAATACTGCAATAATGCAATGTTTCTTTTGTTAAATGTAATGAAATGTTCTACATTCAGGAATATTATTTTCCTACTTAAAAAGTCATGGCTATTTACAAGACTTGTCTTTATATGGGGATATAGGATTGAACTCAATTGTCGTGTGTGTCTGATCTGTAAACACTCTGGCAGAACAAAATACTTACACAGGAACTGGTGGATACTGGATGGATGATAAGTGATTGCTTAGGATCTGCTAATGATGCAGTCCTGGAATCAATAAGAAACATGAAAGTCATAGCCTTTAAAACAATGGTCCAGGTGAAAGAAATTCTTGTTTCCGTCTCCTGATTTAGCTGTAAAAAGGCAAATTACAGTTGCTGCTAGAGATGTAAAGATGGATTGATATGGACCATAATATAAAAAAGCCATTATCATTTTGGAGTCAGAACCACAGAACGGATAAAGTTGGAAGAGACCACAGAAGGTCATCTGGTCCAACCTCCTTGCTCAGGCAGGGTTATCCTAGAGCACATGGCACAGGATTGTGTCCAGACAGTTCTTGAATATCCCCAGTGAGGGAGACTCCACAGCCTCTTTGGGCAATCTGTTCCAGTGCTCATTCACCTGCACAGTAAAGAAGTTCTTCCTTATATTCAGGTGGAACTTTCTGTGCATCAGTTTATGCCCATTGCCTCTTATCCTGTTGCTGGGCAGCATTGAGCAGAGCCTGGATCTGTCCTCTTGACACCCTTCAGATACTAAAATACATTGATGACGTTCCCTCTCAGTCATCTCTTCTCGAAGCTCAACAGGCCAAGCTCTTAGCCTTTTGTGCTCTGTTAAAAATATCCATTGCTCTAAATTCACAATTTAAAACTGATTTCCATTCTTCACCCAACTTTAAACTCAACTTCAACACAGTTTGAAAAATAAATTAAGATCTTGAAGGCAGAGTTTTCTGAATTGTTTTGACTTCTGTGTTTGCAATTGAAAATCTTCCTTTAAAACAGACAAGTAGTAAATGAAAATGTTTTTTGCATTTTGTTAAAAGGGATTAAGACCACTGGTTCTGGATCCACGATGCTGAATTTCAGCTTTTATGTGAAGACATTTACAATGAACTATAAAAATAACAACTCTAAATGGAGAACTTACAAAGGGATTCTGAGCAATGAAGAAAAGGTAAGGGAAAGTGGGAAAGGTAGGAAAACACAAAGTAATAATGTGTATGCTGCCTTAACATTGAAGGGCAGGCTTTCCCTGGCAGGAAAGATTGGGAGTTTCAGACTTGTCTAGACTTGGGTTGTCTTCACCAGTGTAATTTACACCCATGGAGTAGATAGTGAGTTTGTCAAAACAAGGAAGTTACCCAGGGACTGATGAAGTTGTGGAACACACACAGGGAGGCAAGTGTATGTCTGTACCCTTCTTTTAAAAAAATGGTGTAACAAAAGCTGTGCAACAGGCTGTTTTGACGAGTCCAGCTCAGCTCAGCGTTTGCCCACACCAGGAATGCTGTAACAGTGCAGAAGCATTGGTTGGTACAGCACCAGCAAAGCTGAGGCTCAGCTTCAAATGCATCGAGATGGTCCATCCACCACCCCCTGCCACATGAAACAACCCACTCAGGTAAAGCCCAGCGCTGCTGGTGCAGCTGTGCCTGTGGCTTTTGCACAGGCTGTGTTACGATCACCAGGGCTGCACCACTCCCCGCACCTCGCTGGTGAGACTCTTCGGACACAAGTGGACACAGTCTTTGTAAAATATATGCTCTTACACTAAAATACCCAACAGCTTTCACAGACTCTGTGTGACTTTAACAATGAACATATAAAAGAACTGCAAGAAGTTCCTGCAGACAAAAGATATGCTGCACAAGTTTGTCTGATAACATTTTCCCCTGAAAACCTCATGTTTCCTTTCAAACAAAAGAAACCCGAAAATCTCACTCCCTGTCCCTACAGTGTTCAAAATCAGAACTTCACTCATCATTTCTGAGAGAGCTCAGCTTACCTTGGGAGAAGGCTCTACCTGGTCCTCCGGTGTGATGGCAGTTTTTAAAAATTTGGTAGAGCTGTAGAGAGATTTCCTGCTAGCTCTGATTTTCTTAGCTTGCATGGCAAGGAATTTCATTGCCCAATGTTAACTGGTTTAATATTTTTAAAATGTTAAACTAAGGGGATGTTGGCCCAAAAAGTGACAAATCAACCTAGTAGTGGCTGAATTCCTAAGGCTTGTGGCTTTTCACAATGACTTGTTATATTCAAATAATCTTACTAAGTATTATATATGATATTAGTTTTATGTCCCATCACAACCCCATATGGCCTGGCATTTTATCTGACATGCTGAGCTCACTTCTCTATCTCATCAGGCTTTTAGGTTTTCCTACGTCATGCTGAAGCATCTCCAAGAATTAATATTGCAAGAACTGCTGTTCTGCACAAGGAGCTGAGCTGATACTGGGAAATACTGTATAAGTGCAATAACAATTGCATAGTTAATAGTTACCTTTTGAGTTTGACATAGAAAACCAACCATTTTACTAAAATGTCTAGAAATAGTTCACTTCAGTTTTTTCTTTTTTTTTACATCTTTATCGCCTGTTCCCAAGAAAGGGTGCTGCTGTGCTATTAAATAAAGAATGATAGCATTATACCAGCATACATTAACTAGAAATTACACAGAATTAAAACGGTGATAATCTTTCTCCTCCAAGCTAACGGAAAAATGTGATCATCTGACAGAACAAAAAAGATTATTTCTTTCTAGAATTCTCAATTCCTAATATCTTGTGGCAGAATCCCAGATTATCAATGTATTAGTTTTAGGATAATGAAAGATCTTTGAAGTTGGATGTCAGGATCACTTTGAAGAAAGAGACTTTCAGAACAGAGCAAACAATATGTGCACGTTTCATTGCAGGTATTCCAAGGCAACTCCAACTCTGGTGACATAGTACGCAATAATTTCATCCCTCCAATAGTGGCCCGTTATGTGCGAATTATCCCTCAAACCTGGAACCAAAGAATAGCATTGAAGCTTGAGCTGATGGGATGTCGAATAATGCCAGGTATGGGGTAAGCAGTGGTCCCCAGTGCCTCTAAAACCACTGTGTTACCCCAGTGCCACTGATGCCCCCTTCTCTTTTGCAGCTAATAGTTCATTTACGCATTCAATGTGGCAGAAACCCAGTCAGAGCACAGAAACCTCCCTTGGAAAAGAAGACAGGACTGTTACAGAGCCCATCCCGTCAGAAGAAACTAACTTGGGTAACACTACCTAGTGCTGTGTTTTCTCTAGGATGCATCATGCCTTCAGCCCAGCCTGAGGGAACTTGAAACTTTCTCACAAACCAAAACTTTCATTTTCCCTTCAGACTTTATTAAAGATTAACAACAGTGAGAAGAGGGAGGAGCATAGGTTCTTTTTTGTCTTAAGGCACAGAAAGAGATTGAAAGCCTTAATTTTCCTTGATGTGTTAAACATCAGGCTTTGGTTTCCCTGTCATGTTAGTTTATTAGCCATGCTCGGTGGGTTGCTCAAGGGACTACAGTGAGCATTCAGCAGCAGTTTTTGGAAGAGCTCTTCTTCATTCAATTCCTATCTTACATAATTTTTTAGTATGTGAGATAGTGATCTCACAGAAATGTTACCTTCTCTCTACACAACCATGATCCCTCCCATAGAGGGTCCCCAGCTCAAAGCAGCATACAGTAATGCACAGTTATGTAATTAAATGTTTTTCCATAATGTTTGTATTCATGGGGGCCCAGACAACCTTAATTTAATTTGCATACTTCTCCCTAAATTCGCAGTCTTCATCCTTCATTGTTGGGGTGCTAACTTCTTAGTCCTTAAAAAGCAAACAAAAAGAATTTGGTGTTTATACTGTTTGGTGGACCCATAGCCAGCCAGGAATTACCAGACCCACTGTACTAAATGCTGCTACTCATTAGATAGCTAATAGTTGTAGGAATGCCTCTGTGAAAAAACTGGTTGTAAGAAGCAATCACTGTAACAAAAAAAATATTCTGAAACGCTTGCCAAGAGCAAGCAAGCTCAATTCATCTGTGCAGCGGTATGGGTAAACCATACCCATTTTCACTGAAAATTAAACCTACTGAGATTTCATCTGCTGAATTGTAAATACCCTGTGGACACTTGTACCACCTTATTCTCTCAGCTGCCAAGTCTCTGTAGAAACAGAGAATGGAATGGCACACTCCTGACACAAGAGCCACTCCACTGCTAATTTTCAAGTCCCTGTGCTAAAGCATATTGTGTTAGAATTTAACAGGGGCTAAATTGGTTTTTCCCTAGATCCACTCATGGAAATCTTTGAACTATTTTGACTGAAATATGTCAGCCTGTTCTGCATGAGCCAGATACTCAGCATGAAAAATTGCAGCCTCCTTTGGCAGATTTATAAGCAACTGCAAACAAAGTGTGTGTAAGTGGCTTTTTAAAAGTCATCTAGTATGTAACAAGAACGAACTGCTCTTTATAAAGATGCATATAGATGCCAAGTCAAGTGTCACCCTTGAGAAAGAATGCTCAGGTCTTTCATCTCAACATTGTTCCACATAGGTACACGGCAAACAAGCATGGCTGAGGAGTGGTATTTTAGTTTTATACTTGTATGTTTTTATGCTCTCTTCAAGGAGCATTCTGGCAAAATTATGTACCTTTTGCTGCATTCTCTGTAGTAAAAATTACTGTCTTCAGAGTAATTTGCCTTTTAAACTTTTATCCCTTTTTTTTTTTCTCATGCAGGTTCAAAGCTTACAGCTATAATTGTCCCCATCCTCATCGTGCTATGTCTGTTCGTGTTCTCTGGAATTTGTATCTGTGCAGCCCTACGCAAGTAAGATACTGGCTCTTGTCATGGCAGGCATTTTGTGGATACCTACCTAGCATGTCCAACTTTGTGCCCTCTTTTCATAGCTTCTTTACCAGGGACCTTGGAATTGTCCTGTTTGTCAGCCTTCCTTTTAAGTAGAACTAATGTTGTATCTCTGTAAATTGTATTTCTTATTGTACACCTCCCATAGTCCCATAGAAGAAAGAAGGTAAAGCAGGTCAGAACTGCGCCCCCCAATTTACAGTCAAATTTAACCAGCTCTTCAGCCTACCCACAAATACTAAGGTGTAAAGCAATCAAAGACAATACTTTCCACACCAAAACCAAGTGAAAATTTAGCAAAGGGAAGATTTGAGCTATCTCTGGATTATTTTCTTTTATTTCCCTCCTGTTGTGTTTCTGCTTCCCAGTCCCTTAAGTTAGAGCACTTAACCTAGCAGGCTGAAAGCAGAGCCCATCTCTAAGGAGCCGCACAGATACGCTGGGGAAAGCAGCTAAAACTAAACCACTTCGTCTCCCAAGTCAGGGGACTGGAAGAAGCATTGCTCACTGTGCCTCTTGCTAGACGCCCATTTGTATGAACCTGCACTTCTGTGTAGAGTCAAGGAATGCTTCTGTCAGCAGATGGGGATTTGCCAGTATAAGCAATGCTCTAGTGATGCTGCTTCATCACTAGCAGTACCCAGCTCTGCCCAGGATTCCCAGTAAATCTACAAACTAGACAAAGGATTCAGAAGAGCAGACCCAAACATAGCCTGGATTGGCACATACAGACATGGACACATCAAATTGATAAGTGCCAGTTCCAGAAATTTGAACACCAGCACTCACAACTTACACATAGATGGGAAAAAGAAAATGTCAAAATGTTGGTTTGCATGCCTGACATTCTAGTAAACACCAGCCTCCAGGAACTTGAAGTGAAGCCTTGTCCTCAGCCACTAAACACAAAGGCTCTGCTGGAGCTAAGGCATGAGGCTGAAATGCTGTGGGTACAAACATTTATAAATCCCTTCCTCTCCTCACAGGCGAGAAGCCAAAGGACTTTCCTATGGATTATCCAGTACTCAGAAATCAGGTTAGTGGAGAATCATGCACTTCGTCCTGTCCATTGGGCCAATGGGAAGGGGTTTATGCAACTAAGCATTTAATGCTTGCAAAATAGCATCCACATTTCCTCATTCAAATTCACCTCTTTATACAAGGGAAATGGCAAATGATAGTCCCACTTGTGTCATCACAGCACGGTGCCCTGAGAAACAATATAATTTGGTTTCTATGACAGAAGGCAATTAACAAAAGATCTATTATACAGAGTGCATAAATTAGCATGTAAGAGTGCTCCCAGGTGCCCTCCTTTTCCTTTCCTCCTCCAAAATACCTATTTTGCAGAAAATTGCTGCTTTGCTTTTCTTTTCCCCACAGCAGAGGTGATTGTCTTTCTCCAAGAGAGCAAGGAATAATAATTTTTTATGGCTTTAATATTTTTATCTCATTGCCTGACCTGGTTGAGACTGTATTTATAAAGCTTAAGAATACTGAACTGTACTTCATGTGTAAAATTGGAATGAAGGATTGGCTTGAGCACACTGCTTTAGGAGATGCCTGCAAAACCCCCATGAAGTATTTTCTTTGTCTTGCTCAATAACGCTTTCTAGTGTAGGGTCTCCCATCAGCTTGGCAGTTGGGGTTTAGCTGTTTTTCCTGGCCAATCAACTCTGTAGAGGAATATTCTTCTGAACCTCAGCTTTTCATAAAAAAAGAAACCACTAAGCAGTTCATGTCTCTTGACAAGTGTCTTGCAATAGCTGAGCTCTGAAATTTCACCCCTCAGCAGGTGCTGACGTCAGTGAAAGGAATGTTGTTCCCCACTGCAGCTTGTCCTCATTAGAAAATTAATTTGTACTTAACATCATATTTGCTAATATGATTTTTCAAGGTCACATCATAATCCTTTCTCACTTACTAATGAGGACAAATCCCAAGAAATTAAAGATAGCCTCTTACCCAGCCAATGCATTTGTTGTATGCGTGCTTCATAAATCAAGCTCCTAAGCCCTTATGAACCAAGCTTGGGACTTAGAAAGCTGGGAGTCAGACTCATCTCTCCACAGACCTCCTGTCACAGGCTCCAGGCGAGTGCCTGACATTGTATTTTTTTCTTTTCTTTCTCACAAGGATGTTGTGAGAGCAAATTAATTGATGAGTGCAGATGCTCAGATACCAATAAAATGGAAGCCACACTAATCTACTGAAAAAAAAAATTAAACACTACTTTTGCCACATAATTAATAACAAAACATGTAACTCATTTAAAGCTAGTGTTTTATCAATGTACTTCATTAAGGCATCAGTGCAGGCACCTAGAGTTTGAGCCTTCTTGACAAAAAGTACTATGTAAAGTTTCGTTTTCATTTGGAAATCCCAGCTGATGATTCACTTTTTTCTTCACCCTCCATAGTTAGCGGGCTCTTTTTACAAACAGCACATTTTAGGCTTACTTTTTAACTGTTTCCCCATGCTCACACTCTGAATATATAAACAGCAGTGAGAACAGGAAAAATTCAACTTTCTGGGTCTTCTAAGCATTTAACTTGCTGATAAGCCTTTTATTTTTATTTCTTTATCCTAGGCTGTTGGAAACAAATCAAGCAGCCCTTCACCAGACATCAGTCAACTGAATTTACCATCAGCTATAACAATGAGAAGGACACACCACAAAAGCTGGATCTGGTCACCAGTGACATGGCAGGTAACAGTTGCTTCTCCTCAGATGCATTCCTTTTGCTCCGTGTACAGAGCAAGTAGCAAGGAGTGGGATGGCCCAGCAATGTTTCCAGCTCCAGCTCTTACACAAGCTGAAGCCCAGGAATAGATTTATCCATGTTCATCTCAGACATATAGTGAAGCAGCTAAATATATATTAGGGAGGGCAAGACCACTATTTCGGAATTTCTTTCTTGGAGTTGTTGGAAAGATTTCCTGACTCTGAAATGGTGGAAGGCACTCGGGCATGGATGGAGTGCAAGAATAGCATTGTTTGCTGACTAATTTTTGTGTTTCTATTTAAATACAAATGTCTTTGGAAATGGAACAAAATATAATGCCACTTACTGTTGAGCAAATAGAAAAATTACTTAGTGTGTTTGTGGTGGGATTTCTTGCCCAGCAGGAAGTTGTGCTGAGATCCCCATGCAGTTTTCCTGGTGCTTGAACTATCTGGAAGATGAGGTCCCCTGAAGTGGAAGAGAGTAGACTGGAAAGAAGAAAAAAACTAACCACAGTGCTTCTGTCCTGTGCTACCTTGTCTCTAAGTCACTGTTTGGACAGAGCAAATCCCCACATCAGTACTATTTGCATCCCAAAGGGATGATTTTTTAATTCATCCTCTTAGCACATCTTATCCCTGCCTAGTCTAGTCTGTCTGGTAAGGCTAGTGAGACCAGCCATTTCATGGGATCAGTGATCAATGTTGCAGAAAGATTAGTTTGCTGTTCCCAGCCTCCAGACCTTAGAAATTCCTTAGAATTTCTTCAATGTGTTTGGCAGAGAAATACATTTAAAAAAACAAATGGATGGTTGCTGTAATTCCATATGGTGCTACCCTTGATATCTTTCAAAGACAGTTTCAATCCTTTATAGAAACTTCCACTATAAATATGCTGAGATCTATAAAGCAGTTTTCTATCATGAAGGAAAGTTAATGAATAAAAGTTGCTCACAAATGATGGTTATTTTGTTCCCTTGGCCATGTCTGGGTAGCCTGCTCTCTCCATCCTCCTCTCCTGCTATGTTTGTGGGAAGTCTGAACTCAGCCTGGCCCAGGCACCTTCCCAGCCTTAGCATTTCACCTACAGTCTCCTTAAAAATAAGAAACATGAAATCAAAATGTGAATACAACTCAGAAATGTGCCATTTAATAATTTAATTGCAGAGAGCACACAATTTGCATATAGGTTATCACGCTACATGGAATTCCCTCACTTCAAATGCCTGTCTGCCTGCTGGTTCCCAAAGGCAGCCAGGAGCAAGCTGATATGCTGCATCCTGAGCAAGAGATTGCTGGGGATGGTAGCAGCAATGTGGAGGAGAGCTGCACCACTTACTTAGTGAAATATCATAACACCTTCGCCCTACATGCTGAAGTTTGGGATGTAGCCAGAAACTGCCAAAAAGATTCACAGGACATATGGGCTTGAATTTGACGCTCATGTCAGATGAACCACGATGCCAGAACAGAAACTGAGCTAACTTCTTCACGCCTGCATCAAAACACGATACTTTAGCAGTGTCATTTACTAGAACTGTTCAGGCCACCGTATGTATCCATAAGAGATTGTCACCAGCACCAAAGCGAGAAAGTTAGAATGTTGAATTTTCTCATAATAGTATTACTGGATTTTTAAAAAACCTTTTAGTTCAGATCTCCTTCTTACATGGCAGCCTGGCATCTGCCTTGACTAGAGGTGCAAACATGCATTTCTTGAGGCTGTATTTCCTCCATCTCATTCCTTGCTCCTGCTCAGGCCGTTTGCCTGTCACTAGCTGTATCCCTGTCATCCCCCATGACCGGGGTGGCTGCCCAATTCCTCCAGCAGCACCAGTTCCTGCACCTCCTCCCACACTCATCCCCCCTGGCATGCCTGCAGCCATGCTGAGCTGGCTTAGCATGTTTCACACTCCCATTGACTCTCCTGGCTGCCGTTTTGCCTAACTTCATCCTTCTTGTCAGTCAGCTACTGTGAGATGCCTTTTAAATAAAGCCAGCTCGTTAAGAATCCTCTGGGTATTTTAATTATTCCAAAAGTGGAACACTTGTTTTGCAGAACTTCTCACTTGAAATCTTCATGCAGTATCCTTTGTCCAGTCTAGTGCTAATATTTTGTTGCCTTCACTCTTTTTTTAAGGGCTTTTAAGCATACTCCAGAAATGGTAATTTATTGGGGTGGGTAAGTGGGGAAAGGGAGGGAGGGAATAGGAAAAGGGGTGGCAGATTGGAGCTCCTCTGTGGAATAGCTTCTGCCATATTCTGCAGTGCTTTCTCTGAAGGAGGTTACAGGATCAGTGTTGGTGAAAGGTTTCCTCGCATCCCCAGTAACCACACATTTGATACAATAACCAAGTAGTTTTTCAACGTAAAATACATATCTATGCATAAGTATTATGTATATAAAATAACCATTCTGTGCCTTATTGAGCAGTTCATGCTTCCTTTTAGATTATCAGCAGCCTCTCATGATCGGGACTGGGACAGTGACACGTAAAGGATCTACTTTTCGACCCATGGACACCAAAGATGAGGGAAGAAGGGGCAGTTCTGAATTTGAAAACCACTATCACTGCCCACACAGAGCCAACCGGCATGAATATGCTCTGCCCCTGACCAGCCAAGAACCTGAATACGCTACCCCCATCATAGAGCGGCACATAACAAGAGAAAATAATTTCCCTTCTGAAAATGGCTACAATGTTCCTGTCATCTCATCTCAGATACACTCCCTTACTGCCAGCAGCTTCTCCAGTTCATGTAAGACCGACACCAGGAACGGAGACTATCAGACACCCCAGAGTGTCATAAACTACGACAAACCCAAAGTTAATGGTGTTCTGACCTCTGTGAGCTACAGCACAGACTACCAGAAACCTCAGCAAAATGCCCTCGGGAGCGAGGGTTACTCAACACCCAGAGACTGCCTGAAACCCATAAGCCAGACAGCAATGACAGCTCTCTTGTGATTTGCCGAGCAGGAGAGGCGTGGTGTGCAGGAACATCCCTGCACAGCTTTCTGAAGTGAAAACAGAGTTTGGAGGGACTCTGCTGTGGGAGGCAGAAGGCAAACAAGCCCTGTGTACATAATATTGCTGTCTTGCTGGGTTCTGACATCTGAAGAAAGCATATGCTGTTTATCACTGTTTATAGCAAGAGAGATGTTATCAGTGAAGACTGTACATCTTATTTTCTGTAACTGATCTCAGTGCTCCATTTGCAATATGTGCAATTTGTACATAGCTTTTATTTAAGGAGAATTTCTTAAGTTTCCTTTTCATCTGGGGGTTTGAAAGTATTGCAGAAATGCCTGTTTAAGATAAAAAAGGCCTCCTTTTCTGTTTTTATTTTACCTGCTGCTGTACTGGCAGCTGCAAATGGTGTATCTTATGGTTGTGGTGATTCATCTCCTTTCCTATGAAAGCTGAAGATAGGGCATCACTGTAGTTCTTACTGGGAGGGTAGAAGTGAAACTACTTGAAGTATAATGTGCACAAGAGAAGGCAGCTGAGCATCTAAATGTGCTCAAACTCAATGTCCCAGCTCCTTTTTTAGCAGCAATTCTCACATGCTTGAATTTGATCTAGCATAGGAGCTGAGCCTGTCTAACGTGCAATTCGTGTTAGAAATAGGTAGAAAGGCTGAAACTGGGTTTGGATTCAAGCCATGGTAATCACTCTACAACAGAAAAAAGCAACCAAACAACCAAACAACACATCCAACGCCAGTTAATCTGGTTTCATTTTTTTTTAATTTAGGAAGTGTGCATGGAACCAAAATGTGAATTTACAGCTAAGAATTAAATCCCATTCAAGCCCTAGCTGATCTTTTTGCTGCTAAACTATAAGGAAATTTTTAGTTCGGCACAAAGCAGCAAACTTCCTGAACTCTTTATTGCTCCACTAGGTATTTTTCTGTCTTACAAATCTAATGTAACATTTCTGTTTGAAATATTTCAACTAAGTAAAACACAGTGTGTGTATGGCTTACTGTTGCAGCTAAATTTGCAAGACAGCAGATCAGCACTATTGTTTGCAAATAGTTTTTCTTTTGCAGCTAATATACCCCTTAGTTCTGTTCATGGACAAACTTGAAAAAGCATAGGGGTGGGTGCAATGTACTGCACAGTAGCTGACTCCTTTCAGCGTTGGGGCAAACCAGCTTCTGGTAGCAGCTGGGACCATCCGCTGCCTTTCTACCTCCAGTGCTTGGGGCATTTTTCTGAATCTGAAAGCTTGTCCTAAAATGTCAAGAAGCGATATACTTCTGTGAAGATAGAATGGTGCTATATTTAAAGCACAGGGTTGGGAGACGAGACCAGGAAAACCTGAGCTCTGAGAAAGTCCCTCTTTGAAGGCCCTCCATTTCCTTGTGTGTAAATGGGAAATTTGCAAGGGATGCAAAAAAGATTAATCAGTCTGTTTGCAAAATGCTTTCGCATCCTTAGGTGGAAAGTGATGTCGGAGGACAGACTGGTTGCAGTGATACTACTCACGAATATTGCTAACTCCAGCCATACCCAAACTTAAGGCAAGCTCTGAGCGGGTTCTTTGCATAAGCATGTTTGTGGCCTCGAGTGGTGCCGTTCCCCCAAATTGCCGCACCGTGCATGCGACTCCTGTGCAAAGAAGAAAGAGTCAAGGTAACCTCGTAGCCTTCCTGTGTTTCCTGTCATTACAGTTTCTGTGAAATGTCTAAAACACCTCAGGTCCTGAAGTGAAACAGCAGCAGCCTGTTTGTTAGACCGAGCTGGGCGGTGTTGTTTACCTTCTGTTGTTTACATGTCTGTGTAAATAAAGAACACTGGTATTTGTAAATCAGTCACACCGGCCTGTCACTTAACTGAGTGACTCGATCATCACTGCACACCCACTCTCATCACATATCCTGCAGGGTGAGAAAGAAGTGTTCCTTAAGCCCTGCTAAAGTGCCAGTTGTGCTGCTGCAATTCCTGGTGTCAGTGTGACAGGCTAAAAAAGGTTCTCTCGGTGCCCCATTTAGCCCAGCTTTTCTGTCCATAAGCTCTATAGAAGAAGCCACAAACATCTGTGCCCAACCCCACTGCTGGATGCATATAATTGAGGAAAGGATGAGGATGCCCTCCTGATGAGCCTGAAACCAATCCTCCGCCCACACAACTAATTAGCCTGACTTGTCACTGGACAAACAAGTGAGTAATCAGGCCTACTCCCCACCTAATGAGGCAGCTAAATAACACAGCAATACAAGGGAGCAGGCAGCAGATGACACTTAGCTTGTATTATAATGAACTTGTTGCATGCTTCTGCCACATGCTTGGTGCATCTGCAGCATGCTACAAGTGTCAAAGGGTTCTTGGCAGCATATGCCCATTTCTGCTGTCATTCAAACACATCTTAATACAGCTGGTTTAGCCTAATGAAAAGCTGGGTCTCAATTTGCACCTTGCCTTCATTCCCACCTCCCCTGCCTCAGAAAAAGATAACAATGCAAAGATGTCTTAAAATACATCCCCCAAACATCTCCAGCCTCCCTTCACAGTGGCTTGGTGCCAACAGGGATGGAGGCAACACAGCAGCTCTGTAGTCATGCACAGCTCCTGGTCACTGCTATGGTGCTTCATGGTTCATATCCGAGTGACTGATGAGGGCGGTTAACCTAAAAAGCCTCAGGCTGCTCTGCCTTGACCTGGGAAATTTTTAGTGACCCTAGCAGCATATACGCAAGGGAACTTCCTACCCATGTAGCCTCTCTATCCTGACAGTGGTAGAGATATAAAATCCTGTTACAGAAAGGAAAGGGGACTGCCTGAATCTTACAAGTGCTAGTGCTCATCCCCATACTCATCCTCTGAGTGGCTTCTTATATACTGATACATCAAATTCCAGCTTGTCTACATCAGCCTGTTCTATCAAAACCCGATGCAAGGCAGCCTTATAAAACATCTCGGGTTTAAAAACCTTTGTTTCACAGTGAAGGTTAGAGTATGCACCAGTCTGGGACATTTCCACACTTCGAACAGCTGCTGTAGCTCTAGATCTCTCTCCGACATCTCTACAGATGGTATGAGAGCAGAGTTTGACCCTCTGGTCAGTGGAGACTTTCAATAGCATTTTGGTACTAAAGTTTCCTGAGCAGGCAGTCCCAGTGGGCTGGAGCTGTAAAATCAAGCCAGAGTTCACGAGAAGGTTAAATATTAACTGCTTATGGCACTAAGGGCCTGCCTGTCCCATCGCAGTTGACAGCAAGTCTCTGACTCTGCCAGGAACAGGGGCAGCACTGTAACTGCACATGTCTGACCAAGGGAACTGAAGAAGGTACTTCTTGAGGCAAGAAAGTGTAGAAGAAGATGGTGTAAACTACCTACAACTGAAATCAAAAACTAACAGTTCAGCATGTGTTTCCAACTGGTGCCTTATATTTAAAACACAAAAATACAAAAAACCAACTGTAATAAAGATTCTGAAAATACCACAGGAAAAACACAAATGTTCTTTGCTTGCACCTCTGACTGGGAAATAGATTGCAAATTCTTATTTCTTCTATCAAGTACTTTTCTAATGCTCGATACAAAAGCTTTCTTTTCCTATCAAGTGTAATTCTAAACAGTGTTTCTCTATTTCTTTTAGTTGCTAAACATCAGATATTAAACTCTACCTTAGTACCTACCAGAATCTTTACATCCAACAGGAAATAGATTAAAATTAGCCCTTGCAGGCTGGAACTAGGATTTCCCAGCTCAGGGGATGTCCTACTTGCTCACTTACAGCATCAACTGCTCTCTTTCATGGTCCTTCTCTGGATCAAAAACTTGGCCTTACCTCCCTCTCCAGACACAGGATGGGTTCAACCAGCTCAATAGCCCACTGACTACAGCAGTCTACATAGATGGGGAAAGGCAGGAAAAGGACCAAGGCCAATCTGCTCCCGCTGCATCTGATCAGGATTGTAAGCACTGAGTTAAAACAGCAGCCAGTCACAGCAGTGTCTCCAGCACCTGTGTGTAAATGACAGATCCCTGCCTCCTTATTTAAAAAACCCCATGAGGTTGAATTCCAACCATTAGAAGCAGCTTGTGAATCCCATAGCTGGTCTGCATAATTGCATTGGCTAAAACCTGGGAAGACTGAGCTTTTAATATAGACTTTCTTCAGATTTTTCCCACTGCCTGCCAGAGAACTGGCAGTTCTTCACTCTGTGGGCAGATTTTAGTGAAACCTTGTCTGAGGCCCAAAATATTCCCTACACAGGATGGGAATGTCAGGCTGTAGGTCCCATTCCAGGAGCAGATGCCTAACTGCACTTACCTGTTTGGTGAATCACTAATATTAAAACAAAAAGCAAAAAAAAAGGAATTCTAAGAAAGGAGTCAGTGGTCTCACAGCAGTCTTGTGATCGGATACCCACTGAAAAGTAACCTTACATGAATCCATCTGTATTTTTCTGTTCACCCTCTGTCCAAAAACAGGTTAGCTTTGCTCAGTGAGTGGGTGTCTTAAGGGCTCCCCTATCCTGTAATCAGGCCAGACTCAAGGAATGACAAGGTTATGTTGTTGCATTCCTTTTTCCTTATTTTTCATAATAAAAATTCTGTACTGCCCTTTTCTTTCCAGTGTCAGCTATGATGTAAGCTTGAACTGACCTCCAACCTCCACTGCAATTAGTACAGTGTGAAAACAGAATTTAGCATTTCATTTGAAACTCATCAGTGGTGATACCTACACTGAAAATTACCCTGCCATAGCTCTGTGGGGTTAACAAGACCAACAATGTTGCAATGCCTATGAATTACTGAAGACAGAATACATTACATGGAACATACTTATTTAAAAGGAAGGTGCCACTTCTCCACAATCACTTTCAAACTTAAAATAGAAGCCTCTCCTGAGGGCTTCCATTTTTTTCAAGCCCCTGCCCCCCCACGTACAGTCCTAGAGTCCATAAAGGACATGCGAGAAGGAGTCAGATAAAGTATTTCTAAACCAGATAAAGACAAAACGGAAGACATCCTAACTTGGAGAAAACTCATGTTAGCTGTGATAAGGAGGACGCCTCACATCTGACTTTCTGTGCTATCTCATTGTATAGTCTGGACATGAGAATCTGGAGAATTTTCATTAAAACTCCACCAATTTGTTTTGGCTTCACCTCATGTTAAGTGGCTGTAAGTCTTGAAAAACATTTGCCATCTACAGTAGTCAAAGGTTATTCAATAACCTCTTGTCCTGGGCTGAGTTAATTCATTACTTACTTAGACACTTGCAACACAGCTACTGTGCTGCCATGTGACATCCAAGAGATTATCATCCTGTTTATTTTTATACAGCCACAAGCACAAAAATGAGAAATCCAGGAAGTAGACAACTTCAACAAGTTAAAGCACAGCATCATTTTTCAGCATAGCAAAAAATATTTCAACAAATGTGACATAGTAGTGTTAGAAAGGCATTCGTGCCCTCAATAACCACCCTGAATTGACCTCAAGAATCCATGATTTTGACTAGACACAGAATTTTTAACAGACTTTACTGGAAAAGCTCCCTTAATGCATTAGTAATCTGCATTAATGACTAACCCAAAGAGGGACAGTATCCTCAAATACCCAGCATTTCCTCCTATTAAGTTTGGGCCACCCAAAAGAGTCAGAAAACTTATGAATATAACAAATCATTCAAGACCTGTAACATTCTCTCAGCCAGAGCAGAAGACAACAGACAATGGACTTTAAAAACACATGTATGTTGCCTACCAGAAGGCAGGCAAAAAAGCAATTCCAAAATTGTAGGCTTAAAAGAAACACCAAGAACAATTTAATATGAACAATACAGAAACATACAGCAATGGCTGGTGCTTATCAGAAGTCATCTTCCATAAAGAATGGCAGATAGCAGAGAACATGGTGATGCTTGCCATAAGAAAAGGGGAGAAAAGACAGTAAGTTACATTACCCACCACCCAGCCTCTTCTCTGAACTATTTAGCCACTTCAGCATATACTAGAAACTTCAGTCTTTACAAACTTGTTTTGTGCATCTTAATTTCTCTGGCCCAGGAAAACACCCTTTCACAGACAGGCGAACTGAGATAGACAGATATGCTGCCACCTGTCCAGAGATGTAGCAACAAATCAAACCCACCCAAAAATGTAAAGACCTCTGAAAACACCAATCACAAACCTGTGAAAAGTCCTTGGTCGTGCAGGGAGAGAAGACAGGGGTGATAAAGACTAAGACATGCTAGCAGACCTGACTTGAAGAGGCAGCTTTTCTTCACATCTATGGCTAAGCTTTTTATCCTTAAGTGACACCATCTGTTCTGACAGACAGTTTTATAAAATTTGAATAAGGTGACCTGGTTAAAGCATGCCTGTTATATGGAAATGCCAGTGTCATAGATGGATGTGGAAAGGTTGTGGATGGCTCATGCAACTTCTCTTCCAAAGTGCTTTCAGCATCCCAAGATTTTTTGATATCCCACAACACCAAGCAAGTCATGCTTTTGATACAATGCTGCAATAACTTTTCCTACTATCTTAGGAAGGCCTGGCAAAAGGTGTTCATAAAAGATATTCCCTTAAGGTAAGTATTTAAATAGGTAACTTTTTAACATATGAAGTCACACTTCATCCTGCCCCGATTTATAGTATGATCACATTACTGTACAGGGACCAGCACTGAGAACATAAATATGTCTTTGAACATTTCACTGACAGATCTACTGATCACCTGGTTTAACTACAGCAAACAAGGTCTGGAGATTGCACTATCATTTGGTGGTCACTGGAAACCAACAGCAGTAGGGAAAATGTGATGGTGGGTCAATGTGACCTGACCTTTCTCTTTTCTCCAACCAAGAGGCTTCTGTCTTAGACTAGAGCAAAATGTAATCGTCATCTCCTTTTTCTCCCACTTCTCACCACAATTTGACATGATTATGGCAGCCTCTGTTCCAGCAAGGATTCCAGGAATGTGACAAGGCTGGTTCCCTATCATGATTGAAGGGCACTAGCAAAGTGCAGGCAGGAGTGTTTACGAATCTACCTGATACCTCATTTCATGTTTTATCAGTGCATTTGGTCCCTTCTTTTGGAAAGCCTTAACCCAACCACAAACAGAGATAAAAAATCTCAGTGCTTGGCTGTGAGCTTGTAAGAGAGCAAAGCGCTCATTTGTTTAAGTAATTGATGGGGATATTCAAGTATTTTTTAACAAGCTGTGAATCCAGAGCTATATGAAACTATACATGTCTGTGTTTATGTGTGCTTGCACATATGCTAAAAAAGAAAGGATAATTTTTAACTGTAAGATATGTCACCTGCAAAGTACTTACTATGGATGTCAACTAGACTGGATGATTGTAATTTTAAGATAACATGTTACTAGAAATAGTTCTAATGAATAAAGTTTTCTATTTTTAGATTAAAAAAACCCAACCAAACAACCAAAACCAATGCCTCACAAAAAAAACCCCAACAACCAACCCACAAAACAACAGGTTCTGTTTCTCAAAGGCTCCTTAATGCTGAAGATTTGAAGGAAGCTGCTGCCCCCTCTTGGCACTACATACAAATGCAAATACTTCACACTAACAATGAATATTCAGGTCACAAATTGCAATTATTAAGTAATATACAAGTTTGGGTGTGGAAAATAGCATAAAACTGAGACAGCCCGAAGTACACTTGCCTGTTTAACCAGACCACTCAGGACAAGCCCATTAACCTCCTAAGATGTAGGGGTCATAATACATAGAATTGCCATGTCTAATTTTAAAATACAAGTTAGTAATATGCAATCTGAATTTAAAAATAAAATTTAAATGAGCGCAATAGATCTCAAAAAAATTCTGCTGGCTTCCTGAATTGTCTTAGAACACTCCATGTCTGTCATAAAGTAGGAGAATACCTAAACTGTCACACTGGCCAAAAAGGAAGATCAAATAAATGGGAAGGTGTGCAGTAGCACTCACTTGACAGCTACACAGAAATCCCCATTTATCAGGTCCTCCGTTCCAAGCCCAGAGCTGCCACCCTCAGCAGCTGAGGTATGTACCCACTGCAGTGTTTATATAAATAGCATCCATTGGGAATCCCTTCTCACAGAACCATAGATAACCATATTACAAAATAAAACAAGAGCACCTGGTGCATTACTGGACATAACCCAAAGGCTTGAGTTCTGTAAGAGAACCAGCATGGACAACCGTCTTCCCCTACCTACCTTTAGCTGAAGAAGAGTCAACAGTGGCAAACTACAGGTTGTTCCAGCAGGGAGTGAACAAGGAC
>JAOXXN010000446.1:67121462-67135930 GCA_026770055.1 Myrmophylax atrothorax | reverse complement strand
TTACCAAAAAAAAAAAAAACCAGCACAATTTAAAGAAGTTTTCCTGGAATCATTTTTAGGGATCAACAGATGGACTTCTAACATTCCTCTCACAGGGGACTGGCAGACCACATTCCTGGCAGAGCCTTCAAAACACCAGTAGCTCAAAACACTTACCTTCTTACCGCTGTGAAACACAAGTCTCAGCACACAAAGCAGAAGGCTGACAAAAATATACCAAATAATTAAACAATTTTTTATAGATTGTGGAAAATCTACCCAAGTAACTTCACCTAGGAAGTAAAAATCCTTAAAAAATATCACTTGGCCTTTTTCAACCATTTGGCTTAGAAGCATTGCCCTAAACAGGAGCAGACATGAGGAGTAGATATCAAAGCATGTCTGAAGCAGGGCTACACCGGGGAACGCAGCCAAGGCAAGGCTACTCTGAAGCACAGGAAGCAACAGCTGCCTCATTGAGAAAAGAAAATCCAAAAGAGTATTTCTCTTTCAAAAAGTCAGCACATTTTCCACTTCTCAACTCCTGGGTTCCCTTCCAACTGTGAAAATTCTAAAAAACTGGAAATCACATTGTGCTGGAAAAGACACACTGGACAAGCTTGCAATATTTTTCAACTATTGTAATATAACTTCAAGCTTGTAAAGGCAAACTTGAAATATTTTAGCCAATTTTTTTTCAGGTCACTGACCCGAGTTTTAACTTGCAAAAACAGACTTCTTACACATATCCTAAGTCAGGATGTGTTTCTCCTCTGTCACATGTGGATCTATGGGAGGAAAATGTAGAGGACTATTCAGTGATCAGTCACTGGAAGCAGCCTCTGAGATCCTTCAATAGGGCACTGGGATAGAAAGAAATTTTGAATGATCTTCCTTGCACCCAGGTGACATAAAAAAGTAATTTTCTTTCTCCTCTATTCTCATCTTCATTCATAGGTGCCTCTATTCCTCTCCTTGCTTTATGACAACTCAAGGAAGATTCCTCTGCTTTCCCTCTTTCTCCCATCTGCTGAAGTCACCCATATCTGAACCCTTCTAAAAATTTTAGAGCTAAAAAATACTTAGTTCTAGCCCTCACCAATTGCACATTACACATCCAATATGACTCAGCCTTGTCTTCTGAGACAGTTCCTACGCTCAGTTTTCTACTCTCTACTTACACACTCTCAATAAGTCCTTAAGTACTACCATAATTACACTACTACCACAGCGACCAGACCGTTACCTTTCATTTGAGCATTCTATTCACTCAGATGAACTTCATGCTTTAGGGCAAGATGACCACTCAAGTGTAGGTGAGACATTATTTTTTTTAAAATACAATTCAAAACACAAAACAATCTGAACAAAAAGACGTTAATATCAGGACCAAAAATGGTAATTTAAACTTTTGTAACTTCAGTGGAAAGTGCAGAATACACTTATTATTCATAATGCATGAGAAACAAACAACCTAAAAAAGATGGAGAAAAGGTAGTATCCACAATTTCACCCAAAGGACTTAATTCTTTGAAAGGTCTGCACCTGTACAGCTCTTCTTTGTCAAGGGCTTCAGAATATTTATGGTATTATTATACAGCCAGACACTGCAAATATTTTTATTATTTTGCTGAAAAACATTCAGCAGAAAATGCATCTCAATGAAATTTGAGACGTGTCCTATAACTCTGTCTTTCAAGAAAAGTAATTTGCTATTAACCATTGCTGGCCAAGACTGGATTAGAGTCAAAATTCACATTTTTCAGTTTTGGTTTTCCCCACATTAGCTTTTAGGCCAGGTGAGGACTACATTTGAACAGAAAAAGACCATACACAGGGTTGGATGTTTTTTATATATAAAAAGAGAAGACAATTAAATACAAGTTTGAATTAGGTGCAGAAATCACTGAAATGCAGAAGAGTATATTTATTTGCAGGCTAATAAAAATATATTCAGTTTAACTAGATGTATACATTTTTTGCAAAATGTTCTATCTGCTACAGAAATAACAGTAACTCATGATGTAATTATGTTTGGATAAATACAATAAATACCTGAATTTTGTTTGATACAACTGTGGATTAACATATACTGAGACGGATACAAATCCTCTTCACTGCCAAGAATACACTTCTACAAAGGAAATACTACATTACAGCCTTTGATCAGAGTTAAATTTATTGCCATAAAGCACTTTCCTTATCTTACATGCTTTTAATTAACAATGGTCCCAGGTGCCAACACCGTCCACCTTTAGCTGAAAACACAATTGTCTTACTGAAAATTTTGATAAGCAAGGAATTATCTATTTAAAAAAAAATGCAAAATTATATTTATAATATTATTTTATTTTTTAAGTAAAAATATATATACACACGCAAGTAAACCGTTTTACACTTTAAAAAATAAAAATGAAGTCTGAACACTGACTTTCCTCAGAAATTCTTCCAAGTCTAACTCATTCAACCCCTGGGAATCAGCAGGTCTGAGTCTTCCAGTTACTGATAAAGGGAAGAATACACATTTGTCTACTGAATCTGGAAATCTCAGCTTGCAAAACATTTTTCAGTTTAAATATTAATCTCTAAGCATCTCAGTGTGATTACAAATAAACCAGTATGTTAAATCAGCTGGTAGGAAGTACAGAGTACATGGAGACAGACTGTAGTGTCTGAGCAAAATCCTCCCATTCAAGGCTTTCTAAACAAAGATTATAAAAACTGCCAGGGAGGAAATCTGGTAATAATTTACTGCTACCTGATTCATCTACTCCTAGTCATGTTCCTTCTGCTGATCTCATATATAGTTAAAAATAGACAAGGTAAGAGCAGAGAAAGGGTCCAGCAGATGAAGAAGAGAGTATAACATCATGTAAAACTGGTGGACAAGAAATGTTAGGAAAATAACTCTAGAAACATTCCCCCACTTCAGGCTAAAACTGATCAAATACATTAAATGAAAAATACGGTGTGCCAGGAAGAAAGAACAAATAAATTAAAAATTTCACCTTTCCCTCAAATAAAGGGAAACTGTACAAGCAAATTTACTGCCTTTATAAAAAGTTACCAGACTGGTTGGACAAGTCAAATTGCTCAGAACTGCAGCAAAATTTCATACAGCAGTGATTTTGAAAGACAAGATGACCACTTCTTAGCTTTGAACTATCCCTCCTGACAGAGAGGACACTGAGCATCCCAGGCCACAGAGAGTTTTGGAATGCACTCTGCTTGAGTAGCTGAGGGAAACACACCAATATGGATGCAAAGTTCTGGCAGTGGATTCATCTGCTAACACACAGCCAACGTGTTCTCAAGTTTCCGAAGCTTCAGAAAAAGAAACATGCCTTGGGACCTGTTTCTTCTTCACACAGCTTTATTTTTAAATACTAGTTTCTGTTCAGTGAAAACTGTACAGCCTTGACTATTTTAAAAACCTTCAACAGTATGCTGTATGACAAAGACTATTATAAAAAAATGAAGCAAATAATGTTATTCCACTGAGTAAGTGGAACTCATGCGCACGCACACACAGACACACACAAAAAACTATTGTGTAAATAGCGAAGTTAAGGAATTTATAAATAGCAAAATCTTTGAATAAAGTATATACATTTTTAGGCTTCTTCTATAAACATATATATATATGTATAGTGCTCCTAGGAGAGACAAAGTAACTGTGTTCTACATCATAATTTAGAACATAAGATTAGTTGATGTTACTCTAAAGGCCTTTGAGGTTTTTTCTTCTCTATGTACATCCTACAGAGTAACATCTGTAAAGATGTCTTTTCATGTTAGTTCCTCTTTCAATGTACAAAATCTTTTCACATTACAGTTCAACAGCATGCAGAGCAGTGGGCAGGAAAGACAGCACTGCATGCTGAAATAATAAGTGCGATGACAAAATGTAGAGCTTGCTTTGCTGCACGTCACCAACAGATCTACGAATGCAGTATGAAAAACCGGTCAAGCACCAACCCCAACGTTCCTGTCTGCAGCCACGCTGTGGGCCTTTAGATGTACACCAATCAAAAACTATTTTAAGATACACTGCTCTCACAAAGAAAGTAACATTTTGTTTCAACAGTAAGACAATTATAGGTTAATACAACTGCCATAACATAACAGGGATAGGGCCAGATACAGTATCATTTTGAGCACCTCCTTTAAAGTATTGTGCACTCAACTTCCACTTCTTTAAGGATTATTTTAATGTTAAAAGATTATGTTTAGTAGCCATCAAAAGCACTGAGCATTTCATAAGGTCAAGCTAATAATGACCAAGTCAAACTGCTCTGCACTAGCAGTAACCACAGCCATTCAAAAACAAACACTAAATTGATGATGCTCAGAAAAATATACCAAAGGGCTCACATAACTGTGAGTAATTTTTAAACTAATTTCACTTTTAAAAGTCTGTAATACTCTGTTGAAATACTTTTGGAGCAAGTTTCAAATGGAACAAATGGTGGTGAATTTAAATTAAAACAATTCTGAAAATCTCACTCATAAAATTATCATGGGCCGAAGGACAATGATTAGCAAGCACTCCATTGCCTATTTGATAGTCTTTTTTCAAATAAAAGCTCTGAGCTTTACTATTCTGAGAAAAAAAATCTGAGATACAAAACTCATGGATGCAATGGAACAACTCTCCCTCATCCTTCTAGGGTTAAAGCATGTTTCACATCAAACTAAACATCAGTTGTCCCTTCAAAACATCAAAGGGTCAAAATGAAGCTGGCCACATATTATTCTACTTCCTTAGGGACATCAATGAGATTAAAAGTGGAACATATTGAGGTTATTAATTTTAGAAATCCCACACTTTGGTGGATTCTTTTATTATTAAAAGAAGTTCATCTCACATGCCATGTGTTAGGTAACTACTGTGTGTCACGCAAAAGACAGTTTTCCACATTTAGAATTGCTCACAATGAAGCCCTGAGGTAACCGCCTTTTTTCCAGGCAACAGTAATACAGTTCCTCTTGACATATTATCACCCTTTTACTACCTACTCTACTATATGCAACTTTAAGCAGTCCATATTGATTATCAATTGCTCCCAATGATGGGATTTGTCCAGTTAATTTTTTTTTTGGATTGACTGTTTTTAGGATAAAGACTCAGCAGAATGAGCTAATTTTGGTGCAGTGTCTTCTAATGAAGCTTCAACTGAATTCCCCAGGTCTCCATTTTCATGTCCATCAATACTTGGCTTCTTATCAAACACTGCAAAATAAAAAGAAAAATTACTTAAGGAAGTGAAGCAATCTTGGGAAAGACAGATCAATGATCCTTATTTCAGAAACCAGGAAGCATACTGAAATGACTACTAAAATTAAAGCTTAAAGGTTTTTAGCAGAACACAGTGTGTCAGGAAAATGGGACCTGTTTCTTTACCTCTCTGATTTAAAAAAACATATCTGAAGAAGCCAACAACATGAAGTGTTAAGGGAAATTAACTATGCCCAGATCAGAGGCAGGAAAAGGTAGGAATAAATTTGAATTTCAACCTTTGGGAAAAAATGTCCATGAAAAAAATCCATAAATTAATTCAGTTAATTCAGTTGTATCTAAGTAAACCAGGGCAAACAGTGAGGGACCAACCAGAAGAGCTGACAGCCTATGAGCAGGTTAATTGAATTGACAGTAGATTAATTTCACAAGGAATACAGAAAGAGTGTTTTCCAGAAATTAGATTGCATACTGAGAATTCAACTGCATGTAACACATTTTAGAAGGTTTACCTTGTGAAGGTTTGACATCCACATTTGCATCTTTCCTATTAGAACTTGAATTTGCACCTTCTTCCAATTCATCAAGATATAACCGATAACGATGTCCACTCTCATCCTCATATTCTACGTTTTCATCATCCGAATCAACTTCTGGAGCAACATACACTACCTCAAATTCAATTTCACCTCTCTAAAATGCAACAAAAAGTGTTTATTTACTTACCACTGCACAGCTACATAGGAGGATTATCAAAATGACCTAGGTTATTAAAACAAATACATTTTACTGTTGTAAACTTACAGTTGTGTTGCATATTTTGGATATGTATCTGAATTAAGTTTTTACTGACTAAAGTAGTACAGCTCTATAGCTAAGCTGTATTTTTTTTACAAAATTATCTGAATTTCTTAGATATATTCCAATACATTTCAAACAGTGACTTCTAGAGAGGAAACTTCCTGCTAAATTAGCATTTAACCTGTTAACTGTCTGAGTATGGCAGTAAGAAGATTCTAGACCACAAAGATACATTGTTTGGCTGGAGTTGTTCAGTCATAAGAGAGTAAAGACTGTGTCACTGAAGAATTATTTCTGTGGGGCAACGTAACAAACTGATTTCCGTCAGCCTTATGGAAGAATCATTGCCAATACACGCTAGTATGGGCCCAGAATTTTTCTCCTTAAATTGCAAGACATAAGAGGATTAAGTGTGAGGTGATGTAGCTTCAGGTATCACTGTAGCTTAGCATCACACTGCGCTTAACAGTAAACATTAAAATTCAAAGGAATTCAACAGGCAGAACACAGGAAGCATTTAATCATGCCTATGGATAACAAGTACCAACTGACCTGTTGGGAAAGAATAGTTACAGCTTCTTTATGTTTGGCATCTCTTAGATTAACTCCATTTACTGCCAGAATAGCATCACCAACATGCAGTCCTCCACATCGATCAGCAGGTTGCCCAGGATGGATTTCAGAGATCAGTATTGGAACACCATGCTCCTTCCCACCCTATTTGAAAAAAAAAAAAAAAAAGGTAAATTTTACTTAACTGATATGTCCTTTAACATAAAATCAACATTCAGACAATTGCTCCTAAAGTGTTTATTTCACCTTCTATTTTAGAAAATTAGAAATCATTCTTTGGACAAAAAGAATCTTAAAGAAGAACATATGAGATGCTTCCCTTAATTCTTCTCCTCACAAAAGAATGAAAAATTTCAAATACGTACTCAAAGAGTCAAAGGAGAAAATTTTGAATAATAACAACACTATAAAATCATATGCAAGCTGATGAAAAGCTGAAAACTTCATTAAAAAACCTATCAAGCACCATACTGACTTGCAAGAAACAGAGTACATATTCAGAATAAAAGTATAATAGTTAAAATTTTTAAAATTTGTTGTAAAAAGCTTATACAATTCTTGTTAGGTTGTGAGATGCCAACACAGATACTTAGAAAAAAAAGTTATAATCACAACAGTTAAGCTTTGGAAGTCAGACCTCAGATTGCTTTTGCTCTTCTACACACTTACCACACCTGAAATTCACCACTGGCAAATGTCTACTCCCTACACATAAAACTCTAAGTTTAACATCAAGTAGCAATTATCTATTTTCTAATCTATCAAAATGAGTCTTCAAGTTCTATGACTGTAGCTATTGACCTGTGTATGCTTTTCTCGTGTGTTCTAAAAATACATTTACTGATCCACATATTTTACAGAAGTAGGATTTCTGTCTCACAGAAAATCAAATACTTACTGTGATTGAAATTCCTAGTCCTTCATGGTCTTCTTTAACGAGCAAAACTTTTCTGATTGGACCAACACCTTGACTCTTCTTTAAGGCATCAGGATCCTAGTTTGATAAAAAACAAAAATAGCACAAACAAAAATGTGTGAACTGAAAATTGATGCATTTTAGCATTTTGGTTTTTTTTTTTTAATTATATTGTAGGCAACAGAGGTTAGGCTAGCTCCAGGCAGGACAAACTTACAGTGCCCCTTTACAGAAAGGGTATGGAATCAGAGAAGATTCCCCATTATGCACCTCTGATGAGAATAATTATTTAACTTATTTCAGTGCTGAGTAATGCACAACACAGAACTTAACTTCAAAAGAAGTAAATCAGTCACACATTAAAAGTATAAAGGGACTACATGAAGAAAGGCTGATCACTGCTGAAATGTTATACAATGTAAACTCAACTTATAACTAATCAAATGACAGAAGATGTAATATAGTCCCAAGGAAGATGTTGCTTGCTCAAGTTTATTTTTTTTTATAATAAAAATAAACCACATCAAAAGCCATTGAACACAAAACTAAAAGTGAGACTAAATAAATTATTGGTTTTTCCTTTTGTTAAATCACGGATGTCATTATGCATACTCTTAAAATCACACATACAGATATTTGTCCACCAATTAGGAACACACAGAGTAAGATCCATCTGACCAACTAAGGTATTTAGAACAGATCAAAGTAAAGCACTTTACTGAAAATGTCTGGTTTTATGCACTGAACACTGGGGTGATTAACAGGACTTGTGCCACGTTGGGTGAGTTCTACCAAAGATACCCACAGTGAAATGCTGTTTAAAGGTTTTGTTTTAAAAAGTACCTTTATAAGGAAAAAAGAGAACAACAATTATTTTAGTGTCAATATTGGCATTTAAAAAAAATTTAGAATTTATTTCAGTTCAATCTAATACTAAAAATGTTATTGCTTTTTGCAAATAAGTTAGCTCTCCATTTTGAAACCTAGACTACAAAATTCTGCTATTAAATTTGTATTTATACACACACATAGTAGTCTCAGTTTTCAAAAGGACTGAGGGTTCCCAGGTAAGTCAAAGAAATTTTATCATCTTTTCTGTCATTTATGGGGACATGCTCTTCAGTATGGAACTCTCCCTCAGCATACAAAAGAATTATGTATTTACAAGACCCATTTCAAAAAACACAATATTAAAGTGAAAACAATCACAAAGATGAAGTAACTTGTGTCTGTTTCCCACAAATACTGAAAATCATGGAGGAACAGCTCATCTTTTCAACTTACATGACCTGGTGGTGCTTGCATTGGCCGTTTTAGATCATTCCGACCTCGACAAGCTCTAATAACAGTTTTGTGACGGTGAAGGTGTATTTCTGCTTCAAGCTGATTCCACAGCTTGTCATGAGCAGGTCCTTTCATATCCCGGCCCAGTAACTGAATCTGCTGGACCCTACACAGAGACAAAGAGAGCAGAATAATGTGTTGTATTACAACTAAAAAAATCGACTGTATGACTCACACACTTCATGTGGCTACAGCACACAGCCAATATGGCAACTAGTGCAAGAACTGTGGGGATTTTGTTTCTTCTTTTTGCAATTCACTGGAAATGCAAGACTTTTCTTACTTAGTCTTAACTTTAAACCTGTCTTTGGAGATGCAAAGGAAGAAAACAACAAGAAAGAACATTTCATGGAAAAGGACATAGATTGACTTCACATACCTTCCAGCTAGCTCCTTATCTAAATACTTGGCTGCTAATCTTGCTCCATAAACCTCAGCCTGAAGCACAGCTATGTGTCTACGAAGGGCTTCATTCTCCTTCCTCAGCAACTTCACCTCAGCTTCCAACTGAGCTTCTTTCACTTTTTCTTTCTTGTTAGCTTCAAGTTCTCTCTCCTTTACAATAACAACAAAAAAAAAAGGAAAAAGATGTTGGAATGCTTATATCCAGGTTAATCATGAAAGAGCACTTATGTTTCTGCATACACAATCTGACATTATTCTCCTGTGTACAAGACATGCATGCAGGAAAAACAGCAGAGAGCAAGGACTCTGGCACTACAGCTATTGGTTTGCATACTATCCTATACAAAGATGGCAAAATTTAAGTAGCCTGAATATAATCCTTACTTTTTCCTGTCTTGCAAATGGAGGATTCAAAGTTAAAGAATACTATTTTTAAAATTAAAGAGTCACTGTAAAGCCACTAAATATTTCAATTCTTAACTGTTTGATAGTGATGATGATGGTGCTATTATTATGATGACAATGATGACATCAAGGAAACATTTTAGAAGTAGTGTGTCCTTAAAACGACAATTACTTTCACGCAAACAACTGAGAAATGTCCAACAAGAGACATTTCTGAATTAGAGTCTGAAGACCACATAAATAAAGCCACAAATTCTACACACAAAGATGCCCACCCTGACAAACTTACAAGAAAATCAGTGCAAAATGGCTTTGTCAAAAAAAACCCACTAAACAAAACAAAACCCACACTAAAACCACAGTGCTCCATCCCAAAGGTACAGAAGCTGCATAGTCATTACCTTTTCTGATACCCAGGGCACTGGAGCAAAAGGAACTAGTATGCTCAGACTGCTAATCTACAAAATCTGCTTTAAGAAGAGCATGTTTGATTAGTTGTATCTTCATATCTCGCCCTGTATCCATTTTACAAAGTGGGGAAAACCTGCCACCACAAATAGGAAACAGGAAAATAGTAGAGACACAGAGTCTAATACTGTTTCCTTTAAAAAATGGCTGACAACTGAAACAGCAATAAAAACTAAGATCACCACAATGCATTTTTGAAGACTAAATTTAGAGTACCCCAAAAAACTGCTCTGTACCATTGACATTGTTAAACAAATAAAACCAGGAAGTGCTACTGAAGAAGCAACAGGACAGACACAAAATTTTACAGAACTGGCAAGACAAATCTGTTCTCAAACTGTGAATATGCTATTCACTATTCCAAGTCCGGATATAAAACCATTAATTTGGCTGATATTACCACATTCCAGAAATTATGCAAGGTTGGTCCTTCCAGAGAGAGTTATTTTCACATTAGATATATGTAAGCATTTATAGCTACTTGCCAAAAAGTCAGCTCATCTGTTAAATACTTGATTCAGGTTAGATGAATAGTGTACATTACACCGTACAAGTGTACATGTTTGGCCAAGAATTGCCTGGCACAGTGCTCAGTAGGAGCAGCACAAAGATTCCTTGAAATCACTGGCTTTTCACTTCCTGCAATTCCCATATGCACATTAGTAAACACATCACACAAAGCCAGTTCTGGTCTCTGGCCTTTGGGCTGGGGGTTGTCTTGTGAGAATGACTCTCTTCAGCAAATCTTTCTGAATTGCAGGATCACTCCTAAGCCAAGAATTTCGACTAATCTACCTTTCCAGACTAGGAGTTTCTAAGATCATACCAATTCTTTCTACTATCATTTTGGTCTTGGGCTTTAATTCACAGCTACTGGGAGCAGTCAAATTACAAGAATTTCAATTACAATAATTCAAGAGTGCCACCGGGCTGTGTTGCCTCTGCCACACACCTTGGCAGGGAGAAGGATCCCAGTTCAAGCTCAACACCTGTTTTACAGTAGCTGAGAAGTCCATATAGAGATACAGTGTTCCTGTTAACTACGTACATACCGCCAATATCGCATCAAGGTGCTCGGATAGTAGAGGGACCTGTTTTTATACATGCTCATTTTAGAGCATATTTTATTTGACAAATATAAAGACTAGAATTTAAGACAGACATATTCCAACCCCCCGAGTGAAATTCTGAAGCATTCCAAGATAATTGATTTCACCAGCAAATTTCATGCAGCACATTTTACTGTATTTATACAAAGTGAGCAGCTTAAAAACCCTTATCAAGATCGAAATTTTCCATTGATTTTCTCTGAATTTCGTTTGTCACTTAAATTAAAAATAAACAGAAAGCCAAATGTTATACTTTTAAGTAGAATCACTTCTAGTCATGCATTTTAAATGTTACACCTAAAATAACAGTAACAATGCAATCCCACAGAATTGTTTTCTCCATTACTATGATTACTGCTCTGTGACTGAGGTGGAAAATCACACCCAGAAGCCATTCTTCTCTGCACTGCCTCCAACTGATCAACACATGAATTAAAAAAAAAAAACACAGAAGCTTTGCAACACAGAATCTCTGAAGAAGTACTGAAAGAACATGTCTTGTTTTGAATGACTGTCAGGAAATGTGACAAAAGTCTCAAAAATGTTTAAAGGAATCAAAGACTAACAGAAGAGTTCCATGTTTTCTAGTGTTCATAGCATGGCATAGGTTCTGAAAATAAAGATGTATTTTCTGTTGGTAGTATAAAAAAAACTGAACCAAAAACGCAACTGCAAGGTTGAAGATCAAAGCTTACAGTTACCAGCTATCCTGTGGCTTTTCAAAAAACCAAATACTGAGTGATGATAATGAAGTATGTAAGATAACAGAAGAGGAAATGCTGTTTAAAAATCTTTCAAGTCTACCACTGTGAAAAATCAAAAGATAAAAGTCACCTTTATTTCACTTTTTCTTCCTATCTATGTATTATTGTTTTTAAATGCTTTTGGCCACTAAATCATATTAAATCAGACCCATTAAAAAATTGAGAAAAGGGGAAAAAAGGAAAAGTTGACAGCATGTTTTTTAAAAAACAACATGCAGAATACTTCATGTTAGACTTAAGAGATGTGTACCATGTTTATGCTTTAGAAATTGTATAGCACCTTAACCTTTTTTTGAGATACTGCCAGAACAATCTTTCAGAATGTCAAGCTGCCAGATACCACTCAAAATTAGCTGTAGCAATAATAGATGAAACACAGACAGACTTAGGAAAGAGGACGCCACATCTAGAAAAAAATTAAAATGCAAAGGAAATTCTTTACACAGCATCTTGCCAACTGTTAGGAAGAAAGAATAAGCCAGATCTGTTTTGCCAGTTTCTGAGGCCAACATATATCAGTTGTTGCAAAAAACAAAAGCACTGCTTAAACATACAAAAAAAGTCACAATCAGCATACTTACCATTTCATCCACAGAAAGGACAGACTTAAGACAGAAGAAAAGGGTTCCATAATTAGAGAAACAGGAAATAGGAACTTCAAGAAAATCCAACAACATAAGTTACTTACTTTAAAAGAAATTCACCAGTAGACACTAGAAGGCATAAAGAACAAGAAGGTTGCTACAATTGTATTTAGCAACAATTTTGGTCTTTTGCAGTGAAAGTTATTAAAAACCTTACTGAAAACTGTCACATTGAAAACAGTATTTCCTCCTAAAATACCAAGAACCTCTATAAAGAATACCAAGATAACACAATACATCACACAAAATCCATTCTGTAATTTAACATGTGTTATACAGATAATAGATTTTTTCCTTTCAAAAATAGCAAGAAAATACATGATACAAGAGCACCATAAAGGGCAGGGAGAAGTATCAGAAAAGGTGTATCAACTGCAAAACTCAAGAAAAAATCAACTAGGCAATTTCATACCCTTACAAAGAACTAGTTACTGGGATTGGACTAAGGAGATTCACCACTTCTAAAACCAGATTTGGCCTAGACTACATAATGTTATCAATTGCTTAGTAATCTAAACACTTTAAAATGTCATAGCTCAGCACTCTGTACAATTTTACAGATCACAGAGCAGACATTTATGCTGAGCCTATGCACATAACAAGAGCCTCTGTTTCTCAAAGAAAGCAGGAAGCCAACTAAGAACTTTATTTCTCCATTGCATATTCTGTTGACACAGTCCTTTTTTTTGCCCTCAGAGGATTTCTGACTGCCAGAAGGTCAGCACAACAGTTTTTATTTAGCCAAATATCAGAATTCCCATTTTATTGTCATTTAAGCAGCCTCAGTTTTGCTTGTTCTAGCTTCACACACCTTTACAGCTTTCTTTATCTAGAAGAGTTTAAAGTTGAGCTTCTGTCCATAAAAACTATGAATTCCCTAAAGTCAGAGGAGAGCAAACTCAAAAGACTAGTCCTGATGTTTATAAAAAGGAAAAACTAATGGAAATTAAGGAGAGAAAATCAGTCTAAGCTGTTAATAAAATACAATTTCAACACAGATAAAATCTGAATCAATGTAGAGTAAGAACATATTTATTGTCATCTGTGGGAAGAAAACTGCTGTCAATAGTAGGCAGATTTAAAATATCTTTAGACATTGTTTACAACAAAGTAAGGAGAAACCAAAAAGGTAAAAGTGTTACTCTCTATGTCACTCAGAAGTTAAGTGTAATAAACTTTGGGGACCAAAATCATTCCAAGTGATGCATTGACTTAAAAAAGTTTGCTACATGTAAACCTGCAGCCTAACACTTACAAAATGCTGGTGATATTTAACTAAGGCTTATTTACAAAGCCGTAAGAATTATTAACAGCTCTAAATAAACTTCATAATACTGCAGCTGTGGGTCAGTACAGGATAAAAGGATGTATGGACAATCCAGAAAATGTTATTCTTATACTGAATATACAAGGATGTAGCCCTAGGAAGATGGCTCTAATTCAATTACAGCTTTTGGACCAGAAACAGAAGAATTTGGGTTACTCCTGTTATTCAGTGATTACCCCAGACATCCTTTAAGCCTTATAGTCTATTACTGTGTGATACTGTACATTAATTAAGAGGACAAAATAGCAGAAGAGATGGATCTAATATTCCACATATGCTGGACTAGGTATTTGCAGCCCAGCTGTGAAGCAATTTCAGAAACAGTCAGAGCGACAGACCTGGATTCATGTCAACAGTTAGAAACCACATCTCTACAATGTTACTGTACTGTTCTAATTTACAAAGTCTTAGTCTTAGAGCCTTAATTTGTGCTGTGGCCAGTAACAAGGCAGACTAGGCTCTGGCTATGGGTCAACACCAAGCAAGTGGACAGA
>JAOXXN010000446.1:67076590-67109022 GCA_026770055.1 Myrmophylax atrothorax | reverse complement strand
ATATTGAATCAAGAAGCAAGAGATGCTTGTGTGCTTTAGCTGCACATGGAGCTCACAGGGGTTTTGGACCCTGGTTGCTGACCTTACAAGCTACTACTTGTGAGGCCACTTCCTTAAACGGATCTTAATTGCTGTCTTTGAAAATTCTATCTTCAGAAAAATGAACCTGGCAATAGAGCCAACAATAAAAATGATCTTTGTGCACCAGCCTGCAAACACAGGACAGGCACAGGCTTAAAGAAATAACCCACAGCCTCCATCTCACTTGAGCCCAGAAGCACATTTCCTCACAGTGCAAAGAAGTCCTGCCTTCCATAGAGAATCATGTTCCAGCTGAATTTTCTACATGACTATGTTTTATACTTAATTACTCTGGGTTTTCCTTGGTTGGTTGCATTTTTTAGGGGTGCTCAACCTATTTATTTCAAACTAAACCTAAATAGTTTCATTAAAGACTAACTAGTAAAGAACAAGACAAGAAAAAAAGCAGCTGAGAGACAAGATATCAAAGAGGCAGACAAATAACTTTAGATGCCATGCACAAATATGAGCTTCACGCACATTTATTTTTAACGTAAGTCACTGTATCACATACTAGAAGATGCCTTTTGCAATAACAAAACCTGCCACAACATGAAAATTTCATGGGACTGGGAAAAAGCACTTGACTCCCAATCTTTCCTTCTCTCTAACTCTGTGTGCCTTGTGTGAGTACGAGATGCCACTTACATTCTTTTTAGCTAGGAAAAGATGCTTTGCCCCTTATATTGGTAAGTTCTGCTCCCTTAATTCTTATCTCATGGGGAAGCCTTTTCCCCTGGAAGTACAGAAGTTATTATCAACTTCTAGGTACAGAACTACTGCAAAATAGACAAACTTAACCCAGCACTGCCTTAATCCCTGCCGATCTGGTAAATTACTACCATTCTTCCCCAGCAATCACTTACACAACTACTTAACACAGACAAACAGAAATCAGATTAACATTAGACAAATTCTGTGTAATTATATCACTATGCTACATAGGTAATTAATTTGTTTTCTTATTTCTACCTATTTAGGACAAAGGTACCAATCAAAAAAAACCCTGCTGTTTATTTCCAGTCATCTGTTGTAAAAACATTTCTAATGTTATCAAATACGAACTATTTAATACTCTACACCCCACTGAAAGAAAACTCCTGAACTGACAACATACACGCACACCACTGCTAAAAGAGACAGGGACCAACATTACATAGTTTCCTTCTCCGATGAAGGAAAAAGGGAAGACAATTCGTCCCTCACTTTAAAAAAAAAATCCTCTGAGTGGCTCTAAAAATCCATGCAAGGTTCCCTAACTCTTGTGATTACAAATTCCTTGGTCAACGTCTGTGCCGGTGAGGACCTTACATCTCAAAGCCTGCTACAGATACTTGTGTAGAAGGAGGAAGGTTTTTAAGACAACCATCACAAACCCAAGACACTCAATAACATGGGGATTGCAAAAAACACAAAGGGCTTTGAGTTAAACTTAAGTCAACAAATAATCAGATTACACATGCTCTGCTTGCACCCCTGAAACCAACAAAACGGGATCCTGTTGTGAAGTATTTGGCATTAAGAAATAACAGCATGCAACATTTAAAGATGCCCAGCACACACAACACATTCTCGGCAGCCCGAACAGCTGTCACACACACAGACACAGCTGCTGCCACGGCTCCCCGGTCTGCAGCAGTCCTTTGCCCTACACAGTTCACAGACACAAATAGCACTGGCGCTCTTACCCCTTCGCTGGCTGCGGCTGCCCCGGCGCGGCGCTCCTACCGCCCGCGCATCCCCGCCGCTGCTGTTCGGGGCGAGCTCCACAATAGCGGCGGCTGGTTTCAGCTCGGCTGCGCTCACAAGTTTCTTTTCCTGCCCCCTCCCTCAGCCGCTCAGGCGACCTGTGCGCAGGCGGGGCTGCCACCATCACACGGGAGCCCCGCGGTGCCCGCCGGGGGCAGCGCACGGCGGCGGGCGGAGAGGCTGTGAGTGTGTGTGGGATGAGTGATGTGTAAGGCGTGTGCGATGTGTGAGTGCGAGGGGCCGGAGCGGCCTCTCAGGGCCAGCCCTCGGGTTTCGGGTTTCTCTGGCAGCGCCGGGGAAGGAACGCGGCTGCCTTCCCAGACGGCGCTGGAAATCCCAGCGACGCGGAGCCTGCCGCCCGGAGCCGTCCCAGCCCCGCACTGAGGGGACACCGGACACCCCGACATGCCACGCAAGAGAGTTTTGCCGCCCCCTTCCCCTTGTTTTATTTTTGCCTGAGATGCATCTTTAGTCAACTGAACACACTTTGAGCGGTCCCGACTCGACGGCTTCCAAGAGCCTGCAGCTCTGCAACTGAGCACGGCGCTCTCTTGTAACGACTCAGGATTTTACTCATCCCTGGACTTGTACACGGGGGGTCCAAAGGACTAGCTCTGACTCAGGCGCAAAGCAAAAATCAGGAAGAGAATTATGATGGAAACTCCAGCTGTAAGTGGGTTTCGGGAGCTGCCGTTTGCTCCTGGGTGACTCAAGGAGCGCGAGGCTGCACTCTGCTTTTCCCCATGCTCGGAGAGGACACAATGACGTGTAAACCCCCGTCCTCCCTCCCACCACCTCAGTCCAGCACACCAGAAACCACAGTATTGGTTTTAGGTGGAAATATCACCCTCTCTCAGAAAATCCTCATTGTCAGGTTCCTGGTCTCTTCTTTCACATCCCCATCACGAGACAAAAACCAGCTTCTAGTACTGTACCACAATGAGATCATAAAAAATTACTACTAATAATAGTTGAAGGTGGCACAACATTGCACTTTCAAGCCCAAGCAGGGATCTGCATCCTGTACACACTAACAACAAAATACTTCACATTTGCAGCTACACATACCAGGCACGTGGTGTTCATCTAATGACTGGAGCTGGAAGATCCATAGAAGCTGGAAAAATACTTTGCATGACCCAGAATCTCAGCATCTGATGAGTGCCACTTGGACAGACCTAGACACGCTCCCACCAACTTCCCTCCCATGTCTCATTTCTTAAAATTCTGTGTTTGGTGGTTCCAGCTCCACCCAATGTGAAAGCACTAAAAAAAATCCAGTTTAATACAAGAATTAACTACAACAGCCTTTTAAAAGGAATCAGTTCTTTGATTATTCATCAGATTTATCTGTTTTTTCAATAGATGAGGTCTGAAGACCATTTACTTACTGTAGCAGATGACATGTCATAGCTCACATCTTGATAATGGGACACCACTGCTCTGGAGAAAATTCAACTTTTAACAGAAACAAAATCATTCAGCTAGCCTGTTACCCATACTGAATCAAATCTCTGAACTCTGCCTCTCACTAGTGCTGCAAGAAGGGTTGAGACCTGCAGCAGTCAGCCCAGATATCAGTGCATGAATGAAGGGGAATACCCAAAGACACTCCTCAGCTTCCCAGCTTTTCGTAAGACAACCAGAAAAGAGAACTAAGCAAGCCACTCAGCATAAAGGCTGGTCTCTGCTCCTGCCCTGGAAAATAAACCCATAGAGCGAAAACATGGAGAAGGCAAAGTTATTCCCTATGATTTCCCTGCCAAATGCAAAGACTTGGCCAACAGATGTCCTCAGCATTGGGGACAGACCACCAAAATGCAGCTTCTTCCAACAATCATACCAGTTTGAAGAAACCATTGAATTTTGCTGACTCTATGCTAGTATCATTTTTTATTTATTTTTTAGGAGTAAACAGGGTGTACATAATACACCGCTGCTCAGGAAGAGAAAGTAAACATGCACAAACTTTAGATGGTGAGGAGAAGGACAGAATTAAACACACCACAGCAGGATACCGATGCTGGCCTTCAGTTTGCTTGGCTGCCAAATGCAGGCTTGCAGGGAGAACAGCCAGAATGACATACTAGAAAAAACATTTGTAATGGTCTGGGAAGCCTTCCACTATCAAGGACCTTGCCTGCTCTGATGAGGTGCCTGTACATATGGTAGCTTCACTTTATACATCACAGTAATCGACATTATATAAAAATTTAACTCAGGCACTTCTATAATTTTAGTCTCTGCAGTTCTGTGCCTTTATTGAAAGAACAGCCATATTAAGACACAAGACCTCTTGTTTAAACTATAGGAAATTACTGTTCTGTTACTGTACTGTTCTTTTAAGAGAGAAGTAACCCCAGGGAAATTTCCAGCTACTGTAGAGAAAGGAGAGTGGCACAGTGTACTTCCTAAGCGCAGAGACACACAGGAAACAAGCTGCAGGGCAGGCTGGAACTGCTGGCTGCAGCAGTGGGTACTGCACACTCCCTGGTCTTATGCCAGAACTGCTTGTGCACAACACACAGCTCAGGGCCTTGTGCCCTCAACGCAGGTGCTTTCAAAAGCTGAGCTGCAAAGCCACTTATGTCCTTGAACAACTGCACATGTGAAGTCTGGCTATCAATACATGATTACAACAATAATAATGAGGGGACCCTTCACAGTTAGATCTCCTTCCTTTGGATATGGGTGTGCACTTGTTCCTGTTCTTCCTCTCTGCAGGGGTTATGATTTGCTAGGTGATACCTTTGTAAAGTTGAGATTCAGACCATAAAACAATTCATATTTGCAGCTTTATGGGTTCATTTGTAAGATGCACTCAAATCCTTCAGCCTGATTTGTCTTTTGTATGTCTATATCATTAATATGCAGTAATCCATTAGCCACATCAGGAAAAAGCCTGGAGGAACAAGCCTACAACTGGAAAGGGTTTATCCAACTTGATGCACTTCACAGTTAGGGCAGGGAAAGCCTGGGTTGGTGCTTGTAGGTACCCAGCTGGTTTTCCATGCTGAAACTCCTCCTATCTAAGTCCTTAGACACCAAACCTGAGAAGACTGAGACACTTCAAAGACTTGATCTTTGCATGGCAGAGGACTAAGATTTTGCATCTTTCTTGCTGGAAGAAAAACACATACACAAACTAGAAACACTTTACCAAACAATCAAACAGTAGGGATGGTACCTGCATTTACACCAGACAAAGCATGATCAAGCATGGAATACCCTTGGCCAAGCACAGGCAGTTCAAAAGCTAAATCCCCCTCTCTGGGCAAATATGCTCCTTGGTCACAAGGTACCTTAAGTTCTCTCTTCATAGCTCATCTTATGGAGAAATAGATCTGCAACTAATACCAGCACTGAACTACTTACAGTCCCCTGCTAAGCCTCCTGCCCTTAAAGCCTTTTATGCCAGTGGAAGCAGCAAAATTTTTTTGTTTCTCTGTGCTGAGCCTCACTTTCTCACTAGTCAGGAGGCCTAACATTTTATTTGAAATCTACTGCTGAAGTTAATTGCATGACAGTAACACCTGGAGATACATACTGGACTGTTCTGGTCTACAGGAACACACAAAAAAATCCCTCAATTTCATTCAGTATGTCAGAGTTATTTTACCGACCTTTTCTGATCTATCAAGGATGGGTTTGCACAGCTTGTGGACTCCATATCTAGGAGACTCACTTCCATGTGTTGATATGTGTATATAAACACAGTCTTTGGAATACAGCTTCTCTGCAGGCATCTGTGTAATCTGGTGAGCAAAGTGGGCAAATATAAGTAAGTTGGAAAAGACATCACTTTTTTTTAATTGTAACTAAACCCAGAAGGCATCTGCTGCCCCTACAGTTTCTGTTGTCTAATCCCAACAGAGAAGACAGTACTGAATGCACCAGATATTTCAGGAAATACCTTCTTATCCTATTCCCACTGATTATGCTGTTCAGCAGAACAAGCTGGACTGTCACTTCCCATTTTCAGTTGCATGGAAATCCATTCACCATATCATTAACTCGCTCAGATAAATTCATCATATTCCCCCAGTGCCTGGATTATTTTGGAAGATGCAGTATTTTTTACTGTTTTAACTTTTGTTGGATATTTTTGAGTCCTTGATTACCACTATTTCCTTTGTTGATCCAATATTACATCTGTCAGTAAGAATTAGAATTTCGTATAGCAAGTTCCATCGGAATTTAAGGCCACACAGTAAAAAAGACTACCACAGCTCATTGAATAAGTATACTTCTGTATCATTAGTCCTCAGCAAGAAAAGACAAACCACACTTAGAAATAATTAATGACACCTTGAAAAGTGGCTTGAATCTCTACAGTTTCCATAGGGACAGATTCTGCAAGATGTTTCACAAATAAGTAAAGCTGCTTGTACTAATAACCATAAAGCAGAGACATGCAAGGGCTCAGAGACAGGGCCAAAACCTGACATCTGAAAATAGTTTCAAGAGGGAAAGATCTTCCTTACACTAGAGGAAACTTCTACTCATAAAGAACACTTGAGTAAATTTGTGCATCTTCAAGTCTATCAAACTCTAGCTATCCAGCTGGGAATCACTATCTCAAAGAAACCATAGGTATCTAACCATTTGCACATCTACTTTCCCCCGTTACAGCAAAATATTCCCTACCAGTTTGTAGATTTTTCTGCTTTCCTTGCTTTACAACTTCCTCCATTCCCTGTGCTTGGCAGCTGAACTTCTCATGCAACAACAGTTGAACTCAATATCATAATTCCTAACTACAGACTGCTTTCCAGTCTAGATAACTGGGACTAATGTAGGACTCCTAAGATATGTGTTTCATACATCAAATCACATGGAAGAACTACAATACTCAATTTAAAAAGATGAACAACCAAAAAAATCAGGGTTTACATCACTTCCCTCTTCCTTTCTGTGCAAGTGCACAGAATAATTGTGTTTAGGTTGGATGTCAGTATTCAGCAGAGAATTTCTCTTCATCTTATAAGAAAGAGCCCAAACAATTTTATCTGGTCTACTTCATCCGAGTCCGGATTGTTGAGTCTAGAACTGTACTAAAAACATTAAGAAAAGCAAAATAAGGTTATTCTGGACACACAGAAGGAAGCTGATTCCAACTGTGTTCTGATTGAGGCAAAGACAATCACCCATGCAATATATGCTTCAAATTATACTCAATCTTTAGAATTTAAAATGTTAGAAGATAAAGAATAGAGCCTCCATAGATATAGTAATGATTTATGTTGTAATAGATCAATTCAGAAATGTAGAAACAAGACAACCAAGATCAAGAACATCAACATAAGGCTTTAAAACTAATGTTTTTGTTTAAGCACACACTGACTACAAGACTTGATTCTTTGGCAAGGCTGTTGCCAAGATCTCAGATTAGATCTGATTTTACACCGCTTGGCTTGGATTTCCTAAACATCTTCTAATTTTGCTCCAAGATTACTTTGGAATTACCCCTTAATAGCAAAAACATACTATTCTTTCCCAGCCATAAAGAAAAGTTCATTTGGACTCACAGGACAGGCAAAAGGTAACTGACCTTGTGTCTTTGGTCAGCGGCACAGAACGCAAGCATATGTATCCCTGCAAGGGATGGCAACAGGTAGGAAGAAATAAAAATAAAAATTCCCTTTCTAATTTAGTCATTCCGACTATGAATCTTGACTTACTGTTCTAAGTCAAAAGCTCAAGCCAGCAAATTCTGGATCCTGTTTGCACAGGACAGTTTCAAATAGAATGTTTTACTTCCATTCCTTCCTATACAGAGCACAACCTCCAAATACATGGATAGCGTGGGTTTTCTTCCCAGTTTGACAATAGAAATTTGCAGAGTTCTTGGTGCCATGAAAACATAATATTGTTTGGTTTTTAAAAATATGTTAATAAAACAAATAATGGGATGTTCCTAGAAGCTGAAATTCACACAAATAAAAGCTTTTTAGCCTGCCCCTCTTGGGAACACTGACATAGCAAAACAAGATTTCTTTCCCTTAAATATTGACTTCCACACTTGCATTCCACAATGCATTACATAAAACTGCTCAGTTGTCTATTTAGCAGCTACAGCAGCCTATCTGAAACAAGTAAATACAAAAATAGTGGGTGCCAGGATTTATTTTTGGTGGTACATTTAAAACATATACACACAAAAATGCAAGCAGAACTTATACTTATGTTCCTGCTAACTGGTGTTTAAATGCGCAGTCTCACCTACTCAAAGCTGCAGACTCTGAGCAACTCCACTTTCATAAGCAACATATCAGCAGTTGCAGTAGAAAAGCAGTAGGAAAAAAACATTAAAAGTAAGCAGTAGGGAAAAAACCAAGCTGTAAGAGCTCAGAGGAGTTCACCACTGGCCAAGCAATCTTCTCAAGTCGCTAAGAAGTGAATGTTACTCATCAACAGTAAACAGGAGCTCCAGTTTACATTGCCTCTCAGCAGGCTGGATGGAAAAACAGAAACATCCGCCCCATAAAGCAGCAGTAAATTCACAAGTGAAAAACAGCACCCCACAGTAAATCTGACTGCAGGAATAACTGCATCAGATATGATGATTTTAACACAGTTAAGCCAGCAAGTAAAGACTCCTGAAACCTCTCAACAATGAAATTATGTACCACTGTGTCTGTATTTTGCAATTCTCATGATTTCTAATGAGCTGTCTGCACACCCTGTCCAGAGGGCGCTCATTCACCTAACTGCCAAAGCTGATGTCTAAGTAGAAACATGAAAACACCACAGAGTATCCTCCTTGGGCAACCACGTACTCCTTCCTATGCTTTCTTGAAACAAAAAGCTTTTACAGCAAGTGCAGGCATAGCTATTTCGCACAAGGCACAAATTGTGTCCATTTGAAAATGCTCAAGTCCAAATCTGTCACACCAACAACCTCTGCTGACATTTGCAGCCAAACATCACCCTCTGAGTCAGTCACTGCTATGTGACATTGGTAAAGAACAAGCATAGAGGGGTAGGAAGTCAGTATCTCAATCAACTGTCATTAGGAAATGTTTATACTTTTTAGCTGATAAAACTAATGCAACCATTGCACTGTAGTTTACCCTGGTGGCACATGAAAAGGAGGAATTAACAAAACCAATGTTTAACACAAACAGAGATTCCCTGAGGTCGGTCCCAAGCTGCTGGGCTGCAGCTCTGAAGAGTGACAAGCCCCATTGTATGAACTGCATAATTTAAGATGCAAAGGGCAACAGAGAAAAGGAGCACGACCAGATCACAACAAAAAACAAGAGAACAAAAACTAAAGACAACTGTTACAAAATTTGCCCACAAAACACTCTTCTGCACAGGGCAACAGGCTTAGCCTTCAAAGTCAAGTTAGAAATTTCAGTCTTGAAGACTTGGATAAGGCAGTAAAAAACTCAGAGACAGCACATTTTGGTCAGCATTCATTAGCGAGCAAAATTAAGCAAGGGTGATGGAAACAAATTACTCTGTTCCATGTTACCAAAGGATTATTTTGAAGAATGCATCAAAAAGCACCACTAAAATATCTCGAATTCATCCAATAAAGTTACTGTGTCAAGACTGCTACTATCAGGACTTGCACAATGCCTTATAAACAGAGCATGCCATTTAGCCGATTGTGCAAATCTCACCTTTTCCCAGACATTCTTCCAGGTGCAAGTGTCCTTTCTAGTGTTATTATGTCACAATAGAAATTGTTACAGGTCAGGTATCTTGAATATACAGTACTTGCACAAAATCTGGACCTCCTGTCACTAACACATTGTATGCCAGGGGAACTTCAGTAATTTTCAGAGAGCTTTGATAAAGCCACAGATTATTTGCTTTAGTACATGTCCTGCAACATACATGTTCTGCAATAATTTAAGTGTGATCCTGCAATATCCATCACCACTTCCTTCAAGGACAGATGTAAGTGGACTACATTAGGGGCCGATAACACCCAGCATCTTACTACTTACATCTGGAAACAAATGCTTCCAGGTAAGTTATCATTTCCTACCCCTCTTAATAGCTTACCTTGTCAGTGTGCCATCGACTAATGTATCACGATGTATTAATATTACTGATTTGCATCTGCAGTGGACAATATTTGTTTATTTCCTCAAAATACTTCTAGGAGGCTCACTGGCTTTTTGTTAATGTCATGGATATATTCCTATTACCCTAGCACTGAAAATGCTGTTATTAAGGCTGCTGTTGCTTTCTTTCATTTCGGTCTTTTAAATTTTATTTTATTGATGATATCAGTTAATGCTTAAACTTCTTTCAACCATGTATTAAGTTTTATCTCTGCAATTAGTCTACTTAGACACCCAGATCAAAAATGGTTAAGGACTGTTCAGTGCCTCACCAACATATGGATCACTTGGGCTTGGTTATCTACTGCTTCCCTTCCGCTGTGGTCCAGCTAGATGGGACTGAAATAAAATTTCAAACGGATAAAGCTCATATGCCTTTTGCTGGTGGACTGTTGACTTTCTATCAATTCTCACTAACAGTTTCTGCTGCACTTCAGCTTGAATGCATGATACATTATTTCTCAGCACTATAAATCTGGTCTTACCGTGTCTATTATATGGTGCAAATTTAAACCGCCAGAGTAAAGCCAAAAGATGAGATGCAATCCCACTCATATTTGTGGATTGCTAATCCTGACCAGTTTGATCACAGTTCCGTTGTAAACTTGGTTACACCTTGAGTACTAAGAAGCTGAGCACTCAAAGCTGTGGCAGCATTTGCCATTCTTCATCATGCCTTTCACATGTACTGCAGGTAGGGAAAACCTGAGCACTGCTTCACTCCAGCAGTGGCACAGCGAAGCTCTCCCAGTGGCTCATTGTTATGCTCTGCCCAACACCGAGAGAAAACCTTCTTGAGTTGGGAGCCTACAAAAGCAGACAGTTAAGTAAAATGATACAGAATCAGAATCAATCAGGTTGGAAAAGACCTCCGAGATCATCAAGTCCAACCCTTCGTCCACTCCAGTCCGTTTACTAAATCATGGCACTCAGTACCACATCCAATCTGCATTTAAAAACTTCCAGGGATGGTGAATCCACCCCCTCTCTGGGCAGCCCATTCCAATGCCTGATTACTCTCTCTGGAAAGAACTTTTTTCTGATATCCAGTATTTCCCCTGGCAGAGCTTGACCCTGTGCCCCCTTGTCCTATTGCTGAGTGCCTGGGAGAAGAGACCAACCCTCACCTGGCCATAACTTCCCTTCAGGTAGTTATAGACAGTGATGATATCGTCTACTCCCAGCTCCCTCTATCATGTGCAGGGACACCTTGCATGAGACTAGGTTGTTCAAGGCCTTATCCAACCTGTCCTTGAACAATGACAGGATGGGGCACCTACCACCTCCCCGGGCAACCTGTTCCAGTCTCACCAACCTTAGAGTAAAGAATTTCTTTCTAATATCTAACCTAAATGGCTGCCCCTGGCATCTTTGCATCTCGAGAAGCACAGATGAATACAGCTATACCCATAAAAGATCTATTTTATTAAAAAAAAGGCCTTTTTTTTAGCTCATCTTGGTTCTGAAAATGAAACAAATTTCAGGGAATAAGCTATCCGTACATGGGTGCTTTCTCCAAGACACCTTGCTTACAGCTCATCTCCTTTGTAATCGTGCAATACTGCAAGTCTGACGTTGATTTCAGTGGGAGCTTTATTAGCAGGTCTTGTGGAGAACACATGCAGCTTGGTTTTATTGCATGAAGTTGTAATTCTACCTCAAAAGAGGAATGAGGCTCACTTTAACCCAGATCAGGATCCTAATCCTGCCTACAATGTCACCCCACAAAGTGCTCTGCCATTAGAAAAGGAGACCACAGCGACCCCACAGTCAGCACAGGAGGATACCAAAGCAATGGGCAAAGTAAGGGCAGCAGGACCCCAGCATGCCTGGCCCTGGGGCTGCAGGGCATCCCAGGGGGAGTTCCTTTCCTTGCTCCACTTTGCATAAATAATTGATTGGAACACAGATTGACAGAAAGATACCACTTTACAGCTCAGTGGTTAGACCAGTCACCTGGAATGCAGAGAGATATGACAGAGCAGGAAAGAATTGTACTTTCATCAGTCTGTGCTTTCAGAAGAGCTGGATAAAAGCAAACTTCACCACTAACAGCAGATATCTCATTTCCTCTGGGACCTGCTATTGTAGGCTTGACAAGAAGCTTACAGAGTGTTATTACAAACCTGCTCACTTGCCCTTTACCATTTGTCATGGTTTAACCCCAGCCAACACCAAGCCCCACACAGCCTCTTGCTCACTGCCCCTCCAGTGGGACTGGGGAGACAATCAGAAGGGTAAAAGCCATAAAACTCACAGGTTGAGATAAAGGTAGTTTAATAGGAAAAGCAAAAGCCACACACAAAAAAAAGCAAAAAAATGAATTAATTCACTTCTTCCCATGGGCAGGCAGGTGTTCAGCCATCTCCAGGAAAGAAAGGCCCCATCCTGCATAATGATTACGTGGGAAGACAAAGACCATCACTCCAAACATTATCCTCTTCCTTCTTCCCTCCAGTTTATATACTGAGTATGATGTCATATGGTATGGAATATCCCTTGGTCAGTTGGGGTCAGCTATCCTGGCTGAGTCTCCTCCCAACTTCCCTTGCCAGGACCGCAGTACAAAAAGCAGAAAAGGCTTGGGCTCTACCTAAGCACTGCTCAGCAACAACAAAAACATCTTTAGATTGTCAGGCCTGTGTTCAGCACAAATCCAAAACAGCCCACACTAACCACTGTGAAGAAAATTACCTACCCTAGCCAAAACCAACATACCATTCAAACTGCATTGCAACTAAAAGCAGGTAGTAACAAACTGGGAAACTGATGGGGGCTTCTTTTACTGCTAAGCCCATCCATGATGGAAACAAAAGCTACAAACCCCTTTATATATATGTACAGAAAAAAATCTGGCTCAGTAAATTGACATGTTCAGAACAGTAGCTGAGCAAAGCGTGGGTCAAAAGTTGCCCAAGTACTTCATAGTGAGCATATCTCAACAGAGCATTTGCCTGACCTTCATCCTGATGTTCACTCTTCACAGTTGTATCAACTGTCTTTTTTTGCACAACAGCATCCAACAGAAAATCAAATTATTTGCTGTATCAAAAGCTAAACTATTTTTATTGTTTATATTAGTTTAGTCACACAAGAAGATTAATTGTTTCAGGACTCTCAGTTTTTACGTTAGCTTTGGCTTTGATTCTGGTACTGGAGAAGTACCTATAGAATTATGTTACCTTTTTTCCCTTTTTTTTTTATTTAATGGAACAGTAATCTATCCCTTAGCCAAACATTAGCATTTTCTGCTAATATGCCTCTGTCATGCATTTGAACAGTATCTATTTATCTTAAGAAAGAAGTTTCCCAGAGTTACTATGTAACATATCTATAGTAAATACTGCCTTTAAAAACTTAGACATAATGTAATTTATGTGTGACTGCTTCTTTTTAAACAATCACTTATTCTCAGTTTTTTAGTGTCCTTTTCCTTTAGCTTAGTGGTTGGTCCAGCTCTATCTTAAATCATTTTTATCTACAATGGTATCAGAATTTTCTGGTCATTAATTTTAATTCTTTCATCCCTTATCCATGCTACCTTTGTTTTCCATACGCTTAAATTTCACCACTCAAACAAGGTTTTGTCTCTGCTTATTCCACTCAAAGATTAGCTTCTCAAATACAATCCTTTTAGAAGCCTACCTGCAGAGTAATATCTGTCTAATACTTGCTGGACTATATATAAATGAGAAAGAATGCTACATATTGTTAAGAACAGTTGTGACATTGAATCTTAGGAAATATAGCTATCATTAGCTACTACTTATATTCTCACTAGAAATACTGAGTAAAAGAGGAGTTGAAATTTAAAGCAAGTATCACTGATATAAAGGTAAACACAGGAATAACTGAATTACCTCGAAACTAAACTTGTAGGTCCCCTAGAAAATTCTGATCAATTTCAGTTACCCTTGAAATGCCTACCAAAAGCCCCCAGAGTAACCATAACTGTTCTGTAAGCAAGCTGTGCAGTAATGATGGGATTGAACCTAAGAAAGGTTAGTAGGTTTGGCCTTCAATTAGATTAAATTGATTCAGAGAAGACTGCAGCATACTACACCTTGATAACATCAACAACATAATTGAAAAACATTTAAAGAATAGCAGTAGTCTGAGTCAACTGGTCTAGCAGTAAGAATCCTTTCTACAAGGGACATTTCTAACAATCAAATAATTGAAGCGAGTTATATGTCAAGAAGAATTTAAATTTGCAGAATGCCTTTAATGTCAAAAGGACTTCATTGAAAGTTTTGTCATCTGTTCCTTTGACCTTAGCTATGATGTAGAGCTGGTGAAGATAATCACCAGATAATTTCTTCATGTATAATTTATGTACATAATTTCAATTATTTTAGGCAAGGTACAGAGAACGTGAAGTGTCTGCATTACACTGCTATTAAGTGCATTTGAGTACAAACAGTCCCCCATAAATTTAATTCTGCATACTTTAACTGATTACTGGAGTACCTAATTAATTATCTGAAAACTTACTTTTAGCTTCAAGAGTAAATGACCTTAAGCATGAAGAGGACACATTTTCATACAAAAACAAAAATAAAAACCAACCAAAACTGCAAAGTAGTATCCAAATCAGCAAATAAATTACTTGTATCGACATCTCCACTGCTGTAGATTTAGTATCTAGTGTCCATGCCTAGACTGTGAGATACTCTACAAACCTTTGGTTAGAACCAGCCTCTGCACAAAGAATTTACAATATAAACACATGTGTTTGCACATGAGGGTCAGTTGCCCCAGAAACCTCTGTAATTGCAGATGCCCAGCTGTGTGTGCCGGGCTGGAGCGCCAGCACATGTCAAGGCCATCTCCTGTGTGGTTAGTGCTGAAGCATCTTGAGTGGTTTGATTGTGCGGGTGATTGTACAGTCACAAGCCGGGGCCCTGAAGGGGAAACAGAGAGAAAACAAATAATACCATGCAGCATCAAGGAGAGAATAGAGATAATAAAGCACGATTTTCATGTTCATGTTCCAAAAATAGAGTTAGAGTAAATTATTAGAATGTACCTTTCTGGAGCACACTCCTTTCTGAAGGAGAGGAGGAAGTTATGATACTTAATGGGACATACATTTTCAGGTGTCACTACAGAACATTTCTGCTAACAAAGCCCAGAGTTTTTAGTTTTTGCATTTCAGGCAATTCCTGCCTTGCAGGCCTAGAGAGTTCATAGTTGGATGCATTTTACAGTCCATGGGTGAGACCATAGGTACAACAGTTTACTGACAGCAATTTTGAACATTTATTCTGTATTGGTCTCTTTTTACACAACACAACTTCCACAAGTCACTTCTTCAGATCAGCTTTTCTTTTTCACAGTGCTATTGTGATCTTATTCTCATGTTTATTTCCATGTATATACTTATGCTTAACCATTCCCATTCTGACTTTTTATTTTAAAAAATGAATAAAACACATGCCAAGAATGCTCAGCTTTTATGTCAGGCAAGAAAGAAAATCTCTTTCTGTGCACACTGTGTGTATAGTTTAGAAAACCACTGTTTCAGGGTCCTTGTCTTGTTGAAACTGTGCCTTGCAGTTTGAACAGTAGATAATTCTTACAGTTTAAGCTCCTTTCTGGTTTGGTTGGATGCGCAGTTACTAGCAGGCTGCACTTACAGGCTAAAAGATACCCAAAGGAAATGGAAGGGCCAGAACTAACTTACTTCCTTCAGCACTCTGATAACGTTCCATTGGTTTCAAGGTTCCTTTATGAACTGGAAAACCTTTCCATGCCACTTTACTTTCAGGTGGTACTGCATGAGGCATGGTCTCACACAGGTTAATTACAGATCTTATGTAACTGCTCACATACGAAATACCTGTATGTTTATATTCTACATTGAGAATGGACTCAGCCATTAGATCTACTTTCTTTATTTCCCCCTCTTCATTCCTTTTTCAGACTTACTTGGAATGTCATTACTGGAAAACTGTCATCATACCACATCCTACTCTTTGGTTTCATAGGCACAGCTCTCTGTGGCTCAATTAATGAAGAACAGTCCTCCATCAAGTGGATGCCCTTAGCTACAATACTTTGAAGGCCAATTACAGCATCATTAGCGGCATAAGTGTATGAAATTGTTTAAACTGACCTCTGCTTATTTGTTGTTTGTGGGATGCTTGCCCCAGATGCATCCCACTTGATCTGGACTAGCATCCCTCAGCACTATCATAAAACTGGCAATGACTAAAAGTCCTTGATATGTCAATTTCTGTTTAACAAAGTTTCATTCCTTTCAGCAGGTTTCACCATGCTAGTTCCTCTAGAATACAAACGTGCCACAGACAAGTGAAACACAAAAATTCCTAAGGGGTTATCATGTTCATCTCCTCTACGTAGCCAGCATGCAGGAAGAAAAGGAAACCTATCCTATTGTGTGGAATGAAAAACTGCTTTAACTCATCCAGCAGCTGTTTCCAGTGTATGAAGATGACCTTGCCTGGAGTTACAATGTGCCTTCTTCACATGCTCTCAAAATGGGTAGAAAATACTTTTACAAAATTCTTGCTTTAAGAAGAAGATTGAGTCTTAATTTTTTTTCAGACAGGCCTCCGGTTATTTTTGTGAAACTCTACTTTGTAGGATAAATTTATAACCTTTATATTCATTAGGACTCATTAATTTGCCTAGAATGCATAGGTTGGCATTTTCAATTCAGTGTAACCCTCTGAGGTTCTTTGTTGAAGAAACATTTTTATAAAGCACTTCAGGTTATTTCAAGTGATGATTAAGGGAAGCATAATTTAAAAAAAAAAAAATGGTAGGATTGTTTTCCTTAGTAGCCAGATCCAAGAGAAGGGCTTGATTGGAGGTAACCTTTGCAGCAGACAAATGCTGTTTGTTGTCCCTATGAAAAACTGGTCCAAATCCAAGTTAAAAACCTCCAGCAAAAAACAATTATAAATTCACACATACTCAGTGGCAGGCACTTGATAGCATATGGCAGCTAAATATGCCAAGGATTCTTTAGAGCATACGCCATCACTTAGCAGCTCCTAGTTGCCAAATTCCTTCTGCTTGTGACAGCCCTCAGGGACCAAGCTCCTACCGGTGCCCTAAGGAGGCCCTAAGCTGGTCTTTTCCTGCAATTTTTCCTTTCCATAGGCAAGTGACACCCCAACTGCAGGAGGTCAGCTTCTCCATGTCTTTTGTGATAAGACTGCATCTTCCCTTGTGCAGTCTGTGCCATCATGGATATTACAAGGATCCATTTGGAGGTTTTATAGACTGTCTTGACTTAGAGATATCTAAATGCTGCATAGCAAGAGTTCTGCAGATTCAGTCTTCTAATTTTAATATCATCTTACTTTTATGTCATTTTCTGAATGCAATCTTACACTAAAAAATTATGTCTTGAGTACGCGTGTGCTTTTGTGACTGACTTGGGTGAAAAAAAAAGGCCCACACACCAGTACAGCAGGTGCTGAAATTATCTTGTGTGAAAAAAGGCTTGTACAAAAATATAGTATTTTTATTAGGCTAACTGACACATGTGGAAAAAAGAAACCCCAAACTTTACAGTCCTTTATAAACCCTACTACAGATTTGAAATAAAAGCAGTATTCCTGAAAGACCTGACTTCCATCAACTCAAGCTTATGTTTTATCCAAATATGTTCAATATAGTTTACCTATTTGTATTAAATGCCATCAAGACAATATCTGTCACTGACTTTGGGTTTGCCAGGTTTTGATCTGAAGTGTTTAACTTTGATTAAAGCACACACCATGTATGATGTCCCTGGTACTTCTCAGGTGGGCATGTTTGGGTGCTATCATTCATTCTTTCTACCAGAGAAGTGATGCCATTAGTCTGGCACAGGAGTCTCCATCAAAAGCTGTGGAGAGTTTGCATAAAAACTGCTTGCAGGAAATGGCTACAGTGGTCGACTTTCTTAACATCCCACTGTGAACCTGTGCAACTCATGGGCCAGCAGGGCTGCTTCTACAATGTCTTCCTGCTGGGCTTATGCTCATACAGTGCTGTGACTCTGTTGGTTCTGTTACCATCAAGTTTCTTAACACCAACAAAAACCCCATAGGTCATGGGTTTTTGCAAAAGCAAAGTCATTAGTGCAGGTGGACGTGTCAGAATTAGCACAGAATAAGTTTAATAGTATATCACCTTTCATAGCTATCACTTTAAATCACCTAGCTGCCAAAAGCAGACATATATCAGAAATTAATGGTATATAATTTTTGTAATAATTTAATAATTTAAATCTAATCATCACATTTAATCATGCTTGATCAAATAATTGTTGTTAACGTAACAGAAATAAACTATTGAAATAATAAATTATCCTTTCATTAGTTTGAAAAGACCAAGGATTACATTACACAAAAATGCCAAGAGCCAAAAATATTGCACCGTACTGTGGCTTACCTCGAAACTACAGGTGGGAGGTCTGACATCAGCTGACTGACTTAAAATTTACAAATTAGGGAAGGATGAGATCTATAGTTCTTACTTAAAGGGATTCACAGTCTGACTGTGTGGTTATTCTAGAGCTCTAAGCTGCAAAATGTAGGGTTGGATCTTCATTTCTTTTGACCCTCCTTGAGCACAAAGGAATCATTTTCTGATGACATTTTTGAGGAAGACAAATCCCTACATAGGATGCTGAGCGTTACTGTCTAAATGACAGCAGCATTTAAACCCATGTCAGTGGAAAGATGGGATCAAAGAAATACACCACAAGTAGCTGTCAGTATGCAGAAAGGATTTACGCTTTTGTCTGAGCACTTTGACTCTTCTACGGGGGAAAAAAAGGCAAAACCACAAGTCAGGTACCAAACCCTAGATCAAGATATATTAAAATATTTGTTTTAATGCACAGTTGTTAATTCTGCCCCCACACTCATTTTTGCTCATGTGCTCAATATGGCATAAGTCAGGCAGAATTTTTCTGCATAGCTTGTTAAACATGCCAATGTGTCAGGCTGTTTTTGGAAAAGGTTTCTGCTCTTGGTGTTTGGTTTAGCAGATGCTGGGTTGTAGTTCTGCACTTGCAGTATAGAGGATTATGGAGACAGAAGGATCTCCAGGAAAGAATATGGCAATTTTCCAGTATAAGCCCAGCTGCATCCAATAGGCATTCCTGTCAAGGACTGCCCCCAGTTCTGTTATCCATTTGTCAAATCAACTTGACATTATCTTTTCCTTGGAAAAATAAATGGGCTAGTTCTGCATTTAAGAAATAGGATTGACTACTACTGAAGATATGATGGAGAGGATGGAAGGAAGCAGGTAACAGTGCAAAGCAGATCACAAAGATAAGATACAAAGGTTTGCATGGACACAGGTTTGTACATTGTAAATTTCTCAGTGCAAAGGAAAACAATCACAAACCAAATTGTATGCCGTTTGAAACTTTGTATCTCCAGCTGGCATAGCTAGGAGATATATAAAGAAGCATTAGTAAGTAGAAAGAAAACTCTGAGGGGAACTTTGGTGTTTTCCGTCTGTCATGAGGTAAATAGGTCCTATTCATATCTATGACTTGATTTATACTAAATGCTTTCAAGCATTTCACATTTATAATTTTCAAATACTAGAATAATTAAATTAAGATTGATGGGAATTTCCCAAATACAGGTAACTTAGTTTTTTGTCCAACCAGCAGCACTCAGCTGTACCACAGATATTCAGAAAGGGAATAGAACATTTTAGCTTTAAAATAGTACTTGCTTGAGTTTGGGAAGTCTGGGGAAGGCGTGGATGGTGTCTGAATAATGCAAGAGGAAGAGTGAAAAAGCCTCAGTGTTGGCTGTAGTTGGGATTTTACCGTTTCTAATACTGGGTCACAGAAGATACAAAGGTTTTACAGCCCCACTATAAACCAGCTCTTTATCTTTTCTCCACTAATTCTGTGGTGTCACATTTAACAAAACTAGGAAACTGGAGATAATATGGGTGTTTGCAGATTAGATGTCAGGTAATAAATAACACTAGTTTCACATACCTACAAATGTAAAGGCACCTTATCACTGTTTAAGTTTCTCACTCTTTGTAATGCCTGCCAACATTTTAACCCAGGCAAATTAAGGTATTGTTTTTGCTGTTTTTTCACTGGAATAAAATACACAGTCGTATCCTTTTATCAGATTTCATGGTATAAAAGGGCTTGGTGCTTAATTCAAGCTGCATGTTGCTGAGACAATTTCAGAGTTCCTCCTTTTGGAAGATGTATTTATTTTACCTTTTAGTTGTCGTCTTTTCTTTTCACAGTAGTCTAAGTACCACTTGCCCAAGAAGATGCAGCTGTGGCCCTGCCCAGTCAGTGCAGTGCTACAGAGCTACAGAGATCCCCAGAGAGATTCCTTTTACCACCAGGAGACTCTACATCAGCCACAGCAAAATTAAACAGCTCCAGGTAGGAAAATCCAGCAAAAGTACTTTCTGTAGTGCACTGTAACTGAAAGTCAGGCTTTCCCAGATGGTAGTGAGGAGAGAATCTTATTCTGTCTTCTAAAAACTGGTGAAATACTGCCAGATCAGGTTTTATTTTTACTTGCTCTTTAAGAATATGTAAATATATTCCTGTAGTGTTTTCAATTATCCTGCGGTCTCCAAGCACTAGTTCACACTGTCACAATGATATTTTGTATGAAACCCGAAAAAAAAAAGCAAATTAACAACTAGTAGCCAAATGTGGACTTGTTTTCTATATGGTCAAATAACCATTGACTTTCAGAGTAACTTTTTGACCTGTAAATTGAAAGGTTTTGTGTTATTACAATCATTTCCCTAATGAATGAAATTGAAGTTCTTTTGCCCCTCTGGAGCTGGAAGTGTCAGGTACAACTGCTATTAGAAATGGCAGAGGAAGTAAACAAGTTTGAGTCTAAGGCACAGCATGAGATGTTTCTAGAAGCCATGTCAGGCCTATCTAATAACCCATATAAGTGATAGCAGCTTCTAACTGAAGCTGCCAGCTATTTGTGTTGTTGAAAAGGTTTATTCAGGGTTTCTTGAGGTATCACTGGACTGCATTATTAAAGGCATGATCAGTTTAAGCTCGTTTTGCACTGCACTCTGGAATAGTGCATCTTTGTTTTCTACCCTGAAATATCTTTATTTAATAAATTCAATTTCTATTGATAGACACTAGGTAAATACAACCAGTGGTATTGCACACGCTTCCAGTGTATCAATTTACTACAAATAAAAAGAAATGTCTGGTTCAAATGAGATATATTTTCTCTTAAGTATGCTTGCTGTCTTACAAAGAATTTAAATTTAACTGCTCTGAAATGTGTCTTGTATTTTGCTCTCAGAATTGAATGAAATAGGCTAGAGTGCAGCTCAGAGCAGCATCTGGAATACCTGCTGTCCACTGAGAAACAGTCAGTGATTGTACCATTTATCTTTGAGAAAGCATTTACTATTTTAGCTGCTACTAATATCTCTGGTTTTCTTGTTTTAGATCACACACCCACACAAGTCAAGTTTATTGGTGTGATTTAGCTATACTGATGTGCTCTAGTTAAACAAAAGATCTGTCAAGTGAATTCTGTATTAGGAAACACATTTTCTGTGCAAATTCCCCCCTCCCTCCTTTTTTTCTTTCCTAGATAAGTAAGATGAGCCATTTTTCCTTTCCTAGGCTAGTTGCCCTTACCTGTCAGCTACTCCTCAGTTACAAGTAACGTGGCCTTATGTTCTGGCTAGAGCAAAAGACAGGTGTTATAAGCATTTAAATGTTGAATAAAAATGGAGTAGTGGGATAAATGTTTTATGACTATTCAGAACAAATGATCTGTAAAACCATAGAGAGTTTTTCACTTTACACATTAATTCAGCTGAGCTATCGGTATGCCTTACTGCTACTACTGACTTTGCACTGAAAGGAAAAAAGTCCTTTCGTGCTGTCTCCCTGTAGTTATATAGGCTATTTCCTTGAGATTAGACTGCGTCTTTGGATATATTTTTATCTTTTTCCCATGCAACAAATTATATTTCTGAGGTCTTGACACCATAAATTTTACACAGCTGAGCAATTCCTCTAGCACATACCATAGTGCTTGTTGAAGCAGGTTTTGATTTCTGCTTGTAAAGTGCTTGTCTGCAAGCACTAAAAGAACTCTGTAGGATTTTAGGATTTCAGCGTAAGGTTTTTTATTTGTTTGATTAGTTTGGGTTATTTTTGTTTGGTTGGGTTTTTTTAAAAAAATTCCTTTATTTACCTAATCATAGAGAAAATAATGTACTTCCATAAAGAATTTGAATGGAAGCCTAGAATTCACACAGCTGACCACCAAGAGATTTTTATATGCAAGCATTCACAAATACTATGACTTGACAATTAGCTGCCTCAGAATAATAAACAAATATTGTTTCAGTTACTTTTGGACTTTAATTTGCATTGATAATTATTAAGATTGTGAAGAAATGAAAAAGAAAAGAAGTTATGCTTGTATGCTAAATACAATATATTTTAAAGAAAAAAAAAAGATAAAAAGGGGATAATTTTTTTACCCAGGTCAGCTTAGTACTTTTTCTGTCAGGGTTGATCAGTACTGAAAACAGTTGCTGGCATTTTTGCTTTTTGTATTTTCATGAGGCAGGGTTTGTTATAAACAGATTTCATAATAACAAAACTAGAGTAATTTTAGCATGTTTTTTCCAACATTTTTTGCTTTCTTCTTAATTTGAAGACCAACTATAACCTGCTTAGTCTCACTTCAAGGTTTAGGCAATTTCTAACTATATCAATAAGTGGTGTTTTATATGCTAAAAGAAATTGTCTGTCTTGACCCCATGACAGGGAATTGTTTAAAAAAATCAAATCCCAGTTCACAGCAATTCTAAAAGAAAAAAAAAAGGAAAAAATGTAATTAAAAATTACAAATTGATTGAAATGTTTCTATTAAAATAACAGTATGTTAGATCCATTTTCAGGAGAACAACATTTTCAAATGTCAAACTGTATTAATATAATTTCACAGACCATCCAGTTAGAGAATAAAACAGAACTTTCTAGCAAAAAACAAAAGAGCTGATAGGCTTTAAAATATATCTTGATTCATATTAAAAAGGCTGGGTGGTTTGTAACAGCCTGGATAATGTTTAAGTCTCAAAACAGCATGGTCACACAGCTTAGCAAAGCATGTCAAATAAGTGGAAAATAGAAATTATAATAATACACATTAAGAAGCCTAATATCATTATAGAGTGAATGTCTGTATATTGACCTTCTTGTAGCTCTCTGTCACTTAATAAGATAAAAATTAAGCCTCTTAGAGACTTATAGAAATCAGCTGAGGAACAGTAGAAAACATTGCTTTTGAATTTATAGGAGAAAATGTGTTGAATTGTCAAGGTTCACAATTATTTCAATTTCCTTAAGATGTTTTTATAATTACATATGACTACGTTTTTGTACTCTTGAGCAATTCCTATGGGACTTCTCATAACAAAGCTTTACAAGTTCAGCCTCCTAATCACGATTAAAACTAGACATGCATTTCTGATATTGCTATATAGCTATACATACATAAAACACAAAACTGCATTATAGAAAAAAATATAATTTGGACAACTTTTTATTTACTGTTGAGAATATAAGGGCTTTAATGGAGGTACATTCCCTCATTGAATTTAAATGTTATTGATGGAGAAATCTGCATCAGCAGAGGATCCATGTCTCTACTTTCTCACTAACTGCATCAAATTTTGCAATGCTCAGAAATAAAAAGACAGAATAAAATTTATCAGAAAGAGAAATGAAGGACACCAGAGCAAAATGAAATCTGACTTGTCTTTCACAGCTGTGTGGACTTTAATTTTAACAGAAGTTAAAAATGCAGAGTTTGTAGCTAAGATAAAGAGATACAACCCAAAAACGTTCAGGTTTTGTATATACATGAAGCTGGAAGGCATCTTTTAAGAGTCACCTTTATAAGCTGATTTCACATAAAAGGTTGATATCCAAATGTATTCAATCAGGATTATAGAAAAATTTACTACCTAGTACCTGTATTGCAAAAGGACTTGTATTACCCTCCATGTAGATTCCTGACTGGGATGAGGGGTTATGCTGTAGAACATGCTTTGTAGCTTCCCTCAATGAGAGTAAAATGTGCTGGTAGCTACTAAGCCCTGAGGGAAACAGCATGAAGGCTCTAGTGTTACTTTCACATCTCTTAATGGGGTGGTACTTCTGAAACCTGTAGTGAGATGTTTATTGGACATGGGAAGGGAAAACAGATGAGGACACTCCTTCCCATCACTCTTGTGCAGAACACCTGCTCATCTTGCTCTAAGTTTTTTTGTGATTCACATATAAATGATTTCTTTAAGACTCAAGCACCTATATCAATGGGAAGCATATTTGGCAATTTCAGAAAACAAATGTTTTAGCAACTAGTGTGCTTAGACAACTCCCTGGTTCACTCTTACTGCTTTCTCATATCTTGGCTTAGAAAAAACTATGAGATTCACTTAAGTTTACTGCTTGAGACACAAGATGGCAAGCTTTGTGAAGAAGCACATTCCAACAGAGCAGAAAAATAATGAAACAATTGTATGCCTTTCGATATTATAGTCTGTAATCCTATGATCTATAATACCATAGTCATATAATACTGTATTATAGTCATAGTCTATAGTCTATAATAATAGTCCATAGTCTATGGAACATCAGAGTTCCATTTACCACTGCAAAATAGCTGTGCATTACAAACTAATAAAAACTAAATTCCTTTAAAAGCAATTTGTTCCACAGAGGTGATTTTCAGGCCAAGCTGATCTGACACTTCTGGTTTGGTGATCTTAATATGTGAAGTTTTTATTTTAAAGCAAAGGAGAGGTAGCGGGGGAGAGAACAAATATGAGTGTTGGATTTTAGTTTCCTGACAGAACATTGTGGCAGCAAGAAGTAAAGATATCCGTGTGTATTTCCTCTGGGGAATGCATGCTGCAGTGACAATACCGTTGGTATATGGCAATGTTTGTATGATGAACTCAAAACTGCTTCAGCAAGCTCCATTGAGCACAGGGAACATTAACAACCATCTACTCTCTGCAAGGATTTCTGCCACTGGTGATACCAGCTCTCCATGCTATATAGGCTATCAACCTGGCAGAAATAAAAGATGTGTTTGCTCAAAACCAGACACAGTATAGACCTAAACAACAAAATTCTAGAAATGTAAGTAAACACTGGCAAATCACAGGTACTTATAGTAACACCTTCGTGGTTACCACTTATCCTAATTTCTCATTCTAAATACATGGCTTTTCAGTATATACTTGCAATTTTCAGAGCATCCAGAAGGAGTAACCAGTGAAGATAGCTATAAATAAATGGTGCAATATCACATGATTTTTTTTTTCTCTCTTTTTAAGTTTACTGACTTCAGGAGAATGTCAGTCCTTGAAGAGCTGGTCCTGTTATGCAGTGGCACAGAATCAATAGAAAACAACACTTTCAAAGCTCTGAGCACCCTGAAGTCTCTGGAACTCTGCAAAAATCAGCTAAAGCAAATACCCACCTTTCTCCCATCGGGCCTTGAAATTTTAAAACTGGCTGGTAACTCCATCAACACTCTGCATGCAACTGATTTTGCGGGTTTAATGAAACTAAGGGTGCTTGATATTCGGAACAACTTGATTGCAACTCTGCCTCCAAGTGCATTTTCTTCCCTGTGCAATTTACAAAGTCTGATCCTGGATGGCAACAAGATGGAATCTGTGTCTGCACCGTTTAAGCTTCCTAGGCTGAAGTATCTGAGCATGGCTGATAATAAACTGAATTCATTCCCAACCAACTTCTTTGCATCTTTCCAAAATCTACAGTTTCTCAGTTTAAGTGGCAATTTTCTGACAAAAGTGCCTCTTGACCTACCTAAATCCCTCCTGTCACTGAAATTAGAGAAAAACCAACTTAAAATGGTGAGACTTAAAGATGTGAAACACCTAGAAAACCTGTCTGAGTTCTTCCTGTCAGAAAATCAGCTAACATCAATAGACGGTGCCCAGCTTCTTCCTAACTTAACAACACTGGAGCTCTCTAAGAACCAGCTCCACACTATGCCCTTCAGGCTGCCCGGCAGACTGCAGAAACTCGACTGCAGCGATAACCTGATTCAAAGGGTGACAGCCCAGGACTTCCAAGGACTACAAGACCTCAAGCACTTGTTTCTCGACAACAACGCTGTGAGCATGTTTGAGGCAGGAGCTCTTCAGCAGTGTGCACAGCTTTCGAATCTGGCACTGGAACAGAATCTCCTCATTTCTATTCCGCTGAGGCAAGTGAATCTGAGGACAGCTAGTCCCAAGGTGTCATCTCTCCTTCCCTGAATTAAGAGAATGAGAGCTAAAAATTTGTATTCAGACCCAGTCATGATAGAATATCCATAGCATAAACCCACTGCCATAACTAGCACTAATTAGCACTTCTGTTAGCAGTCTCAGTGTAGAAGTAAAGCTGTGTTCATTACATCTGTGGCCCCCAGTGAATCTGCTCATTTCACATCTCTTCCTGCCAGTGAGACCACTTTGTTTATTTAGCACACCAATAAGATGAACCAGCTAGGAGAATATAACAGAATTACTACAAAGAAGTTACATTGCTACTTAGATTTACCTCCCCCTATAAAAGAAAATTAATAAAGCATTTGATAAAAAGAAACTACAGTGATTTTCAAGCTGATGTTTCTACCAACCCACACTGAGTTTATTATTGCTAAAATATTAACATTTCAGGAACTAAGCCTGGTCAAAAAGAATGTGCTTTTTCAGTGATATTAGCATTCTCAACTTCATTAAATTCACACATTACAATGTATTTGGAATGCATATAAAGTCTCCAGCTTCAGGCTATAAGCAAAATTCCAGTCAACAGCGCACGGAAGAAACATCCCTTGGGCACACTGTGTTCATTAATGCCCTGCTTAGAGGATTCTCACATTCATCTAAGTGTGGTCCTGGCCATTATCAGAGATGGCATATTAAGCCAAATGGAGGTTGTTCTAATATAAAGTGGCAATTTCATTATTACAAAAAGCTGTGCAATAAGATGGCATAAAAATAGCAAAGTAATTCCATTAACATCAACTTCTTTAACAAAACTGCACTGTTAAACTTTATTTTTATGGCTTGTGGACAGGTTTAACTAGACCAAATAAATAATGCAGTAAAATTTCAATTCGTTTAGCATCAGGTCCTTTAGCATTTGAATCTATTTGGCAGCAGCTTTATAATCAGAAAGTGATTTAGTGTTGTATAAATATTTGATTTCAGTCTAGCTTGACAGGAATGTTTAATGCTTTCTGTTACTTTAGTATTGTCTAATCCATCTTACTTTACAACCTTCATAGTAAAGAAAATTAACAGGAAGGAGTTCTCTATTAGCCCTTAAAGAGTACGACTTTTAAGGAAATACTGGGGACTTTTATTTTCAATCCAACAGTGAATACAGATTTCCAGAGAGGGCTGTAAAATAAAAGAAGGGGAAAATGAAAAAATGTAAAATGTATGTACTTAATTTAATTGGCTGATGATGACCAGGTACTCATGGATATACATAAATAAAAGTATTCCTTTTGACAGTTATCTGAGAACTGTCATCACTGTAAAAAAGTTTTAAAAATGCAGTTAATGTGCTAAAGTGAATAGGTCTTAGCATTTTTTGGGCAAGAAAGAGGAGAAAGCAAGCTTCTTTTGTTTCTTTTTTTGAGAAGAAAACAATCCACAAGTCCAAGTATTTTCAGGACTTTTAGAGAAGACCCTGTACTTCATAAAATCTTTCAGGGAGTGGTAAAAAATGCAGGAAAGAGTCTGATGATATGCCCTAGAGTGGCAGTAGCACAATGAGGCTGGCATGGTCAGCTCTCGAATGAGCACGGCTCCTCTTCCAGCTGCAGAGTCACTCATTGTGTACTCCAAGGAGATATTTTCTCAAGATCAACACAGACTGAAGTCAAATAACAAAGCCACAAAGCCTAAGTCTAACATTAGTACAACAAGACTCTTCACAGGTTTAAGGACTTGCTGGTCAGGCTTTGGACTGTAATCAGACTGGATAAACATGTCAGGCGATTTCCTACTGCCCTTGCCACCAGTGGCACTCTGGGTGCCCCAGAGCACCCTTCTGACATTACAGTGTCATTTTGACACTACTATACTCATTGCCTGTGGTTTCAAAACAGATTTATTGCAGTGACAAGCATTTGTAAGATCAAATTTTGTGCAGTGAATCACCATATCAACACATGAAATCCTCATCTCCACAGGAAAAACAGCACAATAGAGAACTTTCTGACTCTCACAATAGTACCACTGAACCTGTCAGATTTTCATAAACTTGGGAACCATTTTTCAGCTTAAGAGGTCAAACTCAGCCTCACAAAAAACACTTGAGGAGGATCATAATGTACCTTCTTAGTAATTTTCAAAGGTATCTCATATTGATATAAACTATTCATGCAAACATTGAGATAAAACTATCACATGAACCTTTACCTGTTGTGGCATACTGCTGTTTCTATTATAAATAGATCTTGGTAGTGTTATTTATCATTTCCCTGAGAGCTTTTGTCAGTAAGTTTCTTTAAAATCTCTAACTGCAATTTTTAATTTCATCACCTTGCATACTACCATAGTAAAGTAATTTTTAAGGTACTTTCAAATTAATTTTATTAAGGATATTCCATGCCAATTAAGTGGCTTTTCTATTAAGCATTTGTCACTAACTACAGCAGAAGGAAAATAGAAAATCATAAATGAGCAAGACTTTTGAAGTAAAACTCTTATACAAATTTGTAATATGTATGAAAATAAGAATTATACTGACCTGTCTAGTATCATATCCAGAGATCATCAACTTTTTTTTTCTTTTAAATGTAGTCAGTTCTAATTCTCAAAAGCACTGTCTAAAAAGACCATCAAAAACACTTTTGTTTTCCCTGTTGCAGATTTATTATCAAGACATCATCAGATGGACTACTGCTGTGATGATGAATGTTTGAGTCTTATGGGAGCAGGAGAACAAAACAGAAGAAAAATGCTCATTCTTTATGAATTAAAATACCTTTTTAAACAAATCAAATATATAAGTACTTGAAGGGGCAGTGTTGCCATGATTCTCTAAACTTTGGATCTTTCATGGTGCTATAATTTGGTCATTGGCATGCTTATGGCATTGAAGAGTAGAAAATGCATTTTTAACCTGGATACTCAATTAAACATATAATTTCCTTCATAGTATAACATAGCAGGACTGCTGTTTAGTTCAGCTGCACAAACACAGTCAGTCCAGGTCAGAACTGCAGTAATTTGGGAAAACAGTTCAAGGGCACACAGACAGTACACCTATAACTTATAAAACCAAACAAAAACCACAAACAAACAAAAACTAAACCCTCAAACCAACATGAACTTTTTTTTGGCCAAAAATTGCATTTTTTAGTGATAGTTTAATACTTCAGATGAGCCTGGAAAAGTACTCACCAGCAAATACCCCTTACAGAAACAGTATGATGAACATAACACCTATGTGTTGTTATTTTTTTTTTATTCAGACTTCCAGACACCCTTGCTAGATTGGATCTAAAAGGAAATGGCATAGAGGATGTTGGAGAACAAGAGCTGAAGGACTTGAAACAGCTTCAGGTTTTAAATTTACGGAATAACAAGATATCTGCCTTGGATCGCAAAGTCTTCGAGTATTTGCCTCGTCTTCGTCATCTGTATTTAGATGGAAATCCTTGGAACTGCACCTGTGACCTTCTCAGGACCAGAAGAGTGCTGATGGCCAAAGGAACGGATGTCCGGGGAGGGCAGTGTGCAGAGCCAGCAGAAAGCCGAGGAGAAAGCTGGATGTCTTCCAGAAAGATTCTGCAGCAGTGTGAAGATAATGCATCCTCCACAGAAAGAGGCAAAGAGGACAGAAAGAAAATGAAACCCAATGAGGCCTCCAGTGTTGGAGTAATAATGGACGATGATTACTATGATTATGAATTCGATTAACCCCATGGTTTATCTGTACTGAATCTTAAAGTTTTCTAGACCAGCGCACCACCACCAGTGTCTCTACTGACAAGCAGCCTTCTCATCTGCCATTAGTTTTCCCTCTTTTATTTGTACTATAAGAAATAATAGCTGGTGAGAGAAGGTCTGTACTAAGGAAGCCATTGTGAACTGAATATTGTAAAAAAAACACCACATTTGTTTTTCAATGCCATTAGTACTATGTAGCTTGAGGAAAGTAAGAATACAATTACTATCTCTTAGAAAAGCAGTCTGTAACTCTGTATGGAACTTTTTATAGTAGAACATTCTTATAGTTGCATAAAATCCCCAGAAATAAAATCCTGCAATACCACAAGATGCTATTACTAGGAGTCTTGCATTCAACACATCTAAACTCACGGGTCTGCAGTTCGACATGGAGAGTTACACTGATGTGAGAAATGTCTTGGGATTGTTCAGAAATTTTTGCTTTTGAGAAATTGATTTCAGTGATCCTCAAACATTTGCCTCTTTTATTTACTTGAGACTATTTTAAACTGCATTAGACTAAATTAGTTGAGTTCCAGGCAAAATGCAGAGCCTGCATCACAGTAAATGAAATAAACAAAAGAATCAGTGTCCTGGTTAGTGAGATTTAATACTGGTTCCAAAGTTTAGTAATAGTGAGGAATGAAAACACTGGGGTCAACTTGACCTGATTCTATTGCCATAAACAAAGAAGGAAGATTCTCAGGAAATAGATCTCCACCTCTGGCAAATATTAGGGTAAGATCAAGTGAGGTCAAGTTTTTCTAAGCGTTTATTTTGGTATCTGAATAGTTACTTGGTTACAATATAGCTCAGGATGCTGTGGGTATGCTTTTGGGGTAGGTGTATTTAATGTGCAAGTACACTGCAAGCGTCCCCCTTCACTGGCAGGAACTTTCCAGACTTCTGCACACACACAGAAAAGAAATTCTGAACGGTATATGCATTAACTCTGATGTATGTACAAATTTTATCAAGCTGTTCACAAAGTGCTTGAAAATCAAACAAAACTGGATTACTGAGACCACTAAAACCAGTGACTTACAGATAGTAACCTAAGGGGTTTCCTGGCAGTTCATGATCTCAGGTGATAACAGGAGGAGGAGTAATTACATCAGCAAATTAGTTTTCAGAGCAAACAGCTTCTATTATTTTTTATCTTCTGTTGGTGTTCAGTACCTGAGTAATCACTCACCTTCACAGAGGCTGATTTGTCAAGTGTCAGAGTGCAGCTATTTGGTTATGTCACCCATGCAAATGCAATTTGCACTTGGGTTTCTTAGGTCCCCCAACACATTAAGCGATCCAACTGGAACAGAAAGACCTAAGTTCATTTTGCTTTACACTTACATATCATCAAGCTCTACAGAGGGATCCAGACAAGCTGGATTAATGGGCAAGGCCACCTGTATGACATTGAAGAATGTCGCATGCCTGCACTTGGGCCTGCACTTGGATCGCAACAACCCCGTGCTGGGGGCAGAATGGCTGGAAAGATGACCAGCAGAAAAAGACCTGAGGGTGCTTGTCAACAGCCAGCTGGACATGAGCCAGCAGTGTGCCAAGGTGGCCTAGAGGGCCAACAGCATCCTGGCTTGTATAAAAGATAGTGTGGCCAGCAGGACTGTAGAAGTGATTCTTCCCCTTTAGCTGGCACTGGTGAGGCAGCACCTCGAGTACTATGTCCAGTTCACAGTACTGTGCCCTCATCACAAAAAAGACATTGAGGTACTGGAGTGAGTCCAGAGAAGGGCAACAAAGCCTGTGAAGGGTCTATAATTTAAGTCATATGAGGAGCAGCTGAGGCAGCTGGGGTTGTTTAGCCTGGAGGAAGCTCAGGGGGCACCTTATAGCTCTCTACAAATTCCTGAAAGGAGGCTGTAGCAAAGTTGGGGTTGCCCTCTTCTCCCACGTAATAAGTGACAGGACCAGAGGAAATGGCCTCAAGCTGCGCATGGGGAAGTTTAAATTGGATATTAGGAGAAACTTTTTCACTGAAGTCATTGTCAACCATTGGAACACACTTCCCAGGGAAGTGGAATTGCCACCCCTGAAAAGTGTTCAAAAGACATGTGGATGTGGCCCTTTAGGATATGGTTTGGTGGTGGACTTGGCAGTGAAGGGTTAACAATCAGAGTTGGTGATCTTAGAGGTCTTTTCCAGTCTAAATGATTCTATGATTATATGGTCTGTTACTCAAATTTTTGGTAACTAAACATTCAGATATTTATAGAATAGCCTTCCCCGTGGTTAAACTGTGTCATTTTTTCTGGCTAATGCTGGTCTGTATTAGAAGCCTGGGAAGTAGTTATTTTCTGAGCAAAAATAAATGTTTTTGTGATACAAAGTCATAGAATAGAATCATAGAATCATAGAATCAGTTGGGTTGGAAGAGACCTCTGAGATCATCAAGTCCAAACCCTTAATCCAACCCTACTTTGATTACTAGATCATGGCACTCAGTGTCACGTCCAGTCTCACCTTAAAAAC
>JAOXXN010000446.1:67054161-67067967 GCA_026770055.1 Myrmophylax atrothorax | reverse complement strand
GGTGACTTCTGTCAGGCATGAAGGAAAGGTACCCCTTCAAGGAAGGTGTTATATGTGAACCAGTCAAATGGACCACCGTGGAGAGAGGTATCCACTATCTGAGGGAATTAGCCATGCTAGGGATGATTTATTACGACCTGGACAACACAAAACTACTCAGAGATCCAGACAAAGTCCTTTACCTGATGTTCCTTTTTACTGAGCAGCAAACACCTTGGTCTGGGCTTCTACCAGTTATCCTTGATGTCCTCATTTACTTTAGAGTTGAAGTGTGAGTTCTTAAATATATTATTTCAGTCTTTGACAGGAATAAGCAAAACCATTCCATGAGAAAGTATTGCAATGTCTTTAGTGTTGGGGTGGGTAAGGGGAAGAAGGGACCTTTTTTCCAGATTGGGAACCTTTCCTAATTGTGCCACATCTTTGTCTGGATACTGAACATAGTTTTTTTTCCCCTCAACTTGAAAAGTGTGTAGAGGTCAAGTGGCTCTTAGGGGTGACACGTGTGTGACCTTGTACAGAGCACAGCTGAAGGTGGTGTGGGACCGGCAATTGGAGTAACTGCACCGCTGATACCAACCCTAACACGGAACAGACTGAGCCAAGCAGAGCTGTATCAAGCAGTATCATTGAAAGCAGCGTTCTCAATTTTTGTAATGTGCAAATACACACTGGAAAGCAGGAGCACAAAGTGTAACAATTTGACTTTAGTTTGCACTTGACAGAGGTATTCAAACACTTCTTTTTTCTATGAGTTGATGTGTTGCTGAGATTTGCTTTTCTGTAAGCATGTCAAATCAGTGATAAGCATTACTAAAATTTCTGTAATTAAATAAATTATTTTATAGGAAGTATCCAGGATGGGAGTATAACCAGATACTTTACCATTTATTAGAACCTCTGGTGAAGCCTGTAAAAAAGTGCTGATTAGCCCTAAAGGGTAGCATATTGAATAAATACATTGTATTAGTTCATATTGCAAACTAACTCATTATGGTTTTGATCCAATGCTTATATGCTGTTTGACCACTGCCTATGTGGAAACTGTTGTAGCAATTCCAGATCCTGGAATCAGGTTGAGGTGATGAATCATAAGCCTGATCATAACATTGTATAAAAATTCATTGTGTTTTGTAAAATTAACGTGTGGGCATTTTCAGACTAGTAAACAAAAGGGCTTGACACAGGTTTCTAAATGGAACTTCTTGACAACCTCTGACTATAATGTTTGAAAGCCTTTTCCAGTACCTAAGTGATATGCCTACCCATGCTTTTGGACTGTAGATATTCAAGCTGTAACATTTAGTTTTTACTGGAGCTTGTAATTAGAAATATCTGCGTTATGTTTCTCAAAAGCTAGAATTTGTTTTAATACAGGAACCCGAGTATGTTTGGTTAAGCAAGCTTTTGTAATTTTCTGAACTCAAAATGTGTCTGCCATAATCATGTAGGTATGATTGGACTGCACTAACTTCTTGGAATATACAGCTTGAGAAATTCTCTTATTAGGAAATTCAGTGTATTGGCCATGGTGTAACAGTGGGTGGTTACCGAGACTGGAAATGCTGATTTAGCGGTGACGTGCTTTGTTAGCCTGCAGCCCTGGGGATGTGGCCTTAAGTGGTAGCAGACTTAAGCAACGTGGTCATTGAAGAAATTTGGTATTAATTTAACATGATGGTTCTATGCTTGTAGGTTATTGCTTTCTCAAACTATTCCTAGCAAAGTAAGGACAATAAAGTAAGTCTTGAGCTATCCCTTACACAATTGCAACTTGCTCCTTAAATCACGTTGGATGAAAGAGGAACAAAAGCATGTGAGTTCTTTCCAAGGTCACTGAAATTAGTCATGTGCAATAGCATTTGCTTTGGATTCTTAACCATGCTTGTAAACTCCAGTCTGAAACCAGTACTGACTACTTTTCTTCCTGCCTAGTGTCAGATGTATTTTGTAGCACCTTTTATAGGACTTAGCTGACATGCAACCTTTTTTTAAAGGTATTTTCAAGAGGAATAATTCAAGATTGATGGATGAAATTTTAAAACAGCAGCAAGAACTCATAGGGCTTGATTGCTCCAAGTACACAGTGGAATTTGCAAATCAAGACAAAACTGGTCAAGGTAAGATGAACTACAAGAGGGCGCATGGTATGGCTCTAAATTGCTGTCTATAAATCATAACTCTGCTTTTACTTGAACACATTCCTGCATAAAGTGACCTTTTCCTTCATTAAGCACTGTTTATCAGAACACGTGCAGGCCACCTCCCCTAGTATTAAACCTCGTGCTTATTTGTTCTTAACTAAGAGCTCAGCATTGCCATCTCTTTGCCATAGTAATCGTTACTGGGTGGTCTGATCCTCCCTTTAGACTGACTGTTTTGCCATGACCCCTTTGAAGCATCAGTGTACCTCAACTCCCCACTGTTTCAGTGAAATGAATTCTTTTGAAAAAGCACTTGAGTAAGAGCAAGGAAACTGATGTCAAGTTAATAGTGAGTGCACTTCCATCTTCCCATTTTGAGGAGTATGGGTGAAGATGAAGTGAAAGAGCAAAACTGCCTGTTGTCATTGCAATGTATAATAACATCAGGAAGGTAAAGGGCATAACTTAAAAAACCCAATAAACTTGATGATAGCAGCTTTGGTGGTGAAGTGCATGTGGTTAAGTGTGGAAAGCAGGAGTATGTTTCAAGGTTGGTATTCCTTATTCAGTAGTATCTGCTGTAAGTATTCATTGAGGCCTGCACCCTGACACAAATGTTAGAAGTCTGTTTAAAACGTAATAATTCACAAATATGCTTAAGAAAGCAGCCATTTGTCTTAAAGTGATAGGCTAATACTTACAGCTCTCCTAACTACAACTCATAATATTTAAATGCATCTTGTAATAAAAAGCCAAACAACCCTTATGTTTTAAGGCCATCATAATTCAAAGACTTCAGAAAAGACTACACAAGGTGTAGTACATTTAGCTGCATTTAAAATGCTGCTGGCTGAGTTTAGTGTCCCCTACAAGAGCTGACAGGATGCTAAAACCCTTTGTGCTTGTTTTCCAGTATAAAGTTTAGTGCTGTAGCATGAGCTTGCCTTATGAACAACTTAGGCTAAGGTGCTGGCATTTACGTGGAAGCACCTAAGTTTCATTTTACTACTTTTTATTTCTGTGAAAGTTGAAATAACCAGCAGAAGATGGGGTAGGAGGCTGTTAATGTCTTAAACTCCAGCATATTTAGCTGCACTTCCCTAAATCAGGATATTTATGTTCACACCAGATGAAACACTGAAAGACTTTGGACTTGGTGATAGAAAGAGCGCATTTAAGTCTCAAGAACCTTTGTGCTGGAAACTCTGAAAAAACAGTGGTGTTTTCTGTTCTCTTTTTTAAATTTTCATTCTTTCTTTGTAGACTTCACTGTTGGATCAGATGCTTCATGCTTTGAACAAACTGACATTTGTCCAGTTTATTATAATAAGATGCAGTTTTTCATTTCTTCTGGAAAGCAAAATGACATGTCTTACACTTACAAACACTGTTAGAGAAATATTCTTTAATACAGAACATTGGACAAATGAAGCAATATCAAGGAACATTTATTTTCATTGTGGTGGCTGAGGGGTTTTAGGTGTTCTTAGGAGCCTTTTGACTGTGCTCTGTGGTCCTTTGTAGTCCACAGATTCTGCAGTTTTAAGAAATGCTGTTTTTGAGGTATCTGGTTATAACCATCATTAGTTCAATATAAGTCTAATGTGTTCACACACTAGTATTCAACCCACTTACTTCAAGCTGGCTATAGTACACTTATCTGTAGCCTTCAACTTCCTTGGTAAGTTTACCTCCTAGGTGCCTTACCAGAGCTGACAATGATGCAAGTCATGTAGTGTGAGAAGGCTCTCGCCTCACTACTGTGTAGACCTTGTTACTGTTGTGAAATGCTGTCTTAAGTCACAACCATAATTATACCTAAGTAGATGAATTCTGTATTATTATCTGGTTCCTAGGTTCTCTGTAGCAATCTTAGATCAATTTATATTGTACCTCTTGCATCACTTTTTAAGTACTGCTGAAAGATGTTGTGATTGCATTGTTGGAGGGGCCCCATCTTAATCAGTGTGACACATGAATGTCCACAGTAGCTGTTAAAAACACTGTCCTCTCTTAGAGTAGGAATTAGATTTTTTTTCCCCCCTTTCTCTGAACTGCAAGTCTTTCTGTATCACCTGCTATCCCTTAAGTTACTATCCATTAACTCTTAGTGCTTTGCCTGACAGCGTAAAAACCAGTGCAAATTCCCTGGAAAACTTTAAATTTCAAGACTGAATTAAACAAACCCCTTCTCACAAGACTCCTCCAAATAATTGCCTTAAGCTTGTGTTTCAGTAATACAGCAAATCTGGAAAACTCCCACCCACTGCTCTAAGGTAGATAACTGTGGCTAATGGTGATACGTGAAATAAACTGCAAGTTACTTTCAGTCGCTTCCTGTGAATATCTTAAGCATATGCAAAACAATTATATTTCTGTTGCTTTTAAACTGTGTTTTGTACTTTCAGTTTTAAATTGCCAATCTACATTGAAGGTGCTGTCTCCAGAAGATGGAAAAGCAGATATAGTAAAAGCTGCTCGGAACTTCTGTCAGTTGGTAGCACAGCAGCAAAGAACACACACAGACCTGAATGTGAATGTGTTAGACAACCTATTAAGTAGTAAGTATAATATGGTATATGGGGAGAAGGGGAAGGAGTACTTGATTCATGACAGATGTGGTTTGTGTTACATTTATTGCTTGGAATGTGTGCATCTTGATGCTTAGTCTATCAGAGTTATGATTATTAGTTTTAAGCTTCTGTTAAAAATTTGTTCCTGGTTTACTCCCTTTTGAGCTACTTTTTTAATCAGAAAAAGGAAACATTAAGCTAAACTGCAGAGTCTTGGCTTTTCAGTGATTACAGCCTCTGTGGTACGTTCTGCAATGAGCTTTCTGAAGAAAGTACTGCTGGAATCACCTAATACTAGACTGTTCTCACTTAGGTTAACTTCTTGGAAGTAGGTGTGTTGCAAATGTGGGTGTGGGCAGAGAGCGTTTTCCAGATCTGGTTACAGTGATTGAAGCTGTTAGTGCTGCCTGACTACCACCCTGAGTGCAAATGAGAGCACTTGATGATCTTTTGCTGCTGTATAACCCACACTAACTTAGTTATCTTCACTACTAATTCATGCAGGTTGCTGACTGTGCATTGAGGTGTGTGGCTATGTGCAATAGCTATGAAGAGGGCAGGGCTGCCCTGATACCACATCTGAGAGAAGTAATTTAGAACAAGTATCCACTTTTCTGGTTGTACTAGCGAAGTGTAGTAAGTTGCTCGGCTTTCTCTAGTGATCAGTGCATGTTAATTGCAGCTATAATTAGCTGGGCAGGGTTCAGGTTTCAGATTGCACACTTCAACTTGGATGCCTGTGGGCACATTATTGTAGTGGTGCTCCCATTGATTGGTCTTTGGAGAGTGATTTCTTTTTCTTAAGTGGGTGGTCAGTTGAATTGCTCTGTGGATGGACTTCCATGGCAGTTTGGACACTTCAATCTTAACTTCTGTCTGAATTCTATCCCTATTGTCAGCATGCTACATCAAGAGCTTCTCTTGTTACAGAATTATTAAACATATTTAATAAGGCACCTGAAGAAGTAACTTAACATACCTATCCTGTTATACCCAAAAGGCAATTTAAGGAAAGTAATAACTGCTTCTTTAAAACAGTCATTAATTAAATGTAAGAATGGTGACAGTTGATAACCTGTGCATGTATTTCGGCCAGTTACATTTAAATGAAGGTTTTCAAACACTTGTTGGGGATCTTCTGTCTCTGTAAGTGTCTGGATTTATTAAAAGTCCAGTTTTAAAATGAGCACGTTTATTTTTTAAGTATTGCATGGTAGCTGAGTGCAGAAAGAGAAATCTCCTAGACTTTTAATCTGTCAAAACTGCAAACTTTGAAAACAGGCTGCTAATGCTATGTGGCTAATGACTGAGGATAATATCTATAACTTAATTAATTTGCTTTGGTTTAAGATGTTGTAGGTGAGGTATTCTTTCATGACTTAGCAGCAGCTTATAAAACTTTGTTTTAGTTGTAGGCAAATTTAGTTTCTGTGTATCCTTAATGGAACAGTATCAGATGTAACCATCTGTGAGTTACTGAGCTAAGTTGAGAGTGGGTTCTGAAAAGCAATACTTGAGTAGTTACATTTTTAGTGTTTGCATTCATGGTGTCTTCTGTAAGTTCCTGTGGTTTCACATTTTGATTTAAATACTTGATAATACAGTTTTTAAACTTTTTGTTCATGTTTAGGATGCAGTTATTGAAGCCTAGTCCTAAAATGGTATGGCTCTAGCTTGTCATGTGGCTTTTTTCCTTCTTAATCCAGTCTTGCACTTAATTCTTACAGCTAGAGTTTTCTGCAGTGTAAGAGTACTTTCTTCTGAGCAATGCCTCAGCTAACCCCCTTGTTTTCAGAAAAGTAAGTGTCGGCTGCATTGTAATATTGTCTCAACTTGCTGTCTGCCTTCCAGTAAAGAACATGGCCATCAGTTACAGCTGCTCAAGTTGCCCTGTAAAATCTATGTGGAGAAGAGAAGGGGGTGGTGCCATCAGCCCTACAAATTGCTTCATGTTCCCCTTGCAGAACTCCTGACCTAGAAGGGATGTTGCCAGATTCTCCTCCCTTGAGTGTGCAGGTCTTCTGGCCTCTTTTTTTAAAGTCTCTTCCTAAATTCTTCTCTCTTGTGAGTGCTAAACTGGAAGACTGCTGTAACTCTAGCAGCTCTGAGGGAGCTGCCACATGTAAATTTTCTGTAGTGCTGATATGTTTAGGTAAAGAAATGGATGCAGAGTGGAAAGCACAGTACTGTCTTTTTTAATAGGCTGTTCTGACAGTAATACTACAGTGTACATTTTCATTTTCCTTCAGATAGGAACCAGAAGGAAATGTTAGAATTTTCTGGGCTCTCTGAAGGTCTTTTCCTGTTTGAAAAGCCATTGCAGTATTGAAGATCCTGCCGCTGAACCAGCTGAGGAGTACTCAGCTACTGAATCAGCTGATGAGTAAAGCTGTCCACTTGCTCCAGAGTCCCCACTTCTAAGTATTCACTTCTTCCCTGCAAAGCTCTTTCATACTAACTTGCTAGCTTCTCAGCACATAAGTGGCTTTTGCTTTACAATTTTTTTCTTAACTTTGAAATGAAATTTGGAGGACCTTACTCTCCTGTTCTGTTATTCCCAAAGTTAAGGTTTTCTACAACTAAACTGAAAATTGTAAAGGGCACTTAACTGCTTTCATTTAATACTGAGGGTTCTTTTTTTTATTTGTTTGCTTTAAATGAGAAAAAAATTGGGAAATAACATCTGAAGTTTGGAGTAAATAGGCAGTATTAAACTATATCTGTTAAAGGTAGTCGTACAGTATAAGCACTCTGGCAGCTAACTTGCAGAATTGGTGGATAAGGGAAGGGGTGACAAGAAATAGCATGCGATTATCATGACTAGTTGCAGCATTATAGCAAATTAGGGTTTTGACTGCTGGAATGCTTTTCATGTGAGCTGGGTGGGTGCAAGAACAACAACTTTGCTTCTTGGGTCACCTTGGGTTGCTCTACTGGTTTTCACATGTTGATCTAATCAACTTGCTAGAATTATCAGGAAAAGCTAGACTCGGGCTGTTTGGTGTAAACTTGTTTCCTGTCTGCCCATTTTAGCCTGGAGTATCTTAGGCATTGCAGAAATATATGTAGGGGAAACAGAGACAGTGGTGTTTGGCCACTGATTGTCTTCAGCCTCAGGAGAAGAGTAGAACTCTCTCATGAGCGAAATGACAGTGGCTGGGTTTTTAAGATATGGATAGTAAGAGTGTGGACACCTGGTGAAATTCATCAGTGTTATCCAGCTCTGTCCTGGAATGGGCTATGTTCTCTACATGGTAACAGAGAAAAATGCTACCCTGTTCTTCCTCACTCATCTAACCAGGCAGATGGCAGCTGCAAGAGTTTACTTGAATTTTCATAGTAAAAGTTGATTTTAAAACTTCTGTGTATCCTCATGCTGAGAAAGAGAAGAGTCATGTAACTGAGTATTTTTTTTCTAACTTGTTTCCTTGACAGTCTAATATCAAGCTGTTCTTCAGTGGAAACTCCTTAAGCTTTTTTGTGTTAGTAGTCCTTTTACTCGATTGCAGCTCCATATAGTTGAGTAAGCACTGTAGTAGGTAGAGTCAGGGTACAGCGTGTTCTATGCTACTGAAGTAGTTTGTCAAGACAAAGCTTGAGCAAGTGAGATTAAATAGCATTGTTAAAGTTTGCTGTTATTCAAAACAGTGTGACTATTCCTGTCACTTCCAAACCAAGTTATGAAAACTACCTGGCATAAAAATAACAGTCCAGCTGGGCCTGCAGTGACTGCCTAAGCTTTTGTTCAGTTTGTTGTGTTCAGGTACTTCAAGACCAGTCTGTCCTCCTGAGCTTTTAATGGTTAACTCGTCCTTGGGAGCTTCATTTGAGGGAGGAAAAAAAAGGGCATTTACTGAAAGAGCAGATGCCTTAACGTTTAGAACTAAAACAAATCCTCTGGTAAATTTAATAAAACTTGATTAAACTTGTTATTACAGGTACAAATGGATTTCCTGATCCCGATTTAGTCTTGAAGTTTGGTCCTGTGGACAGCACGTTAGGATTCCTTCCATGGCACATTAGACTGACAGAGATCATGTGAGTTGCTTGTAAATGCTGTGAAACAAACTGGAATAATATCTGGCTAAACAAATGTTTCTGCGACTTCGCTTATGGAAACAGCCTTAAGAGGAACTCTATCTAAAATGGTGTCTGGAGATTGATTTGAAGGTGTTTAAAAGTTATTAAATGAAACCTGTGAAACATTCATTGTTGCTGCTTTTTAATCTTGATTAAGCAACAGCAGGATTCATGCCTCAGGTTTAAGGAACAACTTCTTTCACCACCTAGTCTCAGTGGTCCAATGCCAATTATGTCAGTGTTCCTTATGTTGATTTTGAGTGACTTACAGGTTTCTAATGAGGAAAGTAAGGATATAATGGAAGCAGGATAATATAAAGCCTCTGGACTACTTTCCAGTTTTAGCCATAACTGAACTGACTGGGTTTGCTGTACTTCTTAAATCTGAGAGCATTTATAGGACACTGAAATATTGGGGCACACCTGTGGTGCTCCAGCTTTCTCACTAATTTGAAGGGCTCTAATGGGAAGGTTTTGATTTAGAGGGTGACAGGATAATAACAGCTGATTTAGTTATTAGACTTGAGGGACAATAACCATGTTGAAAACAACTTCACAAGGTTAGGCAGACAAGAGTTTCCTTTTAGTGATATTCCTGACTGTCTGTACAAATAGTGTGATGTTTATAAAAGCACATTTTAACTTTTCTAACTTGCTTTCTCAGTTCTTTGCCTTCCCACCTAAACATCAGCTATGAAGAATTTTTCTCTGCCCTCCATCACTATGCAGCCTGTGAACAACGCTGGGGAAAGTGACTTCTGGCTGAGCACATGAAGTCAGGCTTTCTGTGGGAAGGAATTGATATGTTTACAAGCACCTGTGACCCATAATTTTGGTTCATAGTCCTTTCTTAATTTATCAAAAAATTCAATAAAGTGTCTTACCTTTCTAGACAGTCTGTGTGAATGCGTGAGAATCTATGGGGACGGGTAATTCACAGATTTCCTGTATGAAAACAAGACAGTCATAACAAAGCTGTTCAAAGCTGATTTATCCTCACTTTCATGTCCAAGTGACCAAAAGAACATGCAAGAATTAAGTCTTGTGAAATCCTCAGGACAACGTAAATAGGAGTTCCGTTCCATGAAGGTCCTTAAGTCCAAGAAAGAACTCTGATTTTTGTTTCTTCTTAATTCTTCATTGTCAGGCATTTCAGAGCTAATGTTCAGATATATTTACTATGTAATATGTGAATTTCAGAGAATTTGATTCTGTTAACTGAGAATAGACTGCTTCTTCGCTGGGATGACTAAGCCAGCAGTAGGTGTCAAGGTCCAGAAATACTGAGAAGATTCTATAAAAAGGAATGGAAGTTTCTGTGGTAAGTGGATGAGGCAGTTTGTGTAGCACTTTTTTTTTTTTAAGAGGTGGAATGAAAGTGTTTCCTACAGTCCTGAGTGAAACATCTCTCAGTATCAGTTTACTTTTCAGAGGGAATAAGCATAAACAGTACTATGTATTGTTTGTATACCTCTTTTCCCAGTAAAATGCTTGCTTAAGGTAACAAGCAGGCTAAAGCTTTGACATCACTTGCTGAAAGATTTGAAAATGAACTGGCTCAACTTCCATGGATAATCCCGACTTGCTGCTTGTGCTCATGTACCCAGCAAGGGAGACTGCATAAGCCTTTTGTTAGGTTTGTTCCGAACTGAGCATTAGAAGTTTGAATGGGAGTCTGCAGCAGACAAGAAGGAAGAAAAAGAAGCTGCACTACAGTGTCTCAAAACTGAGATAACTGAATAGATATCTCGATTAAATGGTCTTCATCCTGAAATGCCCTGTTTGAATTACATTCCTGTTGTTGGAAGTAATTTGAAATTGAGAGTTTATGGCAGCATTTGGACAAAGCAATATCTTTAGAGCTGTATTAGTGGAGACAAATATTAATACTGCAGCCTTCTGCCCTGCAGGCTGTAGAACTGTTGGACGCTTCATTCTGGAAGTGTTTCCTGTTTCCCTCTTCCACCCCCCTTCTTCAGAATGATTGGCTTTATCTCCTTTGGGATAGCCATGTCATTAAAAGGGAAAATAACTACTTTTAAAAGGGAATTGTCACATTTTGAATGCTCGTCAATGAATGTCTGCCTCGTTGCGAAGCAGTGTATTTTAACTGTTGTTGCTTGATGTAATGTTATAAAGCAGATTGCATATACTCAGCTGCAGTTTTTCGTCCTACTAAGATCAGATTGCAGTTACAGGAGTGACCTGTGGTGTACTTTATCTTGTAAAAGAGAAAGGTATGTTTATTCCATTAACTAATGGTTTTGACATCAAATAGCTTTCCATATGATCTGAAGTGCTCAGAGTACAGTTTGCAGCCTGGTCTCTCGTGTGTGCCGGGGCCTCTATTACAGAGAAGGTGAATGGTTGTGCAATGTTTTCTGGGTTTTGTCATTCACCTAGGCAAGTTTTCTCCCTGAATGTTAAGTTTAACTTTTTCTGTGAGGAATAGCCTGTTGCAGAGTATCTGGAGTACTGAAATTTATCTGTAATGTGAAATTTGTTTCATTAAAATGTAAGGTTGTGTTTAAGTTGCCATACGTAAGTGTTACTGTGTCACTGAAGCAGTTCCAGTGCTGGAGGTAAAGATATAATGGGAAATGCTTAGCGTAGCCCTCAAAAGTAACGTTTTTTCTACATTTGTATCAAACTGCCAAAGAATACTTCTAATACCTGAGCTCCCGTCAGTTCTCAAACTTCTACATATCTCAGCTAGAAAGTTTTGTTTAATATTGAAGATGGATCTTAAGGCCTAGGATTTGTCTAGCGAGGGTTGCTTAATGAAACTAAAATGATTAGTTCAGCTGTGTTTGATTCAAATTAATCAAATCTCTTCCAATGGCTAGTTTAATTGTGAATTAAGTGTTCCTCCTGGAATTAATGTAGTTGAACTAATCCCCGTTATCACTTAGTTGAGATTATTTTACTGTCCCTGTGTGGGCAATCTTCAGTGAGGTGTGCCAAATGCACTGTGCATATCCACAACTTGATCTCTGAATGTACATCTTTGCAGTTAGCACCTCACCCCAGCTTGTTCCATGTGAAGGTCCGTGGTATTGCTATGACATGCTGTTTGGGTACCTGTACATAATGTGTAAAATGAGTTTTTATGATTAGGGAATTGATTTACTGAACTTTATTATTGAAAGCTGAATCTGTAAAACAAGAAATCAATAAAAGACTATAATCTTTCTACAGGCTATGGTGATACATGAATACTTTTGGAGGTATGGCTGGGGAGATGTAGCCTGAATGATGTTGCTACATCACTCTGGAAAAGTAGAGAAGTTCGAATGGTGTGCTCTTCTGTGTTTTTTTTAAGTTGCTTTCTATATAGTATAAGAACTGGACAAATTTAACTACCCCTTCCAACTCCTTAGAAGCTCTTAAAAAAGCTTTCATGGTAAAGCATTTAGTGTAAAAATATTTCTTTGGTAGTCCTGGGGACTTGCTAAACTTGTTCCTGGCTGCTAAAAAGCTTGCTTCCTCTCCCTGCTGCTGAGTCAGTCCTGAACCATGAGTTGTGCTGGGCCTCCTGCCAGCTGTGTGCCATGGAGCAGGGTAAAGTGGGGGTGTGGCGTGTCAGAAGCCTCTGCAGTCTGAGTGATGTCTGGGTGCTGAGCATGAAAAGGGAAGTCAGTTTTCAGGTAAGTTTTGAGATGCAGTGGGAATCATGGTGACAAGCTGACCATAAGCTGGCCTACAACAATTGCCAACAATCTCCCAGGTTGTGTTAGGAAGAGTGTTGCTAGCACTTCCACTCAGGTGATCCTTTCTACTCGTCTGGTGAGACCTCTGGAGTGCTGGGTTTACTGCTGGGATTCCTTGGTTCAGGGGAGACACAGACCTAGTGAGCCTTGTCCAGCAAAAGGCCATGATAACTGCGGAGTATTGTAAAAGGAGAGACTGAGAGCTGGGACTGTTCAGCCTGGAGAAGGCTGAGGAGGGACCTTGCCACCATATATAAATACAGGATCGAAGAGGAGTAAAACAGCCAGTACTTCTTGGTACTTACTGGCAGGCTGAGGCAATGGGCATAAATGGAAATATAGGAGAATCTGTTCAAACAACACAAAAGCCTTTTCCTGTGACGATGGTCAGACAGTGAAGCAGGTTGCCCAGAGAGGCTGTGGAGACTCTTTCAGGAAAAAGTGTCAGGACATATGGGGGGTGGGTGGAGGATTAGATCATCTCCAGAGATACCTTCCAAACTCAACTGGAGCTGCCTTTAGAGCAGTGTTGGGTGTGGTGCTGCTGGCCTCCCCTACCTCAGCTGGTTTTTAATAGTGAGCAGTGGTGGCTTGCTGCAATTAATTTGTCATTTCAATACCAAAGAATATTAGAACTGTATGGTGGAAAATTCATCTTCGATTACCCTTATGGGAAGTGAGAGCCCTCGTTCATGGTAACTGCTATTAGTGGACAAATGATTCAAGTTTCTATATATTTCCTCTTTTTTTCCTCTTCCAGTTGCGCAGTAGTTGAATTAGTAAAGGAGCTAGATGAGATTCTGAAAGAGTTACTTCGCAGCAGCGAATTTGGGGACAGCTGTTAGAGAAAATAGGCCTACAAAGCAGTTCTTGAAATTACAGTGCTTTTTAGGACTTCCTGTATGAACATGTAGAGAGCAACTGTACACCATAGCATGCTGCACTGAATGAAGACTGGTAAGCAAGTAGAATGTAAAGTAAAGGTCATTCTTTTTAGAAGAAAGTATACTCACACACTTGTACATCTGTAAGTGCTTTCAAAAGTACTTAACAAAAATGACAAGAAAATAGAACCCGCTGTTTTGATTTCTTGTATATTTCATTAATTCAGCTTGTATGTGAAATCATAACAGCCCTGAATTGTCTCATCTGTTTAAGAAAATGACATTTTTTTGTCTTTACAGTTGAAATAATGTTGCACCATTAATCAAGTTTATTCGTTGTCATGTAAAGATAGGTATATGTATAAAATCAAAGGGTATGTGCAGATAGTTTTAGTCCCTGTCTGCTGATCCCGAG
>JAOXXN010000446.1:67039443-67052951 GCA_026770055.1 Myrmophylax atrothorax | reverse complement strand
CATATAGCAGCAGACCCTAATGGATTGCTCATATAGAAAACACACTTTAAGGGAATGTTTAGTTGAACTAAACATGATTAGTACAACAGTGGTTTAATATAGTTCTCTATGGTGAACTATATTACTATGTTACATAATGGGAGTGGTGGTTGACAGCTGGCTAAATATGAGCCAGCAGTGTGCTCAGGTGGCCAAGAAGGCCAATGGTGGCCTGGCTTGTATGCAAAAAAGTGTGACCAGCAGGACCAGGGGAGTGATTGTTACCCTTTACTGGTGAGGCTACACCTCAAGTACTGTGTCCAGTTCCGGGCCCCTCATGACAAGAAAGACATTGAGTTTCTGGAGTGTGTCCAGAGAGGAGCAACAAATCTGGTGAAGGACCTAGAAGGTAAGTCCTATGAGGAGCAGCTAAGGGAGCTGAGTTTGGTTAATCTGGAGAAAAGAGGCCTAGGGGGGACCTCATCACTCTCTACAACTATCAGAAAGGAGGTTCTAGGGAGGTAGAGGTCAGTCTCTTCTCCCAGGTAACAAGTGATAGGATGAGAGGAAATGGCCTCAAACTGCATAGCACAGATTTAGGTTGGACATCAGAAGAAATTTCTTCATGGAAGGGATGGTTAAGCATTGGGACAGGCTGCCCAGGAAGTGGAACAATTGTCATCCCTAGAGATGTTAAAAAGGAATTGGATGTGGCACTTAGTGCTATGGTCTTGTTAACCAGGTGGTGATCTGTGAAAGGCTGGACTTTATCTCAGGGGTCTTTTCCAACCTAAATGATTCTGTGAACATTAGAAGCCCAGTAGCTGATAAACTGAAACAAAACATTTCTCTTAGTACTTGGCTGCAGGTGTTTGTTGTAATTTTAATGGAAAATTTCTGAGTGAGCTTATCAAAGATAAAAGCCTCCCATTAGGCTTTATATTCTATAATTCTGCAAAAGTTGCCACTTTGTTGGTAGAGTGCCTGGTATTTTTTGCAAGCACAAAGTTGTCTGAAAATGTCATTATGAAGGGGCCCTCTCATTAAATCTGGCAGTGCAAGGACATTTTTATTAAATTGATGTCATGAGTCATTCTGCAGTTTGCAATATTTTAAGTTGAATTCCAAATAAAATTTCCTCTTTCTATCATGACAGAGCAGTTGCGCTTTTGGAATTGGGATCCTAGGAAGGCAGATTGGCATTATGGAAATAACAATGTCTTAAGTACTGATTCTTGATAGTACAGTGACACTGAAGGAAAACAGAGTAAGATGCTGATAAGCAATGCAGAACTTAAGGAAAATTCTGGAGGAAGATGGAAGGAAATCACCTAGTCCAACCTGAGGTTCAGTTTTTCTTAGTCCTTTTCTAGCACTACATCCCTGCAAAGTCTCTTGCAGAGCTGGTCACCTGTAATTCAGCACCCTGAACTGACAGCTTTCAGGTGTGAAAGAAACTTTGTGAAGGTTTCAGAGACAAGACGAAGTGTTTTGCCTTGGACACTGTCAGATCAAGACTATCATGCACTTCAGAGTTGGAGAGGAAGCATCAGTGTGTGGGGATCTGCCCTGGAGAAGGCCCTGGCAGTCTTATTCCAACAGAAGTGGCTGCTGTTCCCCTCTGTCTTTTAGAATAGGAGTTTGAACTTTCACAGAGTCGCAAATTTTATGAGTGGCTTGTATATTTTAAAGTAGTTTTAACTGATCAAAACATCTGTAATCTCCTTCATGTATCAGCTGGCAGCCCCTGCAGCCTTGTCTCAGGAGCTCACTGGCAAACTGTGTGCATGCTGTGTGTTGGCTGTGGGGTAGGCTCAGCTCCCTGCCCACCCCATGGCTTCAACAGCAGAGATGGTGGCACAGGACTTTACTACGTGGTGTTCAGCAATGGCAAGACCATTTCCTAACCCCTGGCTTTGTTACTGTTCAGTCTGATGAGCCTCACTGTGCAAGTGTATTCTGGAGGCATAAAACAGCATGTCTGGTGATGATCACTGCCCTACAATTATCTCCATATAGCTGTTTCTGACTACATTTTATTCAGCTGACTGCCTGCAAAAATCTCTGCCTTGCTGGCCGGTAGCTTTCTCTAGCTCAAAGCAATTCCAGGCGCTGTGAATGTTGTGTTGACTTATTTCTCTGATTGCTTGTGCCCAGGAAGGGGTTGGGCAGAGCCTGGGTGATCCACCTGAGGGGGAAGGCTGAGATGAATGTGGTGCCTGCCAGTGCAATAGCAAGGAGCCCTTCATGGCAGTGCCTTGTGTCCCAGCCACAGCTCCCTTCCACAAAATCTCCTGTCACCTTGTCCTCACCTCTTCAAAACCTCACTTTTCCTGCACAGGCAGAAAGCCTCCACCTGGTCCTATGCCTCCCTTCTGTTCTCGCATGACTCAAACCTGCTTGACAAGAGAACATGCTGAGGACAAGCTTCTTTCTTTGGAGGCCTCCTCATCCTGCGGGGTCCCCCATGCAGGTAGAGACATGATAGGAAGCTGCTTCTCTTCCCAAAACAGATTCCCAGCCTGCAGTACTGCAGCTGCAGCCCTCACTAGTAAGGCTTTCAAGTTCTCTCAATCAAGAAGTCTGCTCTCGTTAAGAAGCTTTTTTTATTCCCCAAAAATAAATTAGAAGTTGACTTACTTTGAATGTGAGTGTGTGCTTTTATTCATAGCAAATCTTTAAAATATGTGAAATGTGTGGGAGGTGACAGCAGTGCTGGAAGATGAGTTTCTTGGGGGGTGGGATTTCAATTGAAAGAGAAAAGAAAATTGCAATTTATGCATCATCACCAGTATGAATTTAAAAGTGCATAGGAATGGGAGTAAAATGATAAAACTTATTATGCTGACACCAGCTCAGCTGCATTGCATACACTGTATACATGCAAAAAGATCTCATTAATACCACACCAGTTGTGCACTATAATGAGTTTAATACTGCTGAGTTTTATTACTTCCTGCTCTCCCTTATTTTACTGCTGGTGGCATTTAAATCCTGATACACTGTGACTATGTTTACCAAATTTATCCTATGTTTTTATTGTGACCAGGTCAAATTAATCCATTTTTCCTACAGTGGAAGCAAGACGTGTGGTTGTTACTGTGGGTGAGGCTGCTTACAAGGTCTTTTGCCCTCTCAAGGCATGTACAGAGATGGAAACAATGGTTTCAACAGTTTGCATTGCACAAAAGCTAGTGCAGCGTGTGAGAAAGATTGTGGAGACCTGCAGATACAAGAGACAGCAGCTTTCTGCATGAGTTCCACATAGACATTCAGAGACCTTGCACAAACCTCTGCTGGCAGTGTGCTGACGATCACAAACCTGAAATAAGCTTGCTCTTAATTTCTGCTCTCTTTCATGCTTGTGAAATTGCTGGTTTTCTAAGGGACTGGGAAGGTGGGAGTCACTTTGCACACCAAGATCCTCACAGGTGTCAGGTTGTCCTGTGTATAGACTTAGGAGTAAATTAAATTAGAATCATAGAATCATTAAGGCTGGAAAAGACCTTCAAGATCACAAAGTCCAGCCTTTGACCAAATACCACCATGCCAACTAAAACACAGTACTAAGTGTTACATCCAGTTATTTCTTCAATGCTTCTAGGAATGGTGATTCCACCACCTCAGCAGTCCATTTCAATGCTTGACAACCCTTTCTGTGAAAAAAATTCTTCCTGATGTCCAAGCTGATCCACAGCTTGAGGCCGTTTCCTTTTGTTCTGTCACTCATTGCCTGGGAGAAGAGGCCAACCCCCACCTTGCTACAACCTCCCTTCAGGTAGTTGTAGAGAGTGATAAGGTCACCTCCGAGCCTCCTTTTCTCCAGGCTAAACCATCCCAACTCCCTCAGCCTGTCCCCAGAGGACTTACTCTCTAAACCCTTTACCAGCTTCTTTGCCCTTCTCTGCAAACACTCCAGCAAACACTCAATATTTTTCCTGAAGTGAAGGGCTAGAGAGTGAAACACCTAAAAGTAATTGTAAATATCTGTGGCAGTGGTCAGCAAAGCTGCAATCCCATTCATAACCCAGGAGCAATGCTTTCATCGCTTAAGACACTCTATCCTACTTCCTTGCACTTGCTATTTGCTCTACTGTGCTGTAAACCTAACAGGGCAGAGTTATATATGGGAATAGCATCACAAGAAAGGAGCTATCAGCTCTGAAAAATAACTGCAAACTTTTAGAAAGCTCCTTGTAATGATGTTCACAGCCCTTAGCAAGCCACCAATGCATTACAGTAACAGCTGTGTTAAATTGCAAGAAGCTTAATTATTGGGAAAAAAAGAGAGCATCTGAGTCTCATTGTCATGTACATTTTATTTACAAAGTTAACTCTTTCTCATAGTGTATTGAGGAGGGAAAAGAGTAACAGGAGACCCATGGAAGACCTGCTCTGGCTTCAGGACAGAGTTACACAGTAAGTCTCAGATGCTGGCATTCAGAGCTGGTGCTAAGCACAGCATGGATGGGCATGATGCCATAGCTGAGGGCAGAGCAGGGCTGCTCAGCCCCAGCACACTAATCACCCCCTTGCCTTCCTCAGCCCTCTGAACACCACAGACTCTGCAGGAGCAGTGAGAATGCCCAGCCCTGTACCTGTGACCCCTCCTCACTAGCTTCTTACTCTGGCTCACACACCGCATCACCAGAGCAGTCCTGAAACTGCGCTCTCTGGCTGCCCTCTGGCAACATTAGGCAGGAAGGCTTTTGGCCCCGCAGCTGAAAAAGCTAAGCCTCTTCTAAGAGAGGACATGAAACAGGCTCAGCACAGATCGTCCCCAAGTGTGTGAGGTTAATAGTCAGATCTGAGGATGTGCCATGTTTCAAAATACGCAGAGCTCCCAAACTCCAGACAGGGTTTTTTATGGTATTGGTTTATTACAGGCCTTTCTTTACATGATATCATGTGTTGATTTTGTTACAGCATCTTAAAAAGCCCTGGAAATGTACTACAAATCCATGTTTTGGAGATTCCAAGAGACCTTTCTCATGCCCCCTACAAGACGCAGCTAACACAGTTCTTGGGGAAGTGTAAATGATATCTAGGCAAAGCTCTCCCACTTCGAACACTGTCAAAATCCATTTGAGTCATCACATCATAAACTGCTCACTGTGGTGGTGTTTCAGGTGTCAGGGTCGGGTTTATCAATCTTTTCCAGTTTTTAAGGAGTTTGCTAATGCAGCTGTGCCCATTCTAATCACAATTTCAGATCACCTTGGTGTTGGTTCCTATTGCTTTCAGCAAGAACCTCCTTCATCTTTAGACACCTAAAGATGTTGCAGATCTCATCCCAAACGTTGGTACAATGAATAGAAATGGTCTGCGTGAACAAAACTTGGTAGTTGTTTGTATTTTTCACCATCTTAAGAATTGCCTTTGGTATCAATACCTGTAAGGGTACGATATATAATTTTGTTAGAGAAACATAGAGTTGTCATGTTTTTGAGCTGGAGTCCCATTTCTTTGCACTACATCCACAGTACTACTAGGGTAACATAAGCTGTTTGATGGCATCTGGCTGTCACCTTTCTACCTGGTATCTCTAAAAGCACACCATGTGCCTGGGGAAATGATCAGCCCTCTGTTTCCAGGAAACATCAGTGCTGCTACCTGTCACTTTCTGGGCATGGTTTCTGCATGGACCAGAAATGCAACCCTGGCTGCAACCCCAAGGCTTAATGCATCCTGCAGACACAGGAACAGCAAATCTTTGTGATGTTTCATGGAAGCATCATACCTACTTCTATCACCTAAGGATAGATCCTGGCTTGAATTGTGATGCAATAGCTCTAGGGAGGAGGTCACTGATCCAGAAAAACTACATAGATGGTGCAAGTGCCTCAATTCTGCTTGGACAAAATATCCAGAAGAAAAAAAGTGGGCACATTTGGAAAACCTATGTGTGTAGACCCAGCATTACTGTGTCCCGAAGGATCAGCTCTTGCTTTGACCCAAGGAGAATATCTTCTCTTTGAGTCCTTAGCGTTTTGCTGACCAATGTGAAAGAATCAATTCTGCTTTCAATTACTGTTTTGCAAGCAACTAAGTAGAAAATATAGCTCTTTTACATAAGACATCCACCACCAGATAGCATCAGCTTTGACATTAAATCAGTGAATGGGAGACATAACCTACTCTTATTCATTTTTATTATGGTTGTAAAAGGGATAGCTCAGGTAACTCAAATCTCCATGGCCAGAACCTATTATCAGACAACAGGCCCACAAGCAACTGATTGTAACATTATTCTGACCTTAAATTGTTCACAATCTTATTCTCCAGAGCATCATGTCATCTTATCTTGTTCATTACATCTATTGAATTGGGAATCAATTGAATGTCAACTGATCTCTCTGATCTGTAGTACAGTTTATTTTTATGCAGGAAATTAATACTGCAGCATGATCGTGTCATCCTGCACCTTCAATTTTCAACTTTGAATAAATACTGCTGCTTTCATGTGTTTAGAATGATACTTTTCAAAAATATGTCTTTATTTTCAGTGGCCTAGACTAGTTCTCCAGATGAAAAGAAGGGTCAACTGTTACCATTCACAATTGCAACATTCCTAAACAGTGTGATAACCAGTTCTTAATAGTAGAGTTCATTATGAGTCTAAGAAGTATATGTCTAAAGAATCAAAGCATAAATTGTTGTGCAATTTGGGTTCTTTTTAGAAAATTACTTTGAATAACTGCTTTGGTAAGTTAGAGTATGTTATATTTTAAGCAAAATTCTAGTTTTCTGAGAAAACACATTTGTGTAGAAAGAGGTGCTACTGTTGAAGAAGTTAATGTGAGCACAGGGGGAACCAGCAACCCTCTGAAAAGAGGAAATTCTAGAAAAACTCTTGAAAACAAATTGAGCCATAGTATGTGGAGCAAATTAAATTATTTAGTTTAAATCTGTACCATTTTTATGGCACAAAACTCTGCAGATTCCAGGAAAAAAACATAAACCAGAAGATAGAAATGTTCTGATGTGAAACTTTTGTTATCTGACCTTAGGGAAGAAGCAAACGGCTGCAGAGCATCTGCTGCTGCTCCTGAGGGAGCAGGATCTCTGCAGAGGTGACTCTGAAGGTTAAGGTATTGTAAGGCTGAAAGTAGCAAAGTGGATAGCAAGAAAAGGAAATAATGATATCATATTGATTGCAGATGATATTTGGGGGGGGGGTTTTATATCTTTTTAGCAAAAGACCAGTGAGGAAAGTCCACCAGGGGCTGTCCTGTGGGCACAAGCCATTACATGTGTGAGCTTAATTCAATCATTTCTAGGTGTTTGCAGTGATGTTCCACTGTTCTAGGGGATAGTGTCCAGTCCCCAGACTATTAAATCTGAATCTGGCTTTCTCTTCCTTTTTTCCTTAAAGCCTCTTTTGTTGTTTGCAGGCTGATAGAAGAAAGTCACTTGCAAAGGGATGGAGTAAGTTTTTTAACATCAGAAAGAAGGGCAACAGAAGGACATCCTATGCTGCAGAATCTGCAAACATGCAAAAAAAGAAAGTTAGTGATACTTAAAAGGAAAAAAAAAGGAGAAAGTTAAAGCAAATTGCTCAGTAACACATTTTTTTGTCAACAAAAAATTGTGAGTGAGGACGGGTATAGCAAGGTGTTAAGTTTAGAGATAAGGCAGAAATTTAAATTACAAAAGCATGAAATTTTTCTGGCCTAGAGAAGCTGCAGATCTAATACACCCCACCCCCACTCCACTCCCATAAATAAATGAAGTGGGAAAAAACCTTAAAGGCAAGGTTTTTCCACGTCTAGAGCATAATACTATTTTTTATGTTTTGCACTCTGCTGAGTTTGCATCCAAAAAAAACCTCTCTTGCAAAAATGAACTGCCAAGACCCACTAATGCTGTCAGAGACCCAGCTTGAAACAAATATGATTGTTTTAAGAAGAGCTGAGCACCTTCTTTGGGGATAGTCAACATCACTGACCATTTTTGAAAAATTTGTTAGAGCCTTGGCTGTCCTTAACACAGTACTTTTACACTGCCCAGACCGAAAGCAATCCTGAAACCACAAGTATCAGGGTGCTTTGTGCTACTTTTCTTCTCCAAGGTGCTCCCAGCTTTGGATCCTGCTACAACTGGTTCTATGATTTAGCACTTGGCAAAGACCACCTCAGCAGTTTTGGTGAATGATGGGTTGCAGTAGTAAATATAGAGGGGGAAAAACAGATCCCGTTAAGTGTCACAGATTTCAAAGCTATAGAGAACTTGCTGGATCTGTAAAGAGTCTTGGGAAATGTCCGATATTTCTGGGTTTAGCACTAGAATTTCAAAGACTATAAATCAGTGCTGATAAAATCAAAGAGCTGCTGCAGGTATAAAGGAAGATGCAGGCTGTTGTCTCGATGTGTTCCTATTGCAAACAGTGTCAGAAATTCTTGACCAGTCTTCCTAGAGAAAAAGGAAGCTGTGAAAACTGGCAATGTGCTCCCACTTCATACTGGAAAAGCTCTTCCAAGTCCAAAGTGGCTTTAAGCTTTCAAAAAACCCTATTGCATTCAGATGCCAATAGAAGATGCCCTTTGTTTTTGCAGCCATGCCTTGTCCCCTAGTTGGACATCTGTACTGTGGGTAGAGTACAGCAGTTTCTTAGTCCCAGTTTGCCTCTGAGTCACACAGAGAAAGACAATTCTGTTGACCTTGCTATGTCTCCGCTTGGCCATTCATGTACTTGTCTTCCTTACCTGGTCTAAGGTCATTTCAAAATTTGAAGTATGCCTTCAACTTCTGAACAAAAATACAAGTTATTCTTAGGATGTCTTTTCTAGTGCATTGCATCTAGTTTGTGGTGATTTTGCTACACCAATCTGCCTATTTGCTACACGATGCTCAGAATCGTCCTGCAGGCAACTGCTCAGAAGTTGTTCCCACAGGAGCAGTCTGTTTTGTCTCTCTGCCTCCTCAGAAATACTCATACTGATGCAGGCAGCCCAGGTGGTGCATTTCAAACCTGTCTCCACAGCAGGTAGGACAGAGAGAGCACAAAAAATGCCAAACTACAAGTCTGAAGATGGAAAACAATAGAGGAGAAATCCATTGAGATCTGTTAAATGCAAAGAAAACACCTCTAACTCAGGTGTGGAATACAAGCAGAGGCTGGAAGATGACCATATACTGTCACCCAGGTCTTATGCTCTTCCCTAGCCACCTGCTGCAGACCAATGACAGAGGCAACTTGCTGCATGATCTTGGGTTTGACCCAGCAGGGCCATCCTTACGTTTTTATTATAGCAAACATGGAAGTCTCCTTAAGCATATCAAACATTTGTCTTGAAAGGCCAGGCTTATGGTGCTGACATCCTCAGGTCCTCAAGGGCTAGAAGAACATCTCAAGCTGTAGCTTGCAGAGTTGGTAACATCCTGAAGGCCAATGAGTCTTTTATTCAATTGAGACAATCCTATCCTCGGTGACTAAACATTCGATTAATGCCTTCTTTTCAAGATGTTTGTTGAGACCACATTGCATTCCCAACATGAGCTGAAAGCTCTTTAGTCATTTGTTATTTTGACCACAGGGACTGAAATTTAAGTTTGCACCGTAAGAGAAGGATGTCAGCTGGATGACAGGTGGATCATTTGGGATGAGAGGGTACAGACTGGGATCCTTCAACAATTGCTTCCCAGGTGTGCACACACCTTCTTGAATTTTGATATGGAATTCTTCATATAAAAAGTAATATTGAGTTTGTCTGCTATCTGGGCTCCACTAGAAAAAACAATCCATTTTATCTCTATTTGAAATTATGTTCAGAAATTTATCAGCATCTCTTTCCTTTTGAACCACTTGAACTGAGGCAACTGAGGAAGGAAACTTAAAAAAAAACAGCAACACGGGAAGCCTGGAGCATTATTTAGGAAAAAGCAGAAGACAAAATTTATATCCATGTACCTTAGACACTTGATTAGATTGCATTTCTTATGCTGTATAATTTTGCTTTTAAGATCCCTTCCTCACCATTCCTTCTATCTGCATTAAGAAAAAAACTTAGTATAAGTGTTTCTAGGACATACAGCTTCAACAAATGTTCAAGTGATAAATATTTGCAGTTGGGGTAATTTTAAAAACCAGTGTCATTTTGTTGATTTAGGATTTTTTTCTGTATTTTGTGGTTTTCTGCAAACACATAACTCTGGGAAATAAATTTGTCTTAATCAAAGAAAAAGTAATTAAAAGGATTGTAGCTGAAACTGCTGATGTTGCTTCTGAATGTCACAAAAAATGGGATTTCAAGTGAGACATACTTCTTTTCAAGTGTACTTAGGTATATAAAATTGATTGAAAATTTCTGTTTGAAATGATATATGTAATGGAAAGCATGCATGCTGCTTTAATTTACTGCAAAAACTAGCAAAGCAGAAAGGAGAAAAATTGTAGAGGTAAAGCAAACAAAGATAGAGGTTGAAAGAGATGAGTAGGCAAACTGCCTTTGAGCAACAGCACTCTAAAGCCAGGATGACAACTTGTACATACATAGTGTAATTGCTGAAAGAAACACGTGTTAGGGGATGGGATCACCACTGCAGGTCAATTCCCAGGGCACTTCCAGGCCAGTGAAGACACAAACTATGCAAAAAGGAAGTTGCTTTTGCATTGCAGTTTTTTCACTTGTTTCTTAAATATATTCTCAAAAAAAAAAAAATCGAATACGGGGGAAGAGTATTATATGTTTGTGGCCTTCCTTATAAAAATAATTAATCCCTGCCTAGAGCTTTTATTTTTATTGTTCCTGATCCTCCAGATTTCTGACTCAGCTTTGAGCAGGAGAGGTAAAGATTTAGGTGTAGAAATTTTACCTAAGCTGCTGGATGAGAACTCATGTGGGCTTTTTCAACACTGATGGGGAATATTTCTGTGCACTAGGACTGAAAAGGCAAGGAAGCTTTTCTTTCCACCTCTTTAAGTTTTAAAAACTTAAAAGCAAAAACTGGAAAAGCAAACACTGGTGAATTTGTGCTGTGGGGAAAAGAAAATGTGTTCTTCACCTTTTCCTTGCCAAAGTGCTTGCTTTTAGAAGTGTTCAAGGCCACACAGGCAGAAAACCTCTGTGTCCACAAGTGAAGCAATCCTGCCTCTGCTGTGAGAAGGTAATGGAAATGAATTAAAACTACCTCAAAGGGCTAGAAAAATCTGTATTCCTGGCTGCTTTACTACAGCAAACAGCTCATTTCCTGCCTGACACATCTGAAACACTGTGTGAAGTGTGGTGAGGAGGGAAGCCCTGGGTAGGGAAGCCTTGGATAGGGATGTCCAGACCCTCAGCAGGTACCACTTTGTAGCAGGAGAGAGGAAACTAATGGGAAGGATGATGCCGGTAGCACTCTTCACTATAGCTTTCATCTTGCCTTCTGTGCAGAGAGAGCAGGCAGGGCCCAAATTACTTTGTAGACTGTGGATGGCACAGAAAAGACAACAGAGAGTGGTGGAAGATCCCCTGGTCTTCCGTACAGAATCCCAGAGCTACTGTAGGAGACAGGAAGCCCCTTGGAGGACCTGTAAGCCTGCCCTTCCCAGCCTGCCCTCTGCCTGAGGCTGTCCCACTAGCGCAAGGGAACATGGGAGCCACATGATTCCCTCAGGGCAGGACACAGAAGACAATCTCCATCTTCCCAAGTTTGCCAGCCCCAGACCCCACTCCTGTGCCATGGGCAGCTTCTTCTGGGGCCATCCCACCTCACCTCAGGGCCACAATACTTTTCTTCCTCTGCTCCCAGACACCTCTAATCTGTCAGCATTCCCTGAGCTCTTGATCAACAGTGTGCCTTTTAGAAGGAAAAAGAAAGCTTCTGTTTTATTTGGGAGACTGCTATTCTTCTAATAAAGGAATCTAATAATATAGTTTGGGTAAGAAGGTACTTTTAAAGGTCATCTGGCCCCGCTATGATGGGGACAGACACCTTCCAGTAAACCAAGTAGCTCAGAGCACTTCCTTGGACACTTCCAGGAGTGAGGCGGGGCATCCACAGCTTTTCTGGGCAACCTGTGTCAGTGTCTCACCATCCTCACATTTTTGTCTAGTATCTAATCTAAATCTACCCTCTTTCAGTGCAAGGCCACTTCCCCTTGCCCTGTCACTACATGCCCTTGTGAAAAGTCCCTCTCCATCTCTCTTTGTAAGCCTCCTTTAGGTACTGGAAAGCTGCTATGTGGTCACCCTGGAGCCTTCTCTTCTTCAGGGTGAACAACTCCAACTGTCTCACCCTGTCTTCATAGCAGAGGTGTTCAAGCCCTCTGGACATTTCACGTCTTTCCTCTGGATCCCCTCCAGCAGCTGCACATCCTTCTTGCAATATCTTGCTATGCAGCTGCATATAGGGAGGACTGCACCCTCTGCTGGGTACCTTACAAAGAGGGGAAGAGCACTGACATCCTTTCCTTCAACAAATGCTTTGTCCAGGGCTTCGCTGGACATCCTGCGTGTGCTGGGAAAATAGGAACATTTTGTTAATAACATTTATGGTATGGCTGTTCTTACAGGCACATATGCTGGGGCTACACACATATAGTTTGTGAACACTAAGAGCCCAAAAGACAAAACAAAGTGAAGCAGGACACAAGACCATAGTTCTAGAATATCTAGAAAGGATGCGCTTCTTCTCCAGCACTGTGCTGCACTCCCCTGCCCAGGCATGCTGCACTTGCAGCTTGTCCTGTGGGTACAGGAGCATTAGAGGAATGCCTTGAGGGGTCAAGAAGAACTTGTGTGAAATTTGATCAGCTTAACTGCTCCTAATTTGGGAGAATGTTGCTGAAAATTGGGAAGAAGGGAAATTTAATCCTTGTATTTGGTTAATTGAAAAGAGAGAATGTGGTTTTTGTCTCAGTTTTCATACAAACTTCATTTTCCCTGTCTTGTTAGGGTATAGACAGTTTCCTGGCCCTGCTTCTCTTCTCATTTCTTCCCTTCTTTGAGAGGAAAATCTTGTGGTATTTGCAATGCAGACATTATTTTTCTAAATGGGTTAAATTTTTTGCAGGCATCCTGCACTTGTTCAGTACAGAATTTCTGTACCCATGCAATCAATGAACTCTTTTCAGAAAAGAGTCCCTTCGTTCTAGCTTTCAGACATAACTCCAGATATTTCTCTTCTATTTCTGCAAATACTTGTCATAAGACAACTTGATCACAATAAATCAGAATAACACACCTAATGTAAATACAGTGGACATCCATTCTAAATTAAATGCATTCTAACAAGAGAGACACAGTGGCATCCTAATTTCTCCTGGAAGTCACATGTATTCATGAAAGGTTCAAGTCATAGCAATGCAAGAGGATTTTCTAGTATCAGATCAAGTGTCAGCACCCTGTATTGCATCAAAAGAGCTTTAGTTCCCCCAGGTTGGTGAGTGAAAATAGACTTATCTTCAAAATAGTATTGTAATGGTGCTGTTGAGAATGAAAGCACAGAAGGTAAGCTTAAGTTTTACCCTTGTTGATATTCAGGCAGTGAAAGTACTGCTTTTTCCATTTTTGTTCTTCCCTCCCTTTTTTTTTCTAGAATTACAG
>JAOXXN010000446.1:67006168-67017212 GCA_026770055.1 Myrmophylax atrothorax | reverse complement strand
CTGAGATCTGCCTCTGAAAATCACATACTTGTTGGTTTGGCTGGTAGGTAAGTACTGGGCAGCCTCCCTACCCCGGGACAGAGGCCATCTCCAAACTGTGTCCACAGCCCCAGGCACAGTTTAGGGGCCTGCAGGGGCTGTCTGGCACTGGGACTCAACTCAGTCTCACTGAAGCAGCAGGAAGGGGGTGGCATAGTCAAGCCTGGTCAAGTCCTGCCTTTCCGCTCTGCTGCATGCCAGTCAGAAATTACCCCTTTGTTAATTAAAATAAACAGAAACATAGTGGTGATAGGTTGTTTATTACAGGCTCTAGGCAAGAGTCCTGTTTTCAGGATCACATGGAATTCTATGGTAACAAAGTGAGGCAAACTGGAAAAATGCCTGCACGACCCTTTGATCAATGCTGTATAGCTTCTCCTGCTCCATCCCCAGATTTCCTGCTGCTGCTGTCCTGAACTCATAGAGTTAATTGAAAGCAGGTAATAAAGAGCTTGTTACAGATCTGAGCAAGGAAGAGTAAAATAATGACTTGGTTAAGCCAGGCTCAGGTACTCAACTTCAAAAGAGTGAGGATAACAATGTCTGTCTCTACACAGCCAGGCTGGGAGGCTTCTCCAAAGGAGCCCCTAACACCTCCAAGATTCCAGAAAAGGACAGCGGATTATGAGTGCCAGGAGAAGCTGACAGGCTAAAGATATGTTTAAAAAAATGTGTATTTATCAAGGGAACCAGGCTGATAGCCAGCTTTCAGTTCTCCATATTGGGGAAAAAGGCCATGTTTGTCTATGCTCCAGCAAGGAAAGTTAAATATGAGTACAAATGTAATGTGTAAGGCACCTCTCTTAAATTCATTCTGAGAGCTGTACAGCTTTTGGGCAAAATAAACGACATTTTTACTTCAGTTAAACTCCTATTGCAGGCTATCAGGAGACCAGTGCTGGCAGCCCCATATCCCACGTTATGGGGTGAGAATTGCAGAATTTCATGCAGGAGGCATCTCCTGACATCTTGAGGACAGGGGAAGGGAGAGGGGCTGCTTAGAGATGTCCAGAGCAGGTATTGGTAGCACAGCTAACCCAAAAGCACTGGTGCAGAGGATTTAAGCCATCCTGGAGTGATATTGTATATGTTCTGTCTCAGTTCTTCCTGGATGGCGCAAGACCTGTCCTTATGTTCTTACACAGCTGTCCAAGTGATAATTTTTTCCTTATAAACCAGTCTGTAATTCCTCATAAATCCATCTTGCTGTGTCACAGAGATTGCATTGACTTTCCATTCTTCACTCCCTGTGGCAGTCTCTGGTTAGAGAACACACTGTGGTGAGCTGGTCATGCTTCAATAGCTCTCTCACAAATAGACTTGTCAATAATTAAATTAATACATTTTCAGACAATGAAGAAAATACTTTCAGCAGAGCTGTGAGTGAACAGTGCTCTGCTTTCAGGATATTTTGGGACCACAAAGGCCACTGCAGAATCTGAAACTACTGCATTAAAAAAAGAAACAAAAGCTACTGAATTTCTACAGCCTTCATTAATTTAATTTAGCTTGAATAATTCATGTAGTGCCTCTCTGTAGTATATTTTATCTGGAGATGCAAAGGCTCTTAAAAAACTTGGGTAGTGTAATTATCTTTTTACAGGTGAGGAAGCAGAGATAATCTCCTTACTCAAACCACAAGCAGCAAGCAGGATTTTCCCAAAGCAGGCACAAAGCCCTTTTCTGCTAAGTGACGATCTGCAAGAAGGCAAATCTGGCCCATTTGTTAGGAAAGTAACTCCAGAAACTTGGCTTCTAACCCTGAGTGTGACACCAGTAGGAGCTACAGTTCTGTGAATGAGGTCACTTAATCGACCTTAATAGTCAAATATTTAATTTAGTGCTACTCTGTGTCAACTCAATGAAAAGAAATCTGAACATCAGAAGTGATGGGGGATCACAGAGGGCTCTCCCTGTGCCTTTGGAGACTAACAGCACCCAGACCTCTGGCAGTCCTTTCCTCAGCTGTGGTTTCATCTCCCTGCCTCAGCACTATCAGCAGTGCTAAGGGGTTGCTGCTCCACTTGCCACTGCTAGCCCAGCTCCCCTTACACAACAGACCTTCATGCAACCCCAGCATGGAACTGGCCCAGCTTAAAAATGACCTGCTAAGAACACCATTGGAGTAGGTCTATCGATTCCTTCATCAAATTCACAGTGTTGTGGGAACAACAGTGCCTGTGCATCCCAGGCAGTAATTTAAGTGGAAGAGTAGGAAGAGATGGGGTGGTGAGGAAGGGGAGGTCATCAACATCTCATGCTGGTACTGCCACCAAAGACCTTATCTTACAAAGCCACAAAATCGGACTCCTAGTAGGCCCTCTCACATTAGGAAACAAAATTTTCAATTAAATTGACTTTACTGGTCCAGGATACCCAGATTTGGTGTTGTGTTCACCAGTCTAAACTTTTGGACTCCCAGTTGAACCGAACAATTCCAGATGTGTTTTCATAGCTATTGTCAAGAGCCCTAATATCTGAGCCTGTGTTGTGATTATCCAGACTGGTGTAAGAGATGGTGTTCTTTAAATTCAAACTCATTATTTTTTATGCTTAGATATGTGTGTGAAGAAATGGATTCAAGTCTCAGTAACCTCCCTTATTAAGGGTGATTCCTGCTCACGTAGCTTGCTGCTAGTCTGTCATCTTTAAAAGCCTATCTTTTTGATAGACTACTACAGCTGGGCAGCAAATTACTATAGGAGAGCTCTAAATATGTTTGAAGATTATTTCTTGATAATGGAAAATATTTAGTGGCAACTTTTAATTTTTTACCAATCAAGGCAAAAGCTTGGTTAAACTTTAAAATGCATACCACATAAAACTCAAGTCGACAGAAGTTACAAGTGGCTTTGCTATGATAGACAAAATAATTTCATCCCAAACTGCACGTTGCCAAGAAGGGTAAGAAAAGCAAGCAGGACACAACATAATGCTTGCTGGAAGAGGATGGAGAAATGTATCACACTACTATTGCAACAGTAGCGGTCAGTAGGTAAGAAGTCTGACACTAACAAAATGTACTTGGGTAGAAGATAGCAGGCAATCCTAAAAAGCACTGTAATGGTCAATTCTGTTATTAGGAGAAAGAAATGTTGAACGTGGTAGGAGGGATACAAGTGCAACACTAGTGATTTCTAGGCTTGTCTTTTTCTTTTTGTGCCTGTTTTACCAAGCATTTGACATTACTGTTGCTCAAACTCCCATCTTATTTGTTTTGCTGTTGCTAATAGTGTCAGTGTAGCAATTAGTCAGGCAAGACAGGAGCTATTTGCAATTATTTGTTCCTTAGGCATCAGACAGGTTCTGCAGAAAAAAAAAGCAGTCAGAAACCAGACAGGAAGAAGTGGACCGAATAAAATCAGCCCTCCTTGAGATTCAATGATTAGAACAGAAGTATTTGTATGAGAACATCTGTAGGTTGAAGTGAAATTTTACATGAACTTGGAAAGAAAAACCTAATTTTGAAAATTTTTTAGGGCTTGTTATCGTTGTCTTTGGCATAGCTTTTTTTTTTCCTGGGAAATCAGAGTCTGAAAGTAAATTAAGTCTCACCCAGAACTGAGAAACTGCATGTAAACAGTCTTCAACAGTTTGTTTTAAAAGAAACATCAGTCTTCAAGGCATCTAAATTGCCCCCCACAATTTTGGGGTGGGGAAGGAAGGGAAGACATGCAACAGAAAACCACATCTGTGTAACATATTCCATCAGGTCCATACAAATTACCTGTGCTCTCAAAGTGTATTTGCAATAGAGGAGAGTGAAATGTTATTTTGGGAACTGGGGAATAATAGAGCAAATAGATTTGCATCATTGTGTGGTGTGTACATAAAATTTCCAGCCCTTCTACAGGGGAAAATTTTAAGTTAGTAACATCACCTCAATGTCTGATGTGAGCCTCTGAGTGGTCACAGTGCAGGCATATGAACTGCAGCAATAAGGACATGACAGTAAGTCATCTTCACTGTAACGGAAGGGCTTGAAAATGATGTTTGTTTGGAGGCAATCTGTCAAGTGGAAAGAGAGGATGGTGAAAAGTTCTCAGATAAAGTCATTCTTTGTCTCATTGTAACTGATTAGCTCTACAAAACTGCGTTTGGTAAAAATGACATTGGTCCCAGGCATAAGAAAAGTGCTCACCACAGGAAAGGACAGTGCTTCATAGCTCACCATGCCTGTGAGCATTTCGACCAGAGATCTCCGGTTGTGTTCCAAAATATCCCATGATACATAAAACAGTAAGTAACAGTCTACTTGAAAGTATTGCAGAGAGGCAGCAATGCCTAGGCTGGCCGTTAAGTTTTACTTTGTAAAAGTGGCCAGATATTAATATGTAATGATGAGTTAAGCTGTCTCTGGCAAGAGGCAAAGCTTTTTGCTCTGCTCAGAGATTACCAACCACCAAAGGCAAGGGTTACAGGGGTGTTGCACAGGGTTAACAATTCAGGGTAATCTTGCTTACTGCAAAATACTGCACTCTAAGGAAGATTTCTTCATTCTGATTCATTTTCTTCTAAGAGCACATCCAGTTACCTTCATATGGCTTTTTCTCCATGACACAAGTCAGTCACCATCATCTTGAACTTAAAAGTCATCATCCACTCCCTTTTTATTATTTTAATCCAGTCAATGGATTAAAGTTGGCACACTGTAAAGCCTTGTCTCTACTAGAAAAGTGAGTCAGTTTAATTACATTGATTTAAACTTATGTAAATTACTGTGATGGATGTACTGAAGCTAGTTTAGCCCATGTTCATATTGATTTATCTTGCGTCAGCTTTGCTCCTGCCATGAATGCCAATCATGATTCTTTTTAAACCAGTGCACTCAGATATATAATACTGGCAAAGTCACAAGGTGTATTGCGTTTCTGTGGACACATTCTGGTAGCAAGGGTGTTACAGGGTTGCCTTCTGTGTGAAGCTGCTAGAAGTTTCCCCCATGTCCTGCAAAGATGATGCCAGATGGCTCCAGGACAGACCTACTGCTGGCTAAGTCCAAGCCAATCAGGAATGACAGTAACACCACTGGGACAACATATTTAAGAAGAAAAAAAAACAAACAAAAAAAGCAATTGTGCAGATGAAAATTGCAGCCAGAAAAGAGCAGAGTGAGAAAATGTAAACAACCTGCAGACTCCAAGGTCAGTGGAGAAAGAGGGGAGGATGTGCTCCAGGTACCGGAGCTGAGGTTCCCCTGCAGCACCTGCAGATGGTGGTGAGGCAGCTGTGCCCCCGCAGTCCATGGAGGACCATTGGGGTACAGAGATCCACCTGCAGCTCAGGAAGAAGACCCTCACTGGAGTAGGTGAATGCCTGAAGGAGGCTGTGGCCCTGTGGGGGACCCATGCTGGGGCAGCCTGTGCCTAAAGGACTGCACCCCATGGAGAAGTGACCCACGTGGCAGCAGTTTGTGAAGAACAGTTGCCTGTGGGACGGAATCAGGTTGGAGAAGTTCATGAAGGACTGTGTCCCAAGGAGGGATCCCACAGGGAGCAGGGGAAGGACTCCTCTCTTTGAGAAGCAGCAGAAACAGCAACTGACTGTAACTCCCATTCCCCATCTCCCTGTGCAGAGGGGGGGAGGAGGTAGAACTTGGAAGGAGAGAGAGGTGAGGGCAAGGTGGTTTTAAGATTTATTTTATTTCTTATTATCTTGCTCTGTAGTAATAAATTCAACTAATATTCCCCACTTCAAATCTGTTTTGCCCATGATAGGCAATCACCACTGAGTGTTTTCTCCCTGTCTTTTATCTCAACTCACAAACCCTTCATTATATTTTCTCTCCTCTGCCCAGTTGCAGTGGGGAGGGAGAGAGTGGCTTTGGTGAGTACCTGACGTCCATCCAATGTCAACCCACTATACAAGGCAAAGGAAGAAAATCTAAGCTTAGGTTTTCTTTCTTATAAGAAGCAAAATGGAAGCTTTTGATACCATGTTGTGTGTTGAAAAGAACACACGAAATGGTGGAACAAGGGAAAGAGGATGGCACAGAGGTAATAGAAATGAGTGATACAGTCAGTCAGGGAGTAAGAAAATTTGAGAGCAGCAGTGATGGTTGTAAACCTGTATTTTCCATCTGATAAACACTGCCCATTTTGTTGCTATTTCTCATCATTAATTTTTTCTGTATACAGACACTTCCCTGTGCTGAGGAAACCTTTTCATCTGCTGCAAAATCATCCCAAAACACCACAAGAGACTCCTGAAGAGCTCCTGATGTCAGAAACATCAGCAGTGCTGACCTTCAAGCACATGGTAGGAGTTGTAAAATAAATATGGTTGGGCTTTCAGAGTATGCTCAGGAGGTCTCCAGGTCTCATGCTGAACACCTACAAAATTGTCACACTGACATTTTCTGGATATGTTTTGTTGCTGCACTGTAGCTCTTAAACCCTCTAGACCTTTCAGAAAGCTGCTGCAGCCACTTACACTGAAGTGTAACATAACCTTACAGCTTCTAAGGGGCCTACCAAGATTTCTATCTTGTTCTGTGCACAGATTACTGCTGCATTATCATTGAACACAGTTCCAGACCTCATGTCCAGCTACTCAGTGTAAACACTTCCTCTGAGTACTGCAACCCTTACCTACAAAACAAGAAGTCAATGTCTCGCTCAGTCTGAAATCCAGGCCCTTGGGAAGGAGAGGCACATAGCTTTTATTTGACTTGTACAATTCTTTTAAGTAAAATGACTGGAGTATGACTCCTGACAATGACTCTTTTACTCTTTCCCTCATACAGGAATGAATGTCACCCACAGGAACATCTAGTCCAGCAGCTGGTCGAGCAGGTAGAAATACCATAATCAATTATGGTAGTATTCATAGAATCATAGAATAGTTTGGGTTGGAAGGGACCTTAAAGATCATCTAGTTCCAATCCTTCTGCCATGGGCAGGGACACCTTTCACTGGACCAGGTTGCTCAGAGCCCCATCCAACCTGGTCTTGAACACTTCCAGGGATGGGGAACCTACAACTTCTCTGGGCAACCTGTGTCAGTGCCTCACCACACTCACAGCAAAAAACTTCCTCTTAACGGGTAATCTGAATCTACTCTCTTTTAATTTGAATCCATTTCCCCTTGTTCTGTCACTACAAGCTCTTGTAAAAATTCCCTGTCTTTCCCGTAGGCTCCCTTTAGGTACTGCAAGGCTGCAGTTAGGCCACCCCTAAGCTGCCTTTTCTCCAGGCTGAACAAATCCAACTCTCTCAGCCTTTCCTTGTATGAGAGGAGCTTCATCCTGCTAATCATTTTGGTAGCCCTCCCCTGGACTTGCTCCAACTGGTCAATGTCCTTTCTGTGCTGAGGATCCCAGAGCTGGATGCAGTGCTCCAGATGAGGTCTCGCCAGAGCAGAACAAAGGGGCAGATCACCTCCCTTAACCTGCTGGCCATGCTGCTTTTGATGTATCCCAGGATATAATTGGCTTTCTGAACTGCAAGTTCACTTTGAGGGATCATGACCAGCCTCTCATCCACCAAATTCATTGAGCTGCTTTCATAGTACAGCTTTTGTACACTCTTTTGTACATCCTTTTGTACACTCTCAACTCAGCATGAATGCACGAGTTGCTGTCTTGTTATGATATATGACTTGGATATTCAGCTTTTTATTATCCAGAAGGTCCTCATCTGGAGTAAACAAATATCCCACGTGCAGCTATTGTATTGGCCATTTACTATATTTTGAAGAACAGAAAAATCAGCTCTCTTTTAATCTATAAAGCAGTAAGCAACGGATATTTACTGAATGGTAGATGTTGTACTATCGGAGACTTGTGGTTTCTTTGCCCCTAGACCATGGTACTGGGTCTGCTTCTTGCTCTTTCTTGTAATTTCAAAAGGACTCAAATTCAAATTCAGAGGAACTCAAGGAGAAGGTAGGCTATGTTTTTTGTATCACGGATCTCCACTCTGGCTTAGAAGTCTTCAATGTAAAATTTGAAATGTCCTTGTGCATTTCATAGACTCTGAAAGAACGCTTGCCATGCAGTAACATTAGCTTTGCTGTCCATTTTTGTCTCTGATAAATTCTTTGGATAGGTTGAGGTAGAGGGATTTGAATCTGAAACTGCAAATGAAGTCTGTGCTTGTCCAAGGAAAAGGAGAACTCAGAAAGCAGAAAGACTGGCACTATCTGGCAGGCTTCTCCTAGGAGAGTAAGCAGTAGTTTACAGGATTAGCTATCAGACAATACATTTTAATGGGTACTAGTCAGTCTTCAAGCCCAGCCATGAAACATTTTGCATGGCTACCACCCTTCTGGTACTTTGTCTTCAGTTCTCCTGTGCTGGGTTACTGAGTCAGGGAAAGCTGTAAAGCCGTCTCGGTCATCTCAACTGGATTTAAACCCTGTTACCCAGAGAGTGCTTCCTTGAGAAGGATTTCACAGTATGTACAGGAGCACATTATGGTGGGATTTACTTGCTTTTACTTCAACACAGGCATTATATCTGCCTGCTAAGTAGTTGTTATCACTGAGGATAGCTCTTGCTACAGTTGGCATGGCAGTTAAATACTTTCCAGAATATGATAGGCATGTTCATTAATCCTGGTGTAGGAAGGAGCAAATCCTGTACATCAAGACAAGCACATTTTTCATCTGGTTCCTCTGCTCTTTGTCCTAAGTGCAGAGCAGGGTGAGGCTCCAGCACTTTGTGGTGTGGTACAAATGTGCATAGAAATAAGAAGAAAATCTGTGTTTGCCAGAGCAGCTGATGCACCTGCAGCAAAAGTCTGGAACCAGGCAAAATTTCCACTGAAGACCTGCATCAGTTGTTTAGCATGGGAGCTAGTTGAACATACTCTGAGAACAAGCTAAAAGAAACAAGTCAAAAGAAGTTAACATCCTAGTCTTCTTTAAATATCACTGATGATGCTGACATAATGGCTTTATTAGGAGATACCTTCCTAAGCATGAGTCGTCCTGTTAATCAAGTCTGCTGCTGTTATTTCAGTAATTCAGAACTAATATAATAAATAATAATTGAATAAAAACTCAAACCAGATGACAACTTTCATTAATCACCCAAAGGGTTTACCTATTTGCAAAGTGTGACTAACAGGTGTTATTTTCTTGCCCCCCAAAGCAAGAAAATCCTCTTTATTTCCTTCAGAACACTAGCTTTCGGACTTGGCTTAACAACAATCCCTCCTCTCACTCACTTGCAGAATTACAGTTGTGTCTTGCCAACAAAGCCTGAAAAACAGAGTGACACATGAAAAAAAGATAACATGGAAAGGCACTTTACATTTTGATAGAACTTGTTAGTACCTGGAAATCAGTCTTTATTTTTAAAAGATTAAGATATTTCACAAAAATGTACCCAACATAAAGAATCACCAGAAAACAATAAAAAATATCCCTACAGAGTGTCACTCCTGAAGGAAGTATTATTTTTGTCTGTTTTTATTAGCTGTTACCCCTATTGATGGATACACTGAAACAGCCAGTCAGTCATTTTGAGTCTTACTGAGGCAATAATCCCAAGAGGTAGTCTTCTCTCCAGTCCAGCAGGGAATATGGCAAGATAACTGAATCTCTGCTATTTCTATCAATAAATTTGAGTAAGAATTTGAATTGGTTGAGCACTTTGTTGTTGCTTTATTTACATACATTTTATGTTCACTCTTGTAGAATGCCATGTGGGAATAAGTCACTTTATAGATGCTCATTCTTTTGTGTTTTTCTGTAACTTAATACTAAAAAAAAAGAAAAGTAGTGGAAAAAAATAGTGAAAAGTTTACTCTTCCCAGCCATTTCCCCTTCTGGCTTTTTCTGACCCCACAGTTACATATACACATATTGCTGAAACATAACTCAACACTACTAAAATCCTAATTCATAGGACTGTACGGTTATGCTTTTTCCAGTTGGGTCTTGAAAACCTCCAAGGACAGAGACTTTCTATCCTGGGGAGTCTGTACCACTACTTTATGGAGTTAAAGCATCTGTCTTGTTGCAGCCTTTGCTCTAAAGATGCTGTGATTTGGTGTCTGTGGAGCATCATCATGCTAGAAAAAGGGCATGTTTGTTCATGTATATCCCACAGCCTAGGGCAGACCGAAGGTATAAACAGGATTCTGACAGTCCCAGGCAGTCTCAGAAAGTTAGAAATGGTAGAAAGAAGGAAAGGCAGTGCAATGGTCAGTCATTCTCCTCCCCCATAAAATTAACTGAAGTGTTGCTGTGTTCTCACAGATGTATGGAACAGCTCTGTGCTGCACGAGCCAGGGCAGGTGGAACTAATGTATGCAAGGCCAGAGTGTCAAGACATGGGAAGTTTGGATGGAGCACAAAGGGAGGGACTGCCAGCAAAGACACGGATGTGGTCACAGCAGTACCATTTCAAATGGTCAGACTGAGCAGGTGAAAAGAAGAGGGAAAAGCTAAACCTGCCACTGCTGTCATGATAACTTCTTGAAAGCACAGCCCTTCTGCTTCTGTCTCCCACAGCCTGTCCTCAGTCAGACCCCTCTCCCCACAGCTCTGGGGGAGGAGGAAGGACCATGCTGCACTTACCCTTGGTTGGGGCTGAGGCTGCAGTCCCTGGAGTCTTGCTTGAATCTCCACTGGGTTTAATTTATGTTTCAGCCCCACTATTTTGTTTCCCTATGGGAACTATGACAGCAATACTCAGAAACCAGAGGCCTCTGATGTCATTAACTAGGACAAAAGTCTGTCAATGAAAGGTATTATAATAATATCACTAAGGCATACACCAACATGTATGGCTGGTTTTCTCTTGAGATTAACACATTTGCTATTTGGGAAGCCCCTTTAATTTCTCTACAGTCCATCTAATGGCTTTCTTCCCTGACAACATTAACTCTCATTGTTTTCTGAGGTGATTTTCTTTAGATGTTGAAGTCCATTTTCCAAATGGAATTCTTGTCCAGCAAAACTGCTGTGTCACTCTGCCCTGGAGTCTGGCAGTCCTGGTCTGTACCAGAACTAGTGTGGCCAGCAGGACCAGGGTAGTGATCAACCCCCTGTACTC
>JAOXXN010000446.1:66980172-66996211 GCA_026770055.1 Myrmophylax atrothorax | reverse complement strand
CGCGCCCTCCCCGCCCGTGCCGGTCGCACCTGCCGTGTCCGCAGGCACAGCCTCCGCAGCGGAGCCTCCCGCCTGCTCCAGCTTCCCTGGCCCGTGGCGGAGGGGCGAGGGCCAGCGGGAGGAGGGAGCCGATATCCCCGCTGCCGCAGCCCGGCCGGCGGCGGAGGCGCAGCCGGGGAAGTTGGTGCGCGGGTGGCGGCGAGAGGGGCGGCGGGGAAGGGGCGGCCCCGCGGGGCTCCCGGCCGGGTCCGCCAGCAGCGGCCGGGCGCGGCCTGATGCTCCGGGGTGTCGAGCGGCGCCGTGTGGGATCTTTGCCCGCTTCCGACCAGCTCGCGTGGCCAGGGAGCGGCACGCTGGGGCTGCGGGAAGGGATGCTGAAGAGACACGAGCCAGCCGGTTCGCCCGTGCGTGTGGCTCACAATTGTCAGTGCAAAGATGGGAAAACTGCAGGCTACTCAGAGTAAATTATTTCGCCGAAGGCACAAGAAAACACTGGAACCATCTTACTTAAATCCTTGGCACTCACCTCTCTGCCAGTTGTTTCTTTTGCACTGCATTTGATTAGGGCAGAGGTTTTTACTACGAAACAGAGTCCATCTAGTGCCTAACTGGTTGCACTTCTCCAGAAGGAGCTCTTGTCTGAAAAGCCAGCTGGAGCCATCACTTCTGCCTAATGACTCTTACGTGCTAACAGAGCAACTGCAGCAATAGCATGTTGTGTACCAGCTTTGGCCTCATTGTCCCACCTTTAGTTTCAGATACGTGTAGTATGGTAAAGCTACTAAACCCTCTATCTGGATATATTAGGTTTGAAGATGAAGGTTGCTGACCCGTTGAATCTTTTAAATATTAGGTGTTACATTCTTACAAGTGTTACATTGTGACAAATACGTGACGCTATTTGCTCTCTACTATGTGCAGTTAATTAATAGTTACCAAGCTAGGAGTTCTTTTCCAAAGCATCAATAAGGGAGGAAATATATATCTTTTCTTATCTGAGCACGAGAAGAATTGAAAAGAAGTTGAACAAGTAAGAGCTGCTTCAACTCAATTACACATTTTCTTGTACATGTGGATTTGCAACTCTCATTATAGTAAAATCCACTCAATTCCTCAGTGTGACAGTCTGTGTCATCTTAGATGTCCTGTGCTTGCCATATCCTGCTCTCCTCTGCTTCGTTATCCTGAGGTGTGTGTCAGTCGTGAAACAAGACACTAGAGAAAAGAGTTTTTCTCAGGGCCAGCAAGAGATATATGAGGATGCGGTGAAGAGATCAGGTACAAAAACAATAGGTTCTCCTGTGCAAGGGTGGTAATAGTGACCTCTGGGAAGTCATCAAATTGACCACAGTCATCATGGCTAGGAGTCGTTGGATTAATTCATATAGTCTAGGCAGTTACCATGCTTATGCATATATATGACTCTCAGCCATAGGTAAAGAAGCAAATCAGTATTTATTGTTCTTTTTCTATGATTGACATGAGAATATCTAGGTCGTAGTGGCTTTGTTTTGTTTTGGTTTTTTTGTTTGTTTATTTGGGGATTTTGTTTGTTTGTTTTTTTAAGGGAAAGGGTAGAAATTGACTGTGGTGACGGAAGTTCAAATCTCTGATTCACAAACTTGAATCTAGAAATGAGATCTTCCATTGCCCAGAGGAGCACCCTAGCAAACAGAAGCTCAGTCACTTTTTTGTGAATGTGTTCTTTTTTCCTCCTCAAATAAGAGTAAACATTTTCCAAATTCATGTGATTTATGGAGAGGGAAAAGACTTTTTACTAAGGTATTTTAATCCTTAGCAAATCCCACAGTGTATCAATGGACATTTTGCCCAAGTTAGGTTTCCTTAAGTTTTTTTCAGCTTTCCGTGGGAACTAATGTCTCAGTCCATGTAACATCATGGCTTTCATCAGTATTTCTGGTGGTGCAGTGAAATCAATCCTGACACAGTGAAATGAATCCTGACACAATGTTTATATTTTCATCTTCTTTGGAAACAATAGAATGAAAATACATAAGAGAAAGGAAGAAATATACATACCATTCCATAAAGTAGGAGCTCGGAACAACCCAAACATTGGCTTTTCCAATTGTTTTTTTACTGGAAAAGGGTAACGCTTTCTCAATGCTGCCTATACTTTGTGTGCACATTTGCTTGAGACTCATTTGTGAAAGATTCCTGATTGACTTACTGTGATGAGCTCATGTGCTTCTGTTTTCTGCTAGACAAAGTGGAGGATCCTCAGGCAGACATCAAAATAAAAAGGCTTTCAACAGCTGGGGCTGCCAGAAACCTGCTTATAGCTGGTGGAATCATAGAATAGTTTGGGTTGGAAGGGTCCTTCAAAAGTCACCTAATCCAAGCCCTGCTGCATTCAGCTGGAACATCTTCAGCTTGCTCAGGTTACTCAGAGTCACATCCAACCCAGCCTTGAATGTTTGAAGCATCTACCACATCTCCAGCAACCTGTTCCAGTGTTTCACCACCCTCACAGCAGCAATCTGCTTCCTTATAGCTAATCTGAATTTAATCTTTTAATTTAACACCTTTATCCTGTATCAAGAAGCCCTCATAAGAAGTCTGTGCAGAGGGAAGGGACAGATTATGTTGTGGTCAGGGAGGAGACACAGCAGTAAGAGAATGGGGATAGGCACTGGCAGAAACTGAACATTGTTGCTCTCTCACTTTATATTTAGCAGTTTGGTCACCCAGGCACTTGCTGATTCCTGAACTGCCTTCGAAGTTTCTTCTTAAAATTGTTTTACAAGCTGTAAAGCTTATTTTACCTTCACATTCCAGCCTCTCCTCTCTGTTCACTCAGTAGATCCCGAAGTAATAGAGAAACACTGAAACAACACCCCCAGGGTGTCTGAGAGAGAACACACTGAAAGCAGAGCTGTTTGACTGTAAAAATCTATTTCAGTGATCACAGCAAATACTGCACTCTGAAAAAAAGTTGGCCATAACAGAAAACCAAAGTGCAATACAGAAGTGAAGGCTCAGAATCATGGAGGGCTGGAGATTCTCAACAAAATTGTGGAATTTACTGGAATAATTTGAATATAAATTCTGGGCTGTCAGTGATGAACATGACCTGCTACAATTAGATCAAACTTCCTCATATGCTTGAAGTAGATGTGGTGCTTAGTGACATGGTTTAATGGCAGACCTGGCAGTGCTGGGCTAGTGGTTGGACTCTATGGTCTTAGAGGTCTTTTCCAACATTAATGATTCTATGGTTCTGAGTCAGGAGAGGATGGCTTTTAATTGTCATTGCACTAAGGGGAAATGTTGTGTTGATTACCTGTGGACCTGTGACACACCCATGGTCCATAAATCCCAGCTGCAGGGCGCTGCCTGGTACCTTACTTGTGACATTTGCGCAGCAAATGTCTCTGACTGAACCTGCCCCGCTATATTGCAGGGGAGAGCAAGAGTAATGTTGTCTACTTGTTTGCTTGCTTCTTCAAACTTCTGTGAAGCCAAAATTGGACTCCACCAACTCTGTCTGCTTGTAGAGGACTACTTAATGAGCAGTGACTCACCTGCTCTGCATTGCCTCCCACCTATAGTGTGAAGCAAGAAAATAAGGAGAAAATCATGTGGCTCGGAGTTCTGCGGTTCCACGCCTCCACTCTGGCACCTACACATTTTAGAGATACCTGAGTCTCAACCATCTGGCTGTATTCCAGCAAAGAAAAGGGGCGTGTTTCCCCTTCTTGCACTCCCTAGGTGATTGGCAGAGAATCACCTGCCAAACACTGCCTGTGGCCCCTGAAGTCTTTTTAACTAATTTACAGGTTGATCTTGAATTGGAAAAGCTGGTTATCACCTCTTTAGAGGACATGGACAGACAATAAATATTGCTGAAACACAGGGGGAGCAGGTTGCCAAAGGATCTCTTTGGGGGATTCTTGAAATTTATTTCTCTAAACAGGAGCCAACAAATGAGATACCTGCTTATACATCAACACTGTCTCTGTAGTCCTGGGCACCAGGACAAGGAAGGAAAATGAAGTTTCTGCAAGGAACATGAGTTAATATCTTTAGATGCTGTGACAGAGTTATTTTAGCTAAAAAAATGTGATTATTCTGTGAAAGAAAAAATACCACAGCTGCATCGATGAACTCAGGTCTCCAGAGTAACATCTAAGGCACTGCTATTGTATTGCTTTCCTTGAGGACTTTTTTAGAAAGCTGGATGGCACATACATTTTTCTGGGTTTACCCACTTCTATCTCTTAGTACTTTCTTAAGGAATACTAGCTATAAAACCTAGCTGTGCCTTATCTTGCTGTTTCAAGGATGTCTTCATGGGCTTTTTCTTGCTCTCTGTTGCTAAATGGCATTGGGTATTTCTCAGAAGTTTCCTAAAAATCCTATCAGAATATAAGAGATATACTTGAATCAGGAAATGGAGAAAGAGTAATTTCAGCCATTCAGTGCCATGCCATCTTTTAAATAACTTTGTAGTTGTGTTCTCTCCACTAGTGAATTGTGAAAACTTTCTCAGGAACAGTGTGAGTCTCTTCCTACTTCTTTGCTCACTTCTTTGCTTTATCAAATAAATTTTGGCCTTGTGCATAAAGCCAGTGCAGGATCTAATTCCTGTTTTAGGAAAAGGAAGAAAAAATAATGTTGTAAATAAGTGTAATTTATTAAGCTAGGTAGTGATTTATTGAACAAAATTATATGAAAAAGGCAATTTAGATTCTTTCTGTCAGAAAGCCTGGCTGTTTGGGCGCAATTTCAGTAAAAGTGTTGGTTTTTTAATATGTTACAGCCCCAATTCATCCCTTATACTGGAGTAAGGAAGAGTTTAGCCCGCTAACTGACTAACTTTGAACTTGAACCATGTGTCAAAGCTACTAATTCTTCAGAGATGAGAGCTGTTTAAATGGTGCTGCAAGTATCAAAAGCTATAACCTAATTTTTTTTTCTTTCTAATAATGTGTATCTACATAGTAAATCAGACAAGGGGATTTATGTACTAGAAAGAAGCTGAAACTGAATAATAATGAAATTGAGGCACTGTGTTTCATTGCCCGAAAGCAGTAATGTCTTTTACTTGAATGATTAGAGAGGCAAACACATCAAATAATTTATGGCATTTTTTTGTTAATGAGAAGCAAGTCAAGGATAAAACATATAATTTTTGAATTAAAAAAAAAAGTGAGTATTCATGACCTTCAGTTGCTTTGCTTTCTTCTTCCGAACAAAAGAATTTCCTTCCTTTGGGATTTTTATTCTTTAAAAGTACAAACAGCTTCTCAAAGTCCACCCAGAATCACAGTGACTGTAGAAGAATGAGCCTCAGCTCAATTCAGATGGCTGTAGTTCTCCTTTTAGGTAAAAATATTTATACCATTCTGAGGTGAGTTAAAGAAAATGAGTTCAAAGCATAGAGAAAGCAACTAGGTTGGCTTTCTTGTGCCTGTTACTATTATTCTTTTTGGTCAAGGAAGTGGGAAGGTCATATTTGCCCATAGGAAAGCATCCTGGCAGAGGATATAGAAATTAAGTGATGAAAAATTGTCCACTTGCTCTTTCTCATTAGTTTACCTTTAAATGTCATTTTGTAAGCAAATGACCTCTACAAATTAGCTATGTGCCCAAAAATTTGGGTGCATATGGGAAATACCTGTCAAATGTGAGAAAAAGATGCTCTTCTTCTCCAAACAACCTGCCAGAGAACGCAGACTTACTGGCATGCCATAGTATACTTAAAATGCTTTGATTTAGGAGCAAAGATGAGCTAAAGTACATAAAGCTTCTATGTTGTTGCTGTAGCACGTACTGAAAACCAGTCCAAGTATGGTTTCAAAGTTTCTGAGTGTGATTTCCTAACAGGTTTAGAAGCAAGGACTGGAGAGCTTTGTCCCCCTTGCATTACTTTTGCTCCTGAGAATTTGCACCTTAGGAGATACAAGTCTTGCCAGTCCTGTTCTGAAGTAGGAATTGTTTGGAGTGGTTTGATATGGTAAGTACACTGTAATCCAAACCTGACAGCCCACATACTGACTGGGAAGGCTTTCCCTAGGAGGGGCAATTCGGCAAGGGGAAATACGTGGGTGTCTTCTGTCTACCTATGACATTCAAAATGCCGGTACTTACTGGGTGCCTGTCTGTAAGTGGGAATTTTTGACACTGGCTGTGCTGTGGGCTTTGGGAAGGGGTTACTGCCTCTTGAACTAAGGGGGGTTTCAAAGGAGCAGCACGGTAAATGGCTCCATAGAGAAAGAGGGAGGAATGGACAGAGTGGCTCTTATGGGATGGACAGAGCAGCTTTAATGTGCTAATGAGGGGAAGGCTAGATGCCAGCAGTGATCAGAAGGGCTCTTTGTGGCTCTGTCTCTTTGGAGATGGCTGGATTCTCTGTCCTTATCGAGGTTGTTTCTGCAGGCAAAGGGAAACACTGAGGCTATTAGTGAGGTGTTCCCTTCCTTTAAGTCAGCAGATAGCCTGACAGATCAGCATTTGAATACTGATTAGGGCTAATTACCAATAAAGCTTAGGAAAAAGAAGTTGCTGAAGAAGCATGATTTTAAAAACTAAAAAAAAAATCACCCCCGAAACCGACAAGGACAGAAATCTCACACTCAGTCTTCTGAGCTGAGCTCAAACTCAGCTGAAATCACCTGTTGCAAGAAAAGCTGTATGGGGAGTCATAAATTGCTGTGACTGTAAAGTGTGTAAGTATTCGTAGTTCTGAAATTCATGTTGTGAACTATCTAATATACCTGTCTGTGCTTATTTATGTCTGTCATCCGTCTCGCTGATTTTTTTTACTAAAAAACACACTAGTTTTGAAGCTTGTCTTTCAGCGTTCTCTGACTTGGTTTTTCTCATGATTGAAGAAAACATTTCTTCAATACATATTCACTCAGTCATTTTTCTCAGAGACACCAAATGATTGAGGTAGCAGGTTTGACTCCCATGCATCACATTCTCCTCAGTATGGCTGGAACTAAAGAGCCGGAGATTTAGGAGGGAGCATCCCCACAGCCTGGCTGTGCTTGGTGAGAGCACCTATACAGCAACACTGTGCAGGACATCTGCAAGGACTGTGCCAGCTTTTTGGGATGTCATGGTACATGGAGATAATCAAGTAATTTCCTAGATGAGGAGATGACCCTTGATCCCACCAGAAAGGTCTGTCCACAAATGACACCAGGTAGGTGCCACAGTGAACAATAAGGACACTTAATAAGCCACCCTTCTGATTGTAACTGATACCGTTTCCTCTTGGTGTGGTGGTGAGTTGCTTCCTTACACTGCCTGTTCCCCATATGATATGAGAAGCCACACTCCCCCTTCAGACAGGCCTGACCTGTGATAACGTGTAGGAACTTACGAGCTGGATAGTGAATCTTCTCTTTTACTATAACTTTTTTCCTGTCAGAAAATGTAGATGAGTCAAAACCTTGTTAAGAAGAACTGGACTTTTTCAAGACTGCATGCTCAGTAAAGTTTCCTATGTACAGACTTAAGAGTTTTTTGGATGGAGAGTGAGTAAGACGTCATGGTAACATGGTGATGGGAGGACTTATGTAGGAGATCAGGTTTAGCTCTGCTTTGCTGCATCCCTGAGGGCTGCTGTGAACACAAACTGTGAGGTTCTCTTGGCATGAAGAACTTCAAAAAGTTATGGTTTTGTCTTAATGCAAAATGTGAGAAGTTTTGAAAATTAAGTTTGGAACTAGAAGATGCTTTTTTGCCCAGCTCATCTCCCAAGACAATTCAGGCTTCAAGGTATTCATTTACAAAAGCACACTACACTTCAAACATACTCTAATACAGATAAGTAATTTATGTCCAGTAGGAAAACCATAAATATGGCCTCACACACCCTAGTGTTAATTGCAACCTGTAAGCCAGTATTAGCTGGTGATGAAATGGAAACAAAATTTGAAATATTTATAGTGATGGCCATTAGGTTACTTAGTCCTCTCTGGTGTTCATTTGTCAAAGAAGCTTGTGCGTGTGTCCAGAAGCCTGCTTCCCTGCATTTTATTGGGCTGCACTGCTTTTAAAAGGGTGTTGACTTCTGTACCACATTCATTCTCAGTTATTTTTCTCATCTGGCAAGTGTTCTGATTGGATTTGACTTCTTCCACTTTTCATTTGGTAGAAATGGAAAATGAGTTAAGAGTGGACTAACTGTTTCCCCCCATTTAGTGAAATAGAGAGGAAGCCATCAGCAGCATGGGAGGGAAGAGACCAGAGTCTGTTCCTGGTCTGATACCTCTTCATCAACCTCTTTGAAGAGGAAGAGAGATCCACAGCTCCACTTGAGAATCACTCCAGCCTAATAACTAAAATTCTAATCCTTCTGTCACCTTGGGGTGGCTAGCTGAGACCTTTTATGGGAACGGGGGAGTTTGAGGGAGCTGGGATGGGCTCAATGAGAGCAGTGGCTACAAGGTAGAAGTGGGGGAGTTCTCTCTGCCTTTTTTTTTTTGAAGGAGAAGGTACATGTCTAAATTTTCAAGAGGAGGCCTGAAATAAGTCACTGAAAGATAGGGAGAAATGCTGCAAGGAGGGGTAAGGTAAAGAGATAATGCGGAGGATCAAAGGACATCACATGATGAGCCAACATGATTTTAGGTAGAATGCACTTTATTGATACACTGCAAGCAGTTTATATAGGGTCAAAGGTACGTGCTAATTGGCTATAGTAATTTTCACACCACAAAGCAACATTAGCCTGGAGAAGAGGAGGCTTAGAGGTGACCTCATCACTGTCTAGAACTACCTGAATAGAAGTTCTAGACAGGTGGGGGTTGGTCTCCTCTCCCAGGCAGTCAGATAGGGCAAGGGGGCATGGGCTCAGGCTCTGCCAGGGGAAATTTAAGTTGGATATCAGAAAAAAATTCTTTCCAGAGAGAGTAGTCAGGCATTGGAATGGGCTGCCCAGAGAGGTGGTGGATTCACCATCCCTGGAGGTTTTTAAGGTGAGATTGAACGTGGCACTGAGTGCCATGATCTAGTAAATGGACTGGAGTTGGACCAAGGGTTGGACTTGATGATCTCGTAGGTCTTTTCCAACCCAATCCATTCTATGATTCTATGATACCAAAGATTAAAATCTCCATGGGAGTTTGAGGTCAAACTGAGTGTAGTTTCATTTGCAGGTCACTCAGAATGCCTTCAGAAAATAATTTCTACCTATAATGAAGTTTTAGTTTTAATCAAGACTATGAATTTTCCTATTAAGATGCACATACAGCTGGTTTTGCACCATTAATGCTAATACTTCTGTTTTCAGGTGGATGTTGAGCATGACCCTCAAACTGCATACATTACACTTGTGATTAATAACACCAACACATTGCTCTCAACAAACATCACAGATCTTATCCTCCTGGACAACATCACTGGTCTACACATTCAGAAAACCAGTGGGAATAAGACCACAGATGGCATACAAATTTACAGGAAAAGATTCTTGCAAGGTAACGAAATCTGCAGGGAAATAGCCCTGACTAAACATGTGGAAGAGCATCTGTTCAAATCACAATATTTATTAATTTATAGTGGTTTAAATTCTTTGATTATCAGTTAATAGATGTGAAAAACTGGGAAGGGTTTTGAGCTGCAGTTTCCTATTCTGTTAACTCACATTTTGACTCCCACCTTTGAACTTCTTCCAATCTCCGGGGCACAGAAGTAAGCCCCTGTACTCTATAAAAAGTTGCAGCCATCAAAATGAAAGAGTTTTTTATGGTAGTATTTGTTCATTTTGGTTATTTTTAAAAGCTTCTGCACAAGTCATTTTAATCATATTTTGAGCCTTCTTTAGCCAAGTGTGGCAGGTCAGCTCACTAAGATAGTGAGGTGCGTTGGAAATGCAAAAGGCCATTCAAACAGGGAAGATGATTCATCAGAAATAAGGTAGCTCTTCTCCGTATCTGTCCAAAATAAGCAATCATAAAGTAAAAGCGAGTAATAGAGAGATAAACCTGCTCCAGTCTTGATATCAGTCTGTTCCTTTGGTAGCAGTTGGATCAGTGCACATGCGTAAAATTTCACCTTTCTTGATTTCTTCTCCTTTTTTTTAAGTACGAGCACATCAAAAATTAGCAGCTCACTTTTGAGGGTCATGATATTTCTCTTGAAGCTTCAGAAGTGTTCACTGATACCTGTTTGTGATTGAAGAATCTATGACTATGATGGTTTTATGGTAAAAGATTTCCAAATAGAAAAGTGAAATAAGTAGACTTGGGGCTGCTGTCTGATTGCAAAGGGGTAACCAAGCTCCATTTGTAATAACAACAGCGTGAGTAGCAGTACTGATTACAGGGCTAGTCTTACTGAAAACATCAAGGAACTGCTTGCTCTCAACAGATATTCCCAAGAAACAATAGTCCTGAGAAAGAATAGAAAAATAGCTGATCTAGTTGAAGCCGTTATTTAATTTAGTTACAATTACTAGCTTTTGCAGCACATGTATGTTGTAGAAATCAGCATGAAAAATACTGAAGTGGAAGAAAATCCAGCAGAACGGATTTCTGCATAGTTTGAGGTTTGGTCATTACTGTGTTAATCCTGAAATCCGCCCATATTTTGCCACTAGAGCTGGACAGAAGGGCTATGCCTACACTGGCCTATGTACTGTCGTGCTGGATGTTAGCCTTAATAATTTTTCAGTACTTCACTGCACTGTGAATCAGCTGAAATCAATGAATATTCAGCTGAAATCTGTCAGATTTCTCTTTGATTTCAACAGGAGCAGAACCAACTAGTTAGTGGTTATAATGTAGGCTGTCTGGTTTATAACAAAAAAATATTTTTAAATATGTCACATTGAGTTTTAGTATCAAAAAGTGATGCTTTGTGGTAGCTTGGGGGCATCATTTAGTGCAGTTTCCAGAACCTAGTCCAAATTTACTTAAGTTCTTAGAGTCAGAAGATATGAAGGATGTTGGTGAGCTTACTGGCCATGAACTGTACTCTGGATGTGGGGCATCTGCTGTGTTAGAAGGGAGAAGCTCCAGTGCTGTGCCAAGCCTTCCCCAGAGATCTTTGAGGAATTTTCCTTGGACAGAGCAAATCTATCCATATCCTTCCTCTCTGGACTGTGCTGGTGGACTCTGGCTGCCTCCTCTGCTGAATTCCCTTGAAGTCTGTGTCCTGAGTTTATTGCACCTTGGTTCTTAGGACAGCACTTTGGCTGGTGAGAAAGCACAGTCTAAAGGGGAACCTGAAAAGCTCCTAAAATATTTTATTCATATTGAGCTTTGTTTTCAAATTTGGCAAACATCTGTAACTGCACCTGATCTCAGCAGGGTACTCAGCTCCTCAGAGATTGATCCCATCTTCTTCTATGAAAAAAGATGTACAACTATACTGTATTGTTTTCAAGTCAGTGTAGCGACTGTAAGAAAATGCAGACACACTTACTTAGGGGCCACTACCCAGGCACTGGCAGATGTACCTCACCTGCTTAATATACACAACTGGCTTTTTTTCTCTGGTTTAACAGGTGGAGAACACTTTGCAATCAACTATTCTGCACTTCTTGATGCAAAAGAAATGTGGGATGGCAGGGTCTTGACACTGCCTGCAAAACTAACTTTCAGGAGTTCGTCACAGGTATTTACTTCACAGTTTTATTTTGCCCTTCACAATTTTTGTGTAAAAACCAGTCTCCAAGGTGGTTCTTGTCTGCCTAAGCAATGAGGCCAGCATACAATGAACTTAAATTCTTAAGAGAGCTTTTGAGTGCTTACCATAAATTTATAAATATTTTATAGTTTTTATAAATACAAACATCTATAAACATGAGTCATTCTTCACAGCTTAGGAGGTCATGGACCTCCATAAGTAAAGTAGGTTTTTGTGTTGTCCTGTAGCTTTTTTTTTCCCTACTTTTTATATTTCTTTCTGGTTTATCTGTGTATCCTGGAAAAAGGTGTCCCCCACATACTTAGATGTTTATTCCTGTAGTCTATGAGAGATTGAAGGTTTTGCCATATTTTAAAATAATTTCTTTTAACCAAAAACCAGTTTGCAACAAAGAAAAACCTCCTTGCTAATAAGAAAAACACTTTTTTAGTATGAGAGTTTTGAAGCTCTGAAAGATTTTTCATTGAAGCTGTGAAATTGCCATCCTTGCTGATTTTTGAGAACTCAGTTGCACTGGGCTCTGAGACAAGTGGTCTAATGCTGGAGTTAGCCTGGTTTTGAGTAGAACACAGGACAAGTGATTTCTGCCAAAGTACAATTTTCTACTTTTTAAATATGACTTGATAATTTTTCAGTGTTTTTCATAATTGCATGTGATTAGAACCTGCAGATATATTTTCAACTGCCGTATCTCCTTTGTTTTGGAGGAAAAAATGTCCAGTGTGCATAAGAGTGGTAGAGAGGAAGACTTCAAACAGGGAATGGTGCCAGTAGAGACGTATGCACTGACTGTTGCTCCTGTTCTGGGCATTTTCAGTCAACCCAAATTTTTAAGCACAGGAAAATGTAATGCTGTGCCCACTAGGATATGCCTCTGTGTGATGAGAAGGGAAGTGTATCCCACAGAGCAGCTGCTACCATGTCTATTAATGTTACCCCTAAGTACACATTTTCGTATCAGCTTTATCTCAGCTTTAAACTTAATGAAAATTAGAGCTTATCTTCTAAGGAGAGGCTTTTCCAGAGACTGTGTACTGTTTGCCAGTGGATTCTACTTATCTTTAATGCAGGTAATTTTTTTATATCTCACAGAATAAAACACATCTCGTATCATTGACAGCGTCATTCACCATAACTGAAGAAGAAAAGACGAAGGTAAGTTCTGTGATGTGGTATTATGTTGACTCTCCTGCTTATACTTCTGGACAATCTAAACTAAATCCTAGTAGCTCTTATGACTCATCACTCAGCTATTGGCTATTAATCATACACAAGTTCTGTCATCTCAGATTTTAAGAGCTAGAAAACAGGACTCAGTATAAGGGGTCTTATTTTGTCTTAAAACAGCAATATTTAGTATGGAAAATCTAAAAATGCCATTATATTATTTGCCATGTTTTTCATTTGAAGAATTGTCCAGACACAGAAAACTCTGATGAGGAATATGCTCACCTGTTCTTGTGTCTAGCCAACATGAAAAGGCTTTTCATGTGTCCAAGTGGGTGATGTTATCTTTCACCTGTTGAGAAAAAGTTTCTGTATTATGCTGATACACAAACCTTAGAAATAAAACTGCAGTAAGAGTGGCAAAGTTTATGTTTGCCTTTCATTTTTTAGCTAGCCATTCTTCCAATATGACTTTCTGTTCTTGGCGTCTGAATTAATGGGGTTTTTAAGAGGCCGAATAAACCTTAAAAATTACATTGATGGCAGCAAATGGTGTTATTATCTGTTCTTAGAAGTGTAAGCCATATAGTAGGTGTCTGGGTTATACAAATAGCTTAATAAATGGTTTTCTGTAAAGTTCACTGTGAATCGATCTGCAGCAATTGGTGATGTCTAAGCTGAGACTGTCAGGTACATTGGTCTCAGGCCACCATGACAATTCCTACAATCTGTTACTATGCATAAAACCTTTTTAGTGTGTTTGGGTTTTTTCCCTACTTGAACTTTATAGTTAGGCCTCAGAAAGTTCTTGGGGACCATTCCATAAATGGTAAAATTAGCTCAGCTGCATTTGAACTTAGTGAAGAAATAGATTATGTAATTAAAAAGTGTGGTAAAGGTGTGTGGAAAATAATGTAAATTTTTGAAAAATAAAGCTTAGAAATTATGGAACACACCATGTTTCACATGCGTAATAGTTGTCTTTGGGCTGTGGCCAAGCATAAGGTGGTTTCAGAATGAAATCCATTTGTGCAAGGAAATTAGAATCAACTGAAGAAGGTGCGATGTATTGTATTTCATTCATATCTTCAGCTGTCATAAATGCTCTCCATCTCAGATTTCTTTATTAAAAATTACTATTTAGGCCTGTTCATGAGTATGCTAAAGACAACACAAATATGTGACTAAGTGGATACTAAATGTTGACTTTGAGGATGGAAAAGAGAAGAATTAATTACATAGTCAAGGCAGTGCCATGCTAAGTTGGTCCCATCAGCTTTCACGTCGTTGCTTGCACACTTGGCTACTGTTATTCATTAAAGTTTTACAAACTCTGTGGATTTCTCTTCTGTGCTGCTGGAAGAAAATGCTTGGTTGCCTGTGACAAGGTAATTTTGTGGGTTATGAAAAAAATATCCCTGTTGCTTATCTGAGTGTCCGTGCCAGATGTCTTCCCTTGGTTCTTCAGGGGCTGTGAGTACTGCCCTTGACTGGGTGTATTTGATGCTGAATGCAAAGCTGTAGTGAAAAGTGTTGGTACGAAGAAATGAAACATGAGCAATTCAGATTTATATGGACCCTGTGAGACAGAAAGCAGCTACCAGCGAAGAATAAACAAGGCCACAGCTGCTGCTGAGTGGTAGGGAGGAAATCACTCCCTAGGAGTTCACGCAGTAGTTTCTCTCAGAATGCTGAAGATTCACCTGGGAACAGCTAGGATGTTTCATCAAAACACTGGACTTGTGAGATATGGATTATAAGCAATTAGGATTTGTAGTTTGATGGTGTGAGTGAGATTCAATTTAGCCAACAGAATGTAGCCTTAACCCTGTATAAACCGTGTGCAGTGCGTAATAAATGGCTTTCACCGTAAACCTCAAAGGCTGGTTGAGTGAAGTCCTTTCCCTCCGCATTAAAGATTGTTTACTTTAGAAAAGGACAAGAAGAAGTTCTCCTATCTAAGCATGTTGCGTGGGATAGATGATAATTACTTTGATTTGATTTTTACGAGGTTTGCTTCCCTCAGAATCACGCAAAGCAGCAGGAGCACAGCAGTTTTTGAAAGAAACTTGGGCCTATAATACCCCTTCCCACTATTGGGATGGCTTCAGAGGTTAACGTAGGGAATGTCTTTTGAGGCATACTGGTGTGTCCGTGGTTTGAAGGTTGACCTGCAGGGCCAACACGGGTTCTGGCTTGAGCTGAGGCTCTGGCACCTGCCCTGCAGCATTCTCTGTGGTGCTTCCAGATGGCATTAAGCACCAGCTGTGTTCTCCTGCTGGGCTTTGCAGCCCCCCCCAATGACATGGACTGTCCTTCCAGAGCCCATGTTCTTTAAGTATAAAAAACTAAACCATATAAAGAAACTTAAGCATACCTCTGTCAGAGCAATTTTTGATTCTAAGTGTACAATGCTGTGAAGTAAACTGTGAATATGCTTGGAACTGTGAAATAATAGCCTGCATTAATGTCTTGATGATCTCCTTGATAGTGACATCATTGCCTAATTCAACTGCAAACATGTTGAAAACAATGAGTTGCTGAACAGCTTTAGGAGCCTTGAGAAGCTGACCCTGTGAAACAACAAAGTCCAACCTGAAGCAGTTCCTTTCAGTCAGAGATATGACAGATTATCAGTGTACAAAAACATCAGAGAGAAAAAACAAACCTGCGGTAAAGGATAAAATTTGCTGTTAAATTGAAATAAACCTTTTTCAAATTGCGGACCATGTTTGATTATTGGTTCCTATGCAGAATTCCCATTGACTCCATGGAATGCTGTAACGTTTCTGCTCCAAGAGATGACCCAGCCCAGATTGCAAGCAGCACGTTAATTATTTACAGTTCCTAGCCCCAGTAGAGTAATTAGTTTGTGGTGAAATATTATAGTAATAGCTGTGCTATGTTTTTCATCCATAGATCTCATAGAACTAAACAAACACTGAATTAACTTGCGCTACATGGAGCATGAAGTAAAAATTAATTTTTAATGCAATTCAATTTAAAGATTAAGTTAAGAGCTAAAGTGAAAAACCTACAAAACTGTTATCTGGCTCACTGTTCCAGTGCTCCTGCTACTCTTTTCTGACTCAGAAACTGGAAAGGTGCACACAGATTGTTTTGTGAACTGTCAGTTACATGTGTATTCTGAACTCATGCTGATACTTTTTCCATGTGGTATTCACTAGTTTTATTGAATCAAGAAATGGCCAGTAGTTAAAGGTAGCCAGAATCCGACTCACTT
>JAOXXN010000446.1:66962371-66980072 GCA_026770055.1 Myrmophylax atrothorax | reverse complement strand
AGTTGGACCAAGGGTTGGACTTGATGATCTCAGAGGTCTTTTCCAACCCAATTGATTCTATGATTCTATGATTCTATGATTTTTATTGGTTATATTCCATATTGAACAAGTCCAGTGTTTTGATAAAACATCCTAACAGTTCCCAGGTAAATCTTAAGAGTTCTGTGAGAAACTTTCCCAAGGTGCAGTTTTTTCAACATGGATCTTTGTGGGGTTTTTGGCCCTATGATAGTGAGACAAATGCTAGAAAATACTTAATAAAATTAAATAAATTACCTTGTGATTATTTTAAGGCCAGGTATTTTGTGGAGTTTAAATAGCTCTGTATTTTCAGCGGCTTCTGCAGATTTGGGCCATTTGCCTTCTGAAATTTCTTCTTACTAGAAGCTGAGCGCCATAATGATACTTAGTGTTTCTTTCCTGTTGCTCCTTTCTTTTTCTCTGCTGCCGGTACAGACATGAAATGCTTTTTATTATGCTTTTTTTAACTCCCTGCTGCCAGTATATTGAAGTCTGTAGAGACTGTCCTGAGTAGCTTGAAAGTGAGGAAGGACAGCAAATAGCAGGTAGGCTGGGAAGAGTTGAGCAGGAAGCTGGAAAACATTTTAATGGGTATGGGATTTGATACTTGAAGAAAATAAAACTTTAATGTTGTAGATACAATTTTCTGCAGGCTTGGTATGAGGATTAAGTACTGTCAGCCAGAAAAAGTGTCCAAGCCTCATCTACTATAGTGGGGAAAAAACCCAGCACCCAAATATATGTAATGGTCAGATGAGGTGTGTCCTTTTTCGGCATAACTTACCCAATATGCATACATAACCTCTAGTCAGATTTTGGATACCTGGCTCCTGTGTTGGGTGCCTGATGTGCTGAGGGGCATGCTTTATAGAAAAACAATTGGTTTTTTTCTGAAATTTAGAGATTAGCATTTACAGAAGTGCTGTCTGTGGATAGCCCTGGAGACATTGTTCCGTTCCCTCCTCTTTACGTTCTTCTACCAAAATGCTTTGCTTTGATTCAGTGCTTGCTAGCATTGCATTGACAGTGTACTTCAGTGGGTTTTTTAGGATCCAGTTTGTGGTGGGGGAGTCATGTCTTGGAAGACATTCAGTAGATTCTACGACATTTGGAGGACTGAGTCTAGAAGCACAGGGGCAAGGTGTTGTGATGATTGTCATACACATATGAAGTCACCTTTTACTGGCATTGAAAAAGAAAATTTCAGGTTTTCTCTCATTTAAACAAGAAGGTGACAGCAGAACTACTGCTTAGTAGCATACGTGCACTCAGGGAGTGAGGCGGAGTGGTCAGGATAGGATGCAGTGCTATGCAATGGTGGTTGAAGGGCTGCCAGAAATGGAAGAGTTACATTGGATTTATATTAGCCAAGTGAAATCTGTGAGATTTGGAGTTGCTCCTGCTCTAAAGAGGTTACTTAAGACACCAAATAATTCCATAATGATTAACTTGAAAAAAAGGACTCTGTGTCCCTGACTGTGTGTAAGCATGTGAGATCTTTTAGGATGAACTATAAGTAAACCAAATTCAACATCCCCTTATAAATAAATAAATAAATTATAGCTCATTCTAGCTTGTAGAAGAATGTCTGTTAAATTTGATGTCTGCAATTGTTCATACTATCAATTTGGTATGTATTACTGTGTTAATGGAACTTATTATTACTCAGCTAGGTTAATTTATTAGATTTATCCTTACATTACAACCTATAGATGTATTGAGACATGAGCCCACAGAATCAATACCAATTTCTTTTCTCATTTATGAATGTCCTTACTAACATTGAGAATACTGTTACACTTGAGAGTATTTAGCTGCCATTTATTTTGAAGCATACACTTTGACAATTTTAAATGTCTTTCTTCCTTGTCCCTAATGATTTTTTTTTCCATGTATGTGGGGTCTGTTTGAGCAAAATGGCATGCATCAAGCATCAAATGAGTCATGCTCTGGTCACTGGAACTAGTCAGCAACTTAGGTGCTTCCAATATTAGGGCTCTGAGACTAGACCTAATATTTGAGATGTATTTTGGCTGTTCTTCTGTATGGCTAGCCCAAGGTGGGAGAGGGAACAAATGTAACTTACAACTAAGTTGCCTGCCAAATGTAGTGTTTTTTTCTTTGAGCAGCGGCCATTTGTGCATTTATCTTTCAGAAATGGTGCTATTTAACTGAGAAGCAGTAGCAAAGACCAGCTGAAATAGGTAACTGATGTGGGGTTCATTCACTTGCTTCCAGAGCTTGAACATTAGACAGGAGCTGCTTGAAAGCCTGTGGTCAGAAGTGAAGGGGGGCAGGCGAGAAGAAGCACGGGGGAAGAAAACCATTTGATCACCTGTACCCATGCTGCCACTTCAAGACTGGTAGGCAGCACTGATGGTAGACAGAGACAAGTTTTCAAGCAGTCCTGGCGTCGGCATTTCTGTAACCATCACAGCACCAGTGGTGCTTGAGGATAATGTCCTTCTTTCCTCTTGATGGACCAGAAATGTTTTGTAACTCTCGGGAAGAGAATTGCTGAGACTGGCTGATCTCAGCCCAGCCAAAGGAATTCACCAAATGTTTATGTGGAGAAATGTCCAGCAGCTGCATACGCACAGAGATAATGTTTCATCCAGTAGCCTGTAAGGTGAAACTCCATAAAACTTAGTCTTCTCCAGACAGACTTTCTTTGTTGTTTTCCAATAAAAGTTGCTGTATCCACTGAGTATACTGCTTATCTCATCACTTTTTGGCCTGTACTTAACTGTTGCTGCTGTAGCTGCTGCTTTTGCACCACTGCAGTTACTGACTATTAAAAGCTCAAGCCTGGTAAACAAAATACAGCATGAACAAAAGGACCAGTCAAGTGGTAAAGGGAAACTTAGGGAAAAAGTCACCCCCAAACTCATCATATATAAGTATCATCAGAGTTAGAAAAATGGGGAGATGCCCTGTGAATACTGGCTGCCTGATACAGTTATGGGGTTTGGGACCAAAGCCAGAGTGTGAGGATTTGTGTCATCCTGACTATGCTTGACTAAAAGTTGCAGCAGAGCTGGTGGACAAAATGCAGCTCAGCCAACTGGGACAGGACAGGGAAGGGTGAGCTTTTGTGTAATTTGTTTTCATGAGAAACTGCAGCAGCAGATACGGGAAAATACTGTGTTCTAAGAACCTGGGGGGAAGTTACATACAGTAGCTCCTGATTTACAGTCCAAGATTGGACACCAATTGCTTTTTTGGCCCTCTGCAAATCTCTCAACCTCCCTGGGTCTGGTTCAGCACCTGCAAAATGGGGATAATTAAACTTAACTGTCTGGAAGAGTTGTTCATTAGTTAATGCTTGTAAAATGCTATACACTGCTATAAAATACAGCATAGTACTCAGAAGCATCTGTTTTGTAGTTACTGCAGTGCTTCTCTGAAACTTTATGGGCAAACTTTGCCAAGAAATAAAATTAGTAATGTGTGCAGAACATACAGGCATCAGGAGATGAGGGAGAGATATCAAAGGCATCTAACTTGCCTGAAGTACCTCTTTTCAGAATACAAAGGGAGGTTTCCCAAGAGCACCTGAAGAGGCCTGACACTGAAACTGGTGGCAGATGAAGCTGGGACTGCAGAGTGATGTTCTGGCAGATAGTAGAAGAGCTCCTTGCTCCACCCTTAGCTTCTCATTCTTATTCTTGACCCTGTCCCCAGCTTCTTCCCCCTTTGTTGTGCTGGTGCAGCTGTCTGCACAGTGGCCTGGAGAAAGAGATTGGGGGGTTGATTCAAATGAGAAAAAAATGGGAAAAATTTTCTGTTGTTGGTTTGTATTTCCAGATGGATATATTCTCCAGTGTAGTTTGTCATACATCTACAAACATGGACTAACACAGCGAAGAGGCTGGTGAGAACAAGTGTCTGGAGAGAAAACAAGTCTGAGGCTGCTGAAACTCTCCTGACACTAGAGATGATCCCACAAACCAGGTCATCCAGACACAGACGATGTTACCATCACAGAGGTTTGAAGGTGTGTTAGTGAGCTGAACTTTTTTCCTGACTCCAAGACAAGTTACGCTGACTTCATTGGAGATGTGTATGGTAACATAGAGAGATCATTTGGTGAATAGCTGATCCTGTCTGAAGCTGATCACGTTGTGTGTGAAATTCTGCTAACAAAAAATCAAGGAGCTAAGGATGTGCCTGTAATAATTTCTGAGTTTTGCATCTCGATGCCATTATTTGGGATACTTATGACATGAGTATGTGCACTGTATGAACAATGCACTTGCATACACACATTCTGATTTGGTTTAATAGGAGACTGTTAAAAAAAAAAAGTGGAGGGAAGAAACCATTTCCAAATCAGCCTCTTCTTCATTGATGCCTAGAAATTGTTAGCAGAGGGTCAAGACTTACCTAATGTGAAGATTAAACAATCTCCCAGTCATTTCACAGAGCTGGGTAAGATAAGCAGGAGCTAAGGCTGAGGAAAGAATTTGTTCTTAAATCAGTTTCATGAACTGCCAAAAGGAGCTCTCACTTGTGTGTCTTCCATTCTCCTGTCCAAATTGCTCCTTCTGCTTTTGCTAAGCCAGATCTGCTTTCTGTCACATCTCACAGTCAGATTGCTAAAATCACAGGTAATTAACCTGGCTGAAAAAGGTTGCTGTTGTAGCTAGGTTTTTAGATAACTTTTCATTGGACTAATGGATGGATTGATGAAAGAAAGGAAGCTGTGAGCAGGGAACAGGGAGGAGCAAGGGCAGAGGAACTGAAGAAAACAGGGCTTGGAGTTAAAATGAACTGGAAAGAAGAAAGGGAAGGTATATCTTTCTGTGGTCTCAAGTTTTTTATTTGGCTCATCTGTATTGTAATACCATGCCTGGCTTGTTGCCAAAATCCTTAGCTTCCTGCTGCCCATGCTGTCCTGCCTTCTCTAGTGTTACAAACCCTAGTGCTGATGCTCCTGAGAAGAGTGGTGATGAACAGGTGAGACCTGTTGGGTACTGACAGCAGGTAAACAATCAGCTGTAGCCAATTACTCACTCAGGTAGAGAGGAAGTGCTATGATTGTATCCAAAGAGGAAGAAGAAGGTGGCCAGACACCAGGTAACAAGAGTCTGAAGGGAGCTGGTGGACAAACACGTGCTGTTAGACCTGTAAGTATTTGCTGTGTTCTGCTGGAGGTGATGGTGGAGGTGTGATGCAGTCCTAAATTGACAGTAGTCTTCTTTGTTACACATTAAATTGGTTTATTTTTAGGCAGACTGGAGTTGAGTGAGGATGGGCATTTGGGAAAACCTTAGTATAAGCATGTTATGTGTTTTCCTGTCGCTAGAAGGGAAGCCTTACCCCAGTATAGTTTTTTCACAGTAACTAAAAGAGGCATATGGTCAGTGGGTCTAAAATCATTACATCTAGCATGCAGCATTGCTTCTGTGGGCTTTGTGACTCACTTCTGCCACTCTGCTAAGGTGTACAGTAACTTCTTTACTGTGGTTTATTAAAAAAATAGCCAAATCAGTGGTGGCCAAAATCAGTGGCCACTGAACTGGTTTGTCTTGCTTTCTGTGATGGCGTGCAATGTATTATAGTATTCTCTTATATGGTACATTGTGAATAGCTGTTTTTATTTGGCTTATGTGACCTTGGAGGTTTATTGCTCTTCCCTGGCCTCTTTCTAGAGCCAGCAGCCACGAACTTGCTTTCCCAAAAGCTATGCCTTTTGAGGGAGTCCTCTGATCTGGCAATCCCATAGCTTCAGTTACCAAAGTAATTTTTTAAGAGCAAAATGTCCACCAATTTTGTCACCTCAGGAATGGTCACAAGATTGTACTGACATAGGCAGTTATCTGGAGGCATTTCTCTGTTAGTCCTGCTTCCCAAATCAATCCTGTGTCTTCCTAGCTGTTATATTTTCACTTGTAAGTACTGTTGTGGGCAGGTGCTGCACAGTTCTGATGTAGCACTTCACAACAACCTCTTCTCTCCTGCAGCAGGTAAAGCTGTTGTATTTAGAGAACCAAAACCACAGGCAAACAGAGGTAAGGAGGAACATGGGTGGTGTAAAAGATAATATGCATAAAACAGTATGGTTTGTGTACTGTGCCTGGAGAGAAATCAAGGATTGACAAATCCAGGCAGAGAACATGTCCCATTGTTCCATTCTTCATTGTGCTTCTACTGAAAGAAGATGGAAGTGATAACAGAAATTCCAGATCAGGGCCTAAAGCCTCTTTAGGTTGTGACTTTCTCTTAACTAGAAAAAAAAATTAAAAAATGGGCAGCAGTGTACTTTATCCAGCTTTTAGCAAATATCAGGTTGTGCTTAAATTTCTTGGCAAATTATTTTTATGGGTAGATGAGCACTTTCCAATCCCTGAAATGGAGTGTTAGGTTACTGCATTTTTGTGACCTGGGTCAGAAGGGTTGTGCTTTTGTCTATATGAGGAACTGAATGTGTCATTGTTTAGAGGTCTGGGTGTTAACATCAGTATTATTTTGTGACTCCTGAAAGCAAGTTGGCAACAGGACAGCTGTGATACTTTCCTTTCTTTTTGGCTTATGCTTTAATGCAGGAATTTCTCTGCTTCACGGTTCTTCTTTCTTGCTTGGGTTACTGTACAACCCCCAAGATACAGATTGCTTGCTGAGGTGGTCTTGTTTTGGGAAAGCTTAAACCACTAGTGTTGCCACAATCCTGCTCTCAGTTAAACTTTTAAGAGCTTGTAAATAAATACAGTCCAGGTTGGTATCTAATTGATTAAAAAGACCTTAACAACACACAGAAATAATCCCACACATTGCATGGGCTAGTGGAGTGATCATGTCCAGACTGGGAAGGTGTCTATTAGTAGGAGTTATAGGGTCTGTTGATTTTTAAAGAAAACAAAATAACACACCTGTCCCAAGGGCCCCTCTACCTCTAAACCCCCCAAACTACACCAGAAACCCCACCAAATCCAGCAACCTTGCAGCAGAGCAATATATGGCAGTTTGTGTTTTGATATCAAAATGAGTGAGCAGAAAAGCTATGGAAGAAGCTTTCAGGTAAATTCTGCCAGTGTTTGAATCCCAATTGTTGACAGTGGAGCAATGCAACACAACAAAAATCTCCATCTCATTTTGCCTGTCTAAATATGCTTCGGTGGCATAGAAATTAATTATCATGGAGAGAAGAACTTGTTTCTTTGCTGCTTTAGTGTTTCCTAATAACTATGGCTTTGCTCAGATTTCAGGTAGGCAGAGATTGCCAATGAACTCACTGGCTGTTTTTATAAACTCAGTGATGGTGATGTACTGTACAAGGTGGGAAATTTCTTTTGTAAGAAAGACTTGTGGTATGAGTGAAGAAAATATATCATCTGTGCAGGAAAATGCAGTACATGAGCTCTTAGGATGAATTCCTACCTAGAATCAAAATGCGTGGTACCCCCTGTTTTCTCTTCTTTGCCCGTTTGTCGTTTCCCCTTTCCTCCCTCTGCCCCTACATGCAGTTTCCTTCTGCAGCCACAGTAGCACCATGGTTTCAAGATTTCCTGTAAAGGAAGGAGGAGCATGGAGAGAGTCCCCCATGCCTGGTTAAGAGGGTCTATTATAGAGGATTAACTGCGTCCAAACAATTAAGCCCCTCAAGGAGCCCGTTACCCTTTTGAGATGAGTGTGTGGGTAAGAGGGCACACTGCTGTCCCTGTATCCCAGCCCAAGTGCGTGTGGTGTGATGCCCTGGTTGCCATGACAATTAATCGCGGCTTTTAAGGGCTGGTGTCGACTACAGATCCCTGTAAATTGCCTGGAAGACTAGTTAAAGCTGCTCCTTAGGCACCTTTATTTGATTTAACCCCAAAAGATGGGATGGAGCGTTTTTTTTAATTCCTACATTTAAAATAATACCAGCGTAACAGAATATGCTGTTGGGCTGGCTTTCACTTTCCTGGGTTTAATGAGACAGAACTTCTGTGAAGAACAGTTGCAGACTAGACAGGGATGTAGTAGCTTCCAGCTCTGTGCATGTAGTCCTCTTGCAACCAGCAGATTGTGCATGCCTGGGAAATGTAAGAAGTATACTCTTCAAGGGGTGTGCATGGATTTTTAAAATTTTTTGATTGGAAGGTTTGCACCAGGCAATTAAAGTGTACGTCTTTGACTTTTCTGTGTGCCTTAAAAAAAGAAGAACAGAGAATTACTGTGCCGTATCAACCTACAGGAAGACTGTACTCTGAATTTGCCTGTTTGCATAGGTAATGCAAGAGAAATAGATGTTTCCCATGTCATTAGTCCAGAAACCTGAACAGTAGTGAATGCACTTCTTAAAAGTCTTGCTATAGGTTAAAGCCCTGTTCATTGGAAAGGCAGTTTTAATTTCCTCAGTACGTTAGTAGAATGGTTGGAAAAATCTGTCCAGAAGTTTGAGAAGGTTTTTTTTATTTCTTTGAAGGCATTAAAGTCTCTGTTACCTTTGATGTTGCTTCTCAAGGCAAAAAAAAAAAAAAAATCCACCAAAACCAAACTCCATGGAGGGAAACAAGTTTAAAGGGATAAGTTATCAAATGTAGAATATTCTCTCTTAATCTTAAACAAAAGGAGAACTATGATTCAGCACAGTCTTTTTTTTTTTATAAATGTCACCTTGATATGTACATACTTGTATACACAACATATTGGGAATTTAAAATTACTGTGGGAATTTAAAATTACTTTTGCTGGAGATAGTGGGTAAGATGCTGGCCGCCTTTGGCATGCCAGATCAGAGTCAAATATGCTAAAATATGTTAGGTAACTTTGATAATCAGAAATGTTAATAGTTGTGTGCACTCAGTGCATGCCATATATCCTACTTTTGGGTGATTAGTTTAGTCCTGTTGATCACTGAGACATTTACAGGACCATAGGTGAATAATACTTGCTTAGTGTATTTCTGAAATTTCAGTACAGGATGAACATCAGGTGCTACTGTTCATTATTAAACTAAAGAGCTAGTCCTGTTTCATCTTGTGTATGGCAAATCACTATGATCTTCTAGAATTGATCAATCTGGAACAGCTACAGTACTAGTAATCAAAATGGATCCACCCCACAGTCTATGTCTCTGCAGCCATTCCCTCTATCAGAGTTTTAAATTGAAACTGTGCAGCATTACTGTTCAAGGCCTGCAGGTTAAGGTCTTGTTTATTCAATTTCTATCCTCCAGGATCATCTTTCCTGTGTGGAACAAGAACCAGTTAAATAAAAAGCAGTCTTCTCCCTTCCTTCCTTTTCATGGCGCCTGTGAAAATCACTTTCTCAGGTCTGTGTTCTTCCTGGTCAGCAGAGAACAGTGAAAAGCCCCAAAGCAGGTGGTATTTTTGAGGTAATGCCTGTTCTCCTTGCTAATAGCCCTGGAGGTACTAGTCTGAGAGTTAACATCTTCTGACCTTGTCTTGCCTTTGACAGTCAGACCCCCATACTTGGCATCCAGAATCAGGGCTCGCAGCAGAGGTGAGATACAGCTGGTTTCAGTGCCTGCCATACTTTTAGTGGCTCTGCATTCAAGATGATTCTGATGATCCAGAAAAAGAAATATTTGAATACATCTGTGCTGCTGACAGAACTCCCAATCTGTAGCTTCTTGCACTGTTTTTTCCAATGAAACTGTTAAAGCCACTATTTTTAATTTTTTTTTCCAATACAATGTGTTTGGGATTTTTTTCCCACTCTAATACTACAATGGTATTTTTACTTCAGGCAGCTCTGTGTAGGTAAGCAGTGCTTGCCTTGAATATGTCAGTGTGATTATGAAGGTTCTGGGTCTTGTGCAGGCTGTATTTTACAAAAGTCCTGAAAACTTTTCATCCTTCTCCGTCTGCTGCAGTGTCAGGACTCCCTTCTCTGGAAACGGTGTGACAGGTCCTTCAGGGCTTTTCTTGGGTGACACTCCCCCAGGTCCCAGTGGGATTGTACAGCGAGGCTAATGGAAGCTAGGAGGTGATAGCCTACCCCGCTGGCAGAAAGCTGAGGCTGCTCTGCAGTTACAGCGTGTTGAAGCCTGGCACAGTGATATCTAACAGCTTCTTTACCTCTGCTGGCAACGCAGAAAGAAACTCGCTCTTGTTTGATACTACCCTGAGTTTTCCCTACTAAAACCCGACCCTGAGGTTCTCACCACCTCAGGGCCACCAGCCATCTGGCATGGGAGCCACTGTGGTGTGTGGTGGGTGCTGCTGCTGCTGCCGCCACTTGTGTCACTGCCATCAGCCATGGATGGCCCTGCTCTGCTCCCATGGGCCGGCTTTTGCACCGAGCCCTGCAGCACTGTGCCTGCTCCACCTGCTCTGGGAAACAATTTTATTTTACTTTCATCCTTTTAATTCTTTGATTTTGTGAAGCACTAGTTGGTTGTCCCTTTTCCCCTGCTCTCTGTGTGGCTGCTGTTCCCTTCACCCCCTCACCTTCAGCTTTCCTTTCTTTCTTCTCCCCAGCTTGGTTGCCTCTTCTTCTTGCCCTTCCCCACAGAAGAAAATATTCTTAGGCAAGGGTCAGAGGCTCGGGTCTCTTGGGGTAAGTAGTTCAGGGTTCTGAGACTGAAATAGCACACTGGCTCTTTGGTGCTTGCTGGGAAGAGTCACTAGCCTGTATCATTTCCCCTGACTTCTCTGGACTGTCATGAAGTTATTTGGCCCTGCTGAAACATGCAGCCTTGAAGGGGCTCAGAGGAGCAGAAGTGAGCTGGGTCTGTTTTCCCATGGCTTTAATCCGTATAGAATGTCTCACAAAACCAATGCGTCTGATTTAAAAATAAATACCAACTTATATTAAGATTTGGTTTTTGCATTGAGATTGTTCAGTGTGGCAACCACTGGATTGCAAATGACATCTTTGTTGCAGCAGCCTCACTGTTACCACAAGCAGGGCTTTGCATTGCTGTTCTGGTCCTGTGCTCAGGGCTATTGGATCTTCCAGCTGCAGAGGAAACCATGTCAGGCACAGTATCTCCTCTAGTGAAAGAAAAGGTTTAATTTAACAAGGATGTACTGAAATCTGTACTGAAATTTGTAGCTGGAAAGATTAATGCTGTAGTGGGATAATTACAGTGTGGTGCTATGAACACAGAACAAAGCTTCTGCAGTTTTAACCCACGTTCTGACACGTAGTCCCTGCCTCTTGAGCAAGGCATTTCCCAGGTTTGCTTCTGGTTTTCTTGCTTGGACACAAACACCAGCCCTGTATCAGGAGACTGGGACTATTTAATGAAAAAACAGGAAATGTATTTATAGATGCTTCTAATTTGTATTGTAAATACATACTAGCAAGGAGTGTTAGAGGCTAGAAAAGCCATGACACAGATACGGAAGAGTCTCTTCCAACTCTTGCTGCAAGCTCAAGAAAACATAAAAGGGTGATGTAATTGGGACACTGTTGAATTATGTATAATATTGGCATTAAGTTCTCTATTAGTTTAATTTTGGTAATGCTTTCTTTCTTGCCAACAGAATAGTTTCTGTAAATAAGCTACCTCCTTGTTGCATTCCTTGATTATATACCATTACCCCTTGACTGTTAGCACTTTTTAAATTAATACTGAGCTCAGCTGGGTAGGTAGTCTAGGATTGCATCTGAAATATTCATTGCTTTAACTGACCATATAAATGCACATGTATCAACCCCAAAACTGGGAAAAGCCATTCTGCTGACAGGTACACTGCCTTTCTTCAATTTTCTTACCATTGGAATCACTTGCCACTATAAGAATGGTCCCTAACATAGTTTTAAGTAGACTGTACCCTTTTAACAGAGGTAAAATTGAGAGTTAAGTTTTCTATGGACGTAGTACTTCTAGAACTTTTACACTTAAAGTTGACCTGGTAACATAATTAGAAACCTAGGTGGAAGGGTTTTGCCCAGCCTTAGATCCAGATGTGTCTGCAAGTACTTTTTTTGTCTGCTTTGCAGCTTACGTCCTTTGCAGCACATCAACATCCTCATCCTCCTTAACTTGTGGAAACGTCTGTTCTGTGTCTCAGTTCCATGTTTTTGAGGCAGTGGTATCTTTACTGCTTAAGAGATGGAACAGAGATTTTTGCCTTGTCAGAGGCACATAGCCATCTACAAATGCAGTGACCTGGCCATAATATGATAGCCTATATATTATGCGTTCATAAGCCATCATAAGCCAACATAAACAAGATTGGGATTCAGATTTCAGGGTACAGAAATCTACAGCAGATTGTTACTTTGACAGAGAGACAATATTTGACAAACTAATGTTAACTGCAGTTAATGCATCTGAAATTTCAGTCTTAAATATTTGAAAAAGATTGTCTTCAGCACAGAGAAAATATATATCAATATGGAGCATTTTAGAAAATGCGTTTTTTGTTGTGAAATGTGTAGAGTGTGGCACTACAGAAGTAGAAAAAATCAACAATCACAACTTATGTTGCATCTGCACATGGTAAAAAACCAGAATATAATTCTCAAGTGTTTTGGTATCTGTGTGGAGTGATGTGGCATATTCATGAAAAAACAGCTTTACCATAAAACCTGCTTGTTCATCATGGGTTATAGTAATAAGCTTAACACAAGATTTATTAACTCCCTAAATAAAATATTACTGCTCCATATTTTGAGTTGAAATTTGCTGTCTGATTTAGGATAAAAATGAACCTCAAAATGCATTGAAAGAGATCTGTACCCTCCAGTATGTCAAAGATAGATTTATCCCCAAAGAGCTCCCTATTTTTAATTAACTTTTCTCCTTCTTCCCTTTACTATAAGCTTTTGTGATACTATCTTCTCTGCAAAGTCCTAGCTCTGTGTTGTCTTGCGATATGCTCTTAGAAAAGAGGTTATATTTGTTTTCGGGTAGGAATGCTGAAGGATGTGAAAGAACATGTACCATCTAACCTGTATGTCCTACTTGTTTTTATTTTTAAGGAACAAAGTCTGAAAGCCTTACTTTCCTGTGCTGTAACAGAGGCATTTGGGACATCTCAAAAAAGATACAATTACAACTATTATGGTAGATACAAAAGCTGACTAATAGAGAACAGGACTCGATGGAGATACCTATTTGAATGTGAGCTAGTCTTTCACAGAAGAAGAGATTCCATCCCAACTAAATCACAGAAAGCCCTTCCAAACTCACATGGGTGAAATGTCCCTATAGTGTCCTGTTTTCTATTTCCCTTGGTGCAAGGTATAGTTTTGCACAGGCATCATTCCTGTGCATGGGCAGGTACAAAACCCTGAGCAATGGGCTCTGGTTGTCCCTCCACAGAGCCCCCCATGCCCTTCCCCTCCAAGCGGTGATGGGGATTCGAGCATCATCCCAGCCACAGGCTGGCCTTCCTGTGCGGGGGTTTCCCATGACAGGGAGCAGAGCAGCACTGTCCTAGGTGGCTGCCACTGGGTGGTAGAGTGTACAGGAGACCGGGCACTGCTACAGCTCCCATGTCTTTGATGTGCTGCTGGGCTGCTTTGTGCAGCACAGTCTTCGGGTCCCCTCCTTTGTGGTACCTAAACTGTGATTAAAGCCTCAATGAGTGTCCCTGCACTAGGCAACGGGGGAACAGTGCCTGGAATCTGCTCAGTTCATTGATAAAACCCGAGCCTGAAAGAATGATGATGCTTTTGTGCGAGTGCATCCAGGCCTCTGCAACAGGCTGGCTGCCGCCAAATTCTGCTACCCCAACCCTCTGTTGCTTAATCTAAACTGGTGGGAAGTTGCCTCTTGGGACCTGCTCTGAGCTTTTATCTCTCTTGTGTTAAAATAACATATAGTCACAAAACTGCACAAACTATGGGGCCCTGAGGACTTTTCCATAGAATTGTGAGCATTTGGAAGCAGAAATGTAGCAAAGACCTGCTGCATGAGGAAGTGAAATAGCATTGTGTATCTGCTTTGAAAGATTAAAAAAACACTAGACAGAAAGTAGTGTGTTACTTGGTTTTTTTTGTTTTTTTCCCTCTCCCAACACAAATGTGAAACAATGGTGGTGTCCCAGTAGCCAAACAATAAATGAACTGAGTGTGAGGTACGCATTTCTTTGCCTACCAGCCTTATGGCAAATACTGAATCTAGAAAATATGGGTGAAATTTGACTAAATTAGCAGAGTAGCACTGGCTTGAAGTCTCATTCTCCCTGCTGTAATTATTATTTCTTATGGCAGCCCCAGTTGTACTCCAAGGCTGTGAATGAGTGGAATTTTTCTTCTAAAGCAGATAATCCAACTGCTTGGCTATGAATGGAGAATGGCATGTCTTGTCAAATTACCACACAAGCTCTCAACAAATGATGTATTTCTGAGATTTGCAAGTGGAACTGTTAAATTAGTTTGTAATTTAAAAGGATTATTAAATTTTGCTCCTTTGAGAACTCTTTGGCTGCTTCTTTGTCATATGCTAAGCAAGAATATAACACAGAGCTTGCACCTTTTTTTGTCTTCCCTTTTTTCTTTCTTTTTTCCCCCACTGCTATAGGGTCTCAATGCATGATGCTTTTGACCTTCAGCCTTTCAATGCTGCTGAGGCTTGAGAAGTTTTCCTTGTAGCCATATTTTTGTTGTTGAGTAGAACTGCAGATTAAGGTATACATCTTCATACTGGAAGAGAGGAGGAAAACTTCAGTTCCCCAAAGATTAACCAAAATAAAAAAGGTGGAGAAGGAATAAGGTGAAGGGAAACTCCATTCTTTTTGGCTATCTCAAGATGCCAGCCACAGTGCAGCAAGTAGTTGACAGCCCTTTCTTCTTGGTGCAAATGTTGTGTTTATCACCTAAGCAAAGCTCAGCTACCTGAAGCTGACTTGTCATTACCAGTAGTGCGAGTTATTCCTGCAAGCTGAAAAGTGCTAAAGGGAAAAATTTTCGTTGCCAAATCACCAGTGTGATTTTTTTTTTTTTTTTTTTTAGATTTATTTATTCTAAACTCTGAGCCTGAGTGCATGGTCTTTCCCTCTTACTCATGGAAGAGTCAGAAGTGACCTGGCAGGTAGTTTTTGATAGCTTAAGTTAGGTGGGATGCATTCTGCTCCTAAGTTAATGGGCTGCTCTCTTTGTCTTTTTGAGGGAATCAGAAATCTCTGACAAATGCTACCTGAAGAGACTCAGTCTACTCCCTCCCCAACACATATACAAGGTAAACCTATGTTATGTAAGAGAACCCTAAAATTAAATGAAAGCACATGAAATGTGCACGCACACCCACACCCCCCCACTCCTACCCCTATCTGGGAATATTTGAGTGTTGCCTAGAACAAGGTTTTGTTGTAATGGCTAGAATACGGTTTCTTCTGTGCTCTTTCAATTGGGAACAAACACCTTGTTCGCTTTAGCAGGAATATGAAAGGGTAGGATGATGTTGGCAAGAGCATAGGAAATGAGAAAAGATGAGTGTTTTTATAAAACCCTTTAATTGATTTTAATGTATTGTTTTTAATAGCAGCACTTAGAAGCCTTTTAGTAAAAAATTTCCTCGGTACAGACATTTATTTGGAGAAGAGACATCTCTGTGAGAGGTTTTTAAATGACAGTGCTTGATGCCACAGGTAAATCAACTAAATGACGTTTTAAATACCCATTGATTTCTTCTTTTTATCCCCTATATTTCTACTATATTTCATGCTGCCTTGCTGTGTGATAATACTGGGCTCTTTTACAGCTGATGCAACTGTTCAGACCAGTAAATTGTAAAAATAATTCCATGTTTTATCTCGTACTTGTAGACAGATGAGGATCTTTCCAATGTTGAATAACACCAGGGCAGTTTTGCAGCATTCATGTTGATGAATGAATTGTTGTAGAAAGCTGTCAGACCTAATCCTTGTTGCTAATAAGTAGTGTGTTACTTCAGATTTAATTTCTATCAGTTTTGAGTGAGTTTAGGTGAGTGAGTGTCTGTGTTATGGAAAAGCAGCAGTGAGTACTAGACCTATGTCATTTAATAATTCTTGTAGCTTTAATGATAGTCTTGTATTGGCAGAACGCTTTAGAACTTTCAGTAAGACACCAACATTGACTTGGTGTGGAGCCTGAGGGACAACATCTACTTATTTTATGAAAACTTGCTCTAATTTGGCCAAGAGTCACACATCTAAAACCCATCACAAATCCCAATGAGATGTTCTACAGTGCAGCTTGTTTGGCAACACTTCATAATAGTGTGCTTCCAGTAATACATAGATCTATCTCCTACTTAATTAATGTAACTCTGCCGTGGAGCCATCTCATGCTCCTCAGCCACAGAGCATGAGGGAAGTGTCGTCTTCTGCTTGCTTTTGCCTTCCACTGTTGAAGTAATTGTTGACATTGGGGAGCACCAATAGCCCATCCTAACCCACAGGTACCATATCGCAAATTCTTTGTTGTCAGTATGATACTCATGTATCATCACATTTTGATACCATCACCTTAATACACCAATATGTGTTACCAGGTAGAAGCCTGGCATCTAACTACTGAAATACAGTCATCTTCTGAGGATATGTTTCATATTCTCAACCCTATTTAGGTCAGGAAGAACATGTGGCACTTTTAAGGATCAAGCCTTTAAAATAATGTGTTTTGCAAGTATTACCTGGAACTCTCAGAAATATGTCTCCTACCAGGAGTTTCAGAGGTCTGTAGATATGCTCCTTTTTTCGGGAAATCTAACTTGGAATTGTGGTACCATAAATGACAGCATGAGAAGCCGAAAAGGAAAAGACATTAAGATTTCCCATAGATAAATAAAAGGTGGGGGGTTTAAAAAGAAATGTGATAAAATTTTCCATGATGTAGAAGTACCATCCTCCAGCCTGCTAATGTAAAGTCTAGTATCTTGCAAATAAGCAGCAAAGTTGGATTAAGGAGCTGGGTGCTGTACAAAATGTCTAGATAAAATTAATTCAGCTTCTAGAAAAATGAGGCACATATCTTTACCTCAACGACTTTGCAGTAATTACCCTCAGCTACTGCCTGCTAAATCTTGGTTAAATCTTAATTGACATACTCAATTATAAAACTATGTGTTTGGGAAAGGAAAGATCTCCCTTGTCTTTAGCTGCAATAATGTAGCTAATTCTAATGGTTTGTTATCTCACCAAATACATTTAGCAAAAGATTCTTCTAATAGTTTAATGTCCCTACAAGAAAACAAGAGCATGCACAATCTCTGAAGAATATAAAACATACAATTGATAAGTTAATCAAATTAATTCTGCCAGTCAGTAGAGAGGGGGATGGGTTCTCCTGTTCTCTGACACTGTAGTGGATAGGTAAAATAAAAACTTTTCAGACTGTGCAAAACATGACCTATGGGTTAGTAATGATGTTTCTTGTAGACTTTAAAAAATACTGAGTTCTGTGAACTCTTCTTATGTCCCAGTACAAGTTTCCCAGTTTTACAGATCACAGAATACACAGTTGGAAAGGACCCACTAGGATCATAGAGTCCAGCTTCCCTGGGGAGACTGTTCCAGTGCCCAGCCACCCTCTGGGTGAAGAACCTTTCTCATGTCCAAACTGAATCTCCCCTGACACAACTTCAGGCCATTCCCTTGGGACTTGTCTCTGGCAGAAAGGGACCTGGGGGTACTAATTGACAGGAAGCTCAACATGACCCAACAGTGTGCCCAGGTGGCCAAGAAGGCCAATGGGATCCTGTCCTGCATCAAAAGTAGTGTGGCCAGCAGGACCAGGGAAGTGATCCTTCCCCTGTACTCTGCCTTGGTGAGGCCACACCTTGAATACTGTG
>JAOXXN010000446.1:66940549-66962271 GCA_026770055.1 Myrmophylax atrothorax | reverse complement strand
GAGTGCCATGATCTAGTAAATGGACTGGAGTTGGACCAAGGGTTGGACTTGATGATCTCAGAGGTCTTTTCCAACCCTATCTATTCCATGATTCTATGGTCACCACAGAGAAGAGATCAGTGCCTGCCCCTCGTCTTCCCCTCATGAGGAAACTGTAGCCTGCAATGAGGACTCCTGTCAGTCTCCTCCAGGCTGAACAGACCAAGTGCCCTCAGTGGCTCCTCATGCAGCTTCCCCTCATGGCCCTTTACCATCTTAGTGGCCCTCCTTTGGACACTCTCTAATAGCTTAATGTCTTTCTTATATTGCGATGTCCCAAACTCCACACAATATTCAAGGTGAGGATTTTCTTTAATTTTTGTCTTAAAATAAAATGGAAAACCAACCAGCCACAGAAAAAAACAATGATAAGAAACCAAACATGAAATTTAATGAATAAGTTTAAAGCCTCATTTAAAGTTTCTGCAGTGATCGTATAAAATCCAGTTGTTACCCACCAGAATATTTAAATCAACAGCTTCTATCTCTATCAAAATGGATTACTATGAATGGGAATTGTAACATAGCCCAATTGTTGGCTCTTGTCTACTGAATACAGATCATATGATGTAAAGCTTACTGAAAAGGAAGTTGTCATCTATTGACATTTGTCTGAATGGGATAACTAGTGAACTATAGACACCTGGATGTACTCAGTACCTGACTAAACATGTCCTGTGTGCCTGCATACAAGTTTTTGGGTACTCTAAAGATCACAAAGCAAGCTTAACTAATCCCCTGTGTCTTTTTGGGGATCAGCATTGCCTGGAGGAGATTTTTACAAGACGAAACTGGCTGCTGCTTCCATTTGTGCTTCATGTGCATGTGTTTTGAAGTGCCTTCCTCAGGCTCATCTCTCCAGATGTGGCTTTGAACTTACCCACTGCTTTCTCTGTCCTTTGGTTTTGACTCTTGCGAATCAACATGTAGGTGGACGTTTGGGAGTCACGTGCTGCCAGGTTTCAGTGCTGGTGTATGAGGTCCAATTCCTGCAAATAAAATACCACCTCTGGTGCTGCTCAGGATAGCCCTCAGTGCTGTTCCCTATAGTGGGAGCCAGAGGTTGGTGCTGTGATGTAAGCAGGCCTGCGCTGGTGCTGATACAGCAAACCAGTGGCTGAGAACCCGTGAAGCCGCTGTGGCAACGTCCCTGGGGAAAGCAGTGAAATAACAGAGTGGCCAGAACCTCTGGTGTTAGACGCAGATGGGCTGTGGGTTATATTGGATTCTGAATCTGATTTGTGCTTGCAGTTGGAAATAACTTTGCTACAGCTGCTTTTTTTCTTTTTTCTTCTTTTTAATGATCTTGAAGGGCTGTGTAGGAGAACAGAGATTCTTTTTACTGAAGTTGGCGTCACCCTTTTTTTTTTCTCCTTTCTACGTGATTTTGCACAGCAACTATAGTGGTAGTTTACAGCTGACTTTCACGTGAACTGGACAGAAGCAGGAAGAAATTCTGTCTCTGGCATTATTAGCTGATTCCTTGGCGTGGGAAAATAAGAGATTGTACAGACCACTAACACAGGCAGTATTTCTTGAGATGAGTTTGAACAGCGGCAGCATCTGATGAAATGGAAAAATGAGCTTTTCTGTTCCAAAGGTTTCATATTTTCTAGGGCAAGGCAGGAAGTGTTCTCTTCCACAGGGAAGGGAAATTGGAGGGAGGCTGGTGAAGTGATATGCATGCTGAGAGAGGAATAAAAGACAAATAACACCTCTAAGAAATACTGAACAACCAAAAGTATTATACACCCGAAAATATATCTTTGTGGAATTTTTAGTAGTAGAAGTGATTTACTCTCTTTGATGGTATTGAAATGCAATAGATTGCCATGTCAGAAATAGTTGTAATCTGAAAGAACAATTGTGTCTTCCTCTCATTGTTTCATCCTATGTTTATTTTTGTGTTTTACACCAGAAAAGATAGACTTCAAGCTTTGTAAGCAAGGACCATTTGTGCAGGAAACATTTGCCATATTGCAGTAGTTGTCAGTAATAAATACAGTATTGCAAGAAACCTTTATCAACTGGATGTTTCTCTTCCTGTCTAGTATCATTCCACTACTTGTTTCTTCAAAGCCATGCTTTGCTATGGCTGAAGTAATGCTGAATGCTATTAGTTAGCATTAAAGCTGCTGGGCGCTGAGTTTGCTTTGTCTGTAGCTAATGCAGATTTCAGGCTGCTATAAATCCTGAGGCATCAGGATAATCAGCCTATACCAATGGGAAACAATGATTTATTCCAGTTGATACTTTTTTCAAATACCATACTTTTTCCTTATCATAAAAATATCTGTTTGTCTAGATATACAGCAGCATTGACTCCCTGGGTTAGTAGCTAATTATAAAATGCCCTGCAGTTCTCATTCAAAGCAAGATGAATTTAAGTATGTATGCCTTATTTTTTGTGCAAGGTAAGAGTTTGAAGTGCTCTCAGCTTCAGGAGTACCTGAAGAGACTTGTAGAGGCAGAGCAGCCTGTGTTGTGGGGCAGGCAGCTGTGGTGGGGTGTAGGTCTCATCCACCAGACAGTAGCCCAGGACAAGGTGTCTGAGTAAATATCTTGTTTTTCTTGTGCCTTTCACTTTATTCATTGTAATTGTAGTAGCAGTCTTTTTCTTAGTTTCAGAGGGGTTTGAATCAGGTGATTTCCACTTTCAGTGGTGACTGCAGCATAGAGAAGCAATTCTGCACCAGGGTCCAGCTGGGACAAGCTGCAAGTGCTGGGTGTCCCATTGTCAGGGTGCTAATAAATAAGACTGGATCTGTCACTTAGGTTCTTATTTTGCCAGAGAGAAACCCACCTGCTGAGAGAGAAAATTGTCTAGTGGTCCGTGAGGAGAACCTTTGCCAGGGTTCTTCCCTGCTCAGCAGTAGGATAAAGATTATATGGGGCATCATGTTCAATCTCTGATTTTCTTTCAAATGTTGTACCTTTTGGCTGTCTTGTGAACTTCTGATCTTGTCCTGCTTTCTGTGTGTTCTTTTTTAACCTCTGTGCCTGGCTTTCTACCTCTCCCTAGGTTCTCTAGTCCTTTCTAGCATGCTTTTTGATCACTTTGTTATCTTCATGCTTGCTTTCATTCTTCTCTCCTTTTAATTAATGTGTTTCTCGTATCTTGTTACTCTCGTACTATACATGTGTTTCTTTGCTTTCCCAAACCCAAGCTGTTTTAAGAAGAATAAGAATTTCTGAACAAAAACAAGGAACAATCAGTCTCTCTTGCAGGTTTCCCATAACTTCAGTGTATTCAAAATGCACACAGAAGGTATTCTAAACTACATGTTCTGCTTTTGAAGGATATATCACTGCAGGTCAGAAAAATATATATTTTTTTCATTTACCTGGATGATAAATATAATCCCAGTCCATTTAGGATTATTCAGAGACCACCAGCAGCAGCTAAAGCTGTCTCCCAGCCTGTATTCCTCTGTCATATTTTAAGGAAGACTGATTATACTTTGGTCATTGTTATAAAGTGGGGTTACTCAAGATTTTATTGTTTGTGATTTATGGATTTGATGGAAAGGTTTCTGGAGGAGCGTCTCTCCATACATCTGTAGAACTTCACTAAGTTCTCTTGAGAGTGCTCATACACACACATTTATCTCATTTTCCCTGTAAAGATAGGAAGGAAAATGAAGGCAAGTTAATGTTGCTGAATGCAGCTTAAATGTAACAGGATGCATCTCAAAATATTTACTGTTCTGGATTTTGGCCAGGACTCCAAGCCAATAAACTACTGAAGCCAAAAATTGTAGGTTTCTTTAATGATCATAAGTAATTGGGAGATTTTGTATTAGCATTTTATCTTGGAGGCAAGTGTTAGAAATAGGTGTAACCCATTGTCCCACAATCCAGTTTAGAAGAACGCTTGCCTTTGCAGCTGCGTAGGTGCCTTAAGGTCTAGAGGTTTCTCCTCTACATTAAAAAAATGAAACCAAACCAAAACACCACCTGTCAATAGCATATGAAAAGGCTTCAGCTTCTTTATTCTCAAAACTGTCCTAAACTGTGCTTTAGGGAATATCTGGTAGAAATTATTGGATTTTCCCCCCTAAATACATGCTGAAGGGTTGCATGAACTACAATGCAAAGCTGATTTATATTGATACAAGTTGGTTGTGAACCTCTCACATTACTTCTAAGTCAGAAGTGAAAATGGTATATTCAGTGTGGGTTCCCATCGTGTTTTCTTTGGTTTGACTTTTACTACGAAAATGTTTCATTGATGCATATTTCAAATGCATGTCAGCTTTCTGTCAAATGCTGTGGTGAGAAGGAGAAGCAATAGATTTTGCAGGGGTACAGGTTTATACATTTGCATCTTGCAGTTTGGAAATTTATTGTATATCCTGTATTTTATTTTTTCTTCTTGTCTTTTTCAGTCTTATTTGTATGAAAAAAGACAGAGAAATGCAGTGTGTGTGTATAAATAAGAGAGACAAAAGTCAGTGTTCAGTGGAGATCTTATTTAGTTTCTTTTTTTTGCAGTGCAGTCATCTTTGTACCTTTGCATTGCCTTGGCTTTAGTAAGAACATCCCTTAGGACAAACCTCAAGTCTTCAAATAAACTTTTTGAAGTCATCAATATTTTTTTTCGTATTTTTATGTAGTGGTTGGCTTGTCTTTAATAAGGTCTTGCTGACTCAGAATACTAATGTATTTGTAATTTTATTTTCATCTGCAAGATAAAATTCTTCCATAGCATGTAACTGCAAATTAATTTATCTGTGACATATTTGCTTTCTTATGCAGGTATCTCTGCAAATTTTTGGCTTGGCTATGACTAAACTAAATTGCTACAGCAAAAGCTTTGATTTGGTGGGAAATGGGATATTTCCCAGCTTCTTGTAACTCGAGAAATGGTATTTTTAACTACTTCAAGAATAAGTGCTACAACAGCATATGTGTATGTTGGTTTTGTCTATATTTCATTTTATTGCTTGTTTTTAATAAGCTTTAGTACAAATGGCTAATTATGTAACTAGTGATAAGAAAAACAACAAAGGGATGAATTTGTTTTTCTATAGCAATGCAAAATCCTATGTGTCTGGTTTTGATGGTTATGTAGCACCACCTTCATAATAAGGAACTATCTATTTATTTTTAGAAATGCAGATAAGTGTCTTTTACGTTGCCACCAGGCACACATAAGAATCCCAAACCTTAAGGCTGTCCTTCAGCTCCCCACTGCGCTCGTCCAGCGGATGCCCATACTATTTGAACTCTGTTCCATTCCTTCATCTCAAGCTGTAAGTAGCACAGAGCATGAAAAGGAAAAAAAAATGGGAAGATAAGGGTGCTTTTTAGCAGGCAGAGCTTCCACCAAGCTGGAATAGTGTGATAGGGAGAGGCTGCAGGTGTGCTGGAGGCACTCTGAAATGTGAGGCAGCTGACAACTCTGGCTATGATGAAGGCCTGACACTGTCTCCCTTGACATGATGCTTGTTTCTGCCCTGGGGTGGCATGTTTCCTGCTCCCTGCCTTCCCCCTCATTTTGGTTTTGTTTAAAACCAATATTACCTCCAGTTTGAATATAAAACCCTAACTGCAAGGGTAGAAGTGCAGTATCTGTCGCCTGTCAGTCTCCCACAACTAGCAATTTGGTATAATAATGTGGTGTTAAGAAATTGCAGTTAATGTGTTCTCAGAAGAGTTTTTTTGGGTTATGTTTATAGCAGATGTGCTCCAGTTGTGGAATGACCAGGAGTCATCCCGTGATTACAGCCCTGGATGACATAGGGTGTATTAATGCTAGATTTATCCACTGGAATGAAGGACAGAGAACCTGTCTTTTACCTACAATTTCTGTTAGGACTCAGGTGTGCACTTAGACTGTGTAGAGGCAGAGGTTTCTTAGGTCACCTGTAGAGAGGACATGATCTAGAAGACCAGAAGAAACTGGTTTTTTGGGGGATAAGAGCAAAACTGAGAGACTGTGCTGCTTGGGGGATAATTTGTTGGGTAGATTGTATTAAAATGAGAAATCGGAGAATATGGGTGGTCATGGGAAGGAACAGAAATTCAAAAATCGGTAGGAGGTGATGGGGACTGGATGTTTTCCAGGTGTGGGCAGAAGGATGTATTGCCATGGCAGTACTGTAAGAGGACATGATTTTTCTGATCTCATTGCTGCTGAGCTTCCAAGTAAATTGAAATCTCATGTCAGAAAGCATTTTCTCTTTCCTGTGCTGATCCACCATGAGAATGACAACAATTTCTGTTACTTCATTAGCTCAAATGGCAGATCACTGTGCCAGTGAGCCTTAGCAGCATGGCAGGACAGACAGAGAGGACATTTGGGTCTTGCAATTTGTTATTGGAAATCTAAGTGATTAATTGTAAACACTCACATGGGGATGGCACTGTTAGGGTTACATGTGAAGGATATCTCAGTTCCCAGAATGAGTGACCTGTAAATGTTGAGTTTGCCACCCCTTCCTACTGCAGTAGAGCTTCTGATAATTCAGTCACATTCTGCACATTCTCTGCCCTGTCAATACCTGGACGAACTTGCTCAGGACCATGCTGGGTACTGTACTACAGCTTTGCTGTGGCTGCTACGTCTTTGACCCTGTCCCAGGATCAGAAACTGGAGAAAATGCAGCAAAGGAGGGATTTGCAGGATGGCAGAGGAGTACTTTGTCAGTTTGGAGTGTCATAGGCTGCCTTGAAGGATGTGTCATGCAGGATTCAAAGTGACAAGCATTCAAGTACTTACGGATTTAGTGTTTTAGCTTGTCATGCTAAATACAGTCAGAATGGACATCTTGGGCTATCAAAACTTCCTGCGTACAGGTAAAGCTGCTGCTTAAGAATCTGGCCAGAGTGAACATTAAAAAAAAGAAAAAAGAAAATTCCTTCAAGATATGGAAGGTTAGCTTAGGCAATCAATAATGAAACATCTTTGAAGTTTCTAAAACCATGGAGATTAATTTCCTAACAGAAGAGAATTTCTGTGCCGTTTGTGACATTATCTGGTATTGAAACGTAATGAGAACTTCTGATCCTTTGATCAAATTTTAATAATACTGTGAGTAGGCACGTAAGCCTGTTATACTGTCAGGTCTCCAAAACCTCTCTGGTCAACCTATTCCAGGATTTGACCTCTCTTACAGTAAAGAAGTTGTCTTAAGATGTTTCAGTAGGTGTCCACTGCTACTTGTCCTGCCATTGGGCACCAGGGAGAAAAGTTGGTACCACCAGCTGCACTGTAGCTGCTTGCCAGTGGAATTATGCCCTGCAAACTTCAGATTTCAGCCCACTGAATTCAACAGATGTTGGTCTCCCTTTTAGTGGTGATTTAACTCCCTCCATCTCATGTATTGCCAGGGCAGGCTTACACCATTTTGGAGAGGGGTTTCCATGTTGTCAAACAGGTTAGAAGATTTCAATGGCAGGTACAGCATTTTTGGACTCTATGAAGAATTTTTGGACACTGGGCTGATATTTCATCTTTTTGCTGAAAAGTTGCAATTCCTTTGAAAAAAATTATAGTAATACTAACTTTCAGAATTATTATTTGAAAAGAGTCACAGCGTTGTAATTTTCTGTTGAAACAGTGGCTTTTTGAGTTCCTTTTTTGGAGATGATAGTTGAAGGCAAAATATTTTTGTACTGACACAGGTTAACACACCCTGTGTAAGAAGTCCCTTCTTCTTTTTTTTTTTTTTTTGAGGATCTCACTAGTTTTAAGTCAACTACTACTCCACTTAAATTAAAACAAACAAACAAACAACAAAGCAAACCCTAACAAAACAAAACAAACCAAAAACCCCAACCAAAGTCATATATCATGCAACATATCAGGATGATGACATACAGGCAGGTGGGCTCCATCCTGTGGGGTGCTGGTACTTGGGTCTTTTCAGAGCAGAGCACCTTATTTTGTGCCAGGCTGTGATTAGTAAGTGGCACATACTGCCATGTTTTGCTAGAGAGGGGCCAGCACATACAGCACCCTGCTGTATCAAGCCCAAAGAATGTGCTGCATGTTAGAGAGGGGAAAAATAGATTGTACTCTAAAAATACTCCCTTTTTGCAGGTCATACTTCCTCTGTCTATTCCTTTTCAGATCTCTCTGGTACCTGATATTATTCAGTGGTGGTAGATAGAGGGGTCTGCTGGACAAGTGCAATGCTTTTATAGAAAGAGTCATTCTATGATTTCAGATTGCTCAAAGCTTTTTTCCTTCACTGCACTTATTGGGAGGAAGGGAATCTAAATGTATGAGGGCAGAAATAATTTCCCTTTTCTTTAACAATTGCACCCATGATGTCAGCTGCTGCTAGTAATGTAGAGTGATAAATTGACATTGAACTTGAACAGAATTCATGGTGTGCTGGAGACAATAAGAACCTCTGAGGAAATAATTATTTTGCTGCCAGGAGCTCATGCATCTCAAATTGGTTGGTGCAGGGACTTTAGAGCCGCCAGCCTGCCTATTGACTGGAGTCGAGAGTTGGCGCTGCCAGCTCTGTGTTAGTGCAAGAACTTGGGCTTTGTGGTTTGTTCATAGCATGTCACGAAAAAGAAAAGAGCATGACAAAGGTCTGATGTTAACCACTTTTGCTTGCTTGCTTTCATGGTGTTGAAAACCAAGTACAGTAATATATTTTTTACTGTGAGTGTAGGACTTTGGTACTCTCACAGCAATACTTAACTGCAGACACTTGGGTACAGCACAATTTCTAGTGAGTGGGAGGTCCCCTGCAGGTTGCAGCTGCTAGAATTTAACTTGGTGTTCATGTGCTCAATCGGTTTGGGGAGGGCAGAGTCTGTTGCTACCATTTGGGATCACAGTAATTAATTTTCCCATGCAAGTAATTAGTTTGCATTGTACATAACACTTGTGCTATTTATTTTTTTGTTTTGGGGATGACAGTTGTAACTAAAAAGCCTGTCCAGTCATTGAAGTAAGTTTGAATGTTGAGAATGCTCCATGATGACCTATAATTAAGCTCTTGCCTTTCATTAGAATAGAACATAAATGACAATCTGGCACTGAGTCCCTGTTGACTTCTGCCAAGAGTCAGGTACCTTCGTGCCTCTTCTGACTTTGGAAATTTCACTCTTTACTCAAAGGTCATGTTCTTGCAGGGAAACAATCTTTCAGCATGTATTTTAGTTTTTTCTGTAATTATTAGTACCTTCAAGGGACAAGAAAAGATAGGTTCCCAAAGTTTGTAAATTTCTTGTATCTCAAAGAGCTTTTTCAGTGAAGTTTGGACATCTTAATTCAGGATATATTGACTTGTGCGAGTCATAAAGTTTAGGAAGGTTGTAAATTAGTCTATTTAATCCCTAGCTAAATAAGAAAACTAACCATATATGAGTTTTAGTTTTCATAGAATGGTTTGGGTTGGCAGGGACCTTTAAATGGACTATCTGGTCCAACTCCCCTGCATAAGCAAGAACATTTCAACTCGATCACTTTAATCTGAGCAGATCTTGTAATGTGCATCACAGAGCGTGGATCCTTGGAGTAACCTTTCATTGTCTTTTAGTAGCTGTGCCACTTAGCTCCTGACTTGGACTTGGCTACATCTAACAAACTGCAAATGTGGGACCTGCAAAATAAAATTTTCATACATGAAAATTAATGTAATGCCTTCAATAATAAAAATAAGTTTTAATAAAGTAGTGCTACAGTTTTGTAGTTTTTATGTGTACGGTTTTCAACAAAGAAACTGTCCAACATCCAGTGTAGTGTGAAACAGCAGCCTGGACAATAAACTTGATGTTATCTGCTGAAATGAGGTTGAAAGCTATGTCTGAACCATCAAAGAGTTGTCTCCTCTGGTATTTATTTCTTAGATGCTCCTAGTTTTGCATCTCTGGCTGTACATGGTTTATTTGGTCTCATTAGCTATGGTGTTACACTCTTTAGGGCTAACTTTTTGAGGGTCTTTTTTAAGCATGTAGCTGTATAAAATCAAGTGTCATCAATGTGTTCTGTGATGATGCTCTTGTGACAGTTGAGGGAAGTCTTTGGTGCACTGATGTCAAAAAAAGCCTCACGGTAAGATCTGGACCAAAAGGGTACCATGTATTTAATTTTTGACCTATCCGAGGAGTTCCTTGCTTTGTTAGATGCTTTCAGAGAAGAATCCTGTGTTCAATAATCTTTTTGCCTTCCTTCATGATAGTGAGATCTTTAAAAATGGAGATGTTTCACAGTTGAGGTTGTCATGGAGGAATAAATAAATAGGTTAAAAAATTTGAAATGCTTTCACTAACAGAAGTGGCTCGTAGTACTTTCTTTAGGAGAGTTTTGTCCAGTCACTGGGGGAAGAGGGTTTTGGTGCCACTTGTGCCGCAGGGCAGCACTTCTTTTGCTAGAAAGTTTTGGTCCCCTGTGTGTCCTATCCATTCTTTCAGCTGAAGCTACAGTTCATTTAAAAACTTTAATTGCTGAAGAACTAAATGTTGAGTGGAAAAAAACCCCAAACAATCTTTCCCAGGCAGAACCATTGAAGACAAAGCCTTTTACTACAATAACCAGAAATGTACGGAAATAATTATTTCACAGTAAATATTCTGATACAATTATTTCAGAAAAACACCCTTTGTAGAGTCTTTACCCTGTATTGAAAGCACAGAGTTTTGGGTATTAATTAATTACAGGGGGATTGATTTCAGAAAAAATTACAGTATTTCAAAATAATTATTTTGATCAGATATTCTACTAAATTGCCAAGCAAATTGCAAAGTACTAAGGCTTTTTAGTGCTGTTACAAATAAAATGATCTCTTAGTATTGCTTGAAAGTCTGTGCAGTATGTAGTGGCTTGATTTTTCAGTCACCCTGGTGGGAATTCAGAATGGGAGGGTTTTATTCACTAGAGGATAATAAGCAGAGAGAAAATAAGAGTTTAAGTATTGTGTACATAACTTGGGTTAATACAGTAGTTATAATCACTTCTCTTTTCCTTTTGGCAGTATCCCATGTAATGCCAAAGTCATAAAATGGAAAGGTGAAAGGGTTCCTTGTCCTATATAATTACCAGACCTTAGCTCCTGTTCACTTACTCCCATTGTAGGAATGCTTTGGCTCTGGTTCCCTGCACATGTTCTTTAATGAATCGCTGGCATTTAAACTGAAAACAAAAAAGGAGTACACTATCCTTTAAAACTTTTCTTCTATTTTCATTTAACTAGTGCTATTTACAGAAGATAAAAAAAAATCCAAATCTGTTACTTTTTTCCTTTTCCGCCCTGGTAATAAATGTCTGGGATGCAAGGCATTAACTTCACTGATGCTGTTAGGAAATTGCTAGTTGACTGTCTCTCGTTATCTGTTCTTCAGACTGTCTGAGATTAAATTTCTCTGTAGTCTCACTGGTGACAGGATTATAAAGAGTTTTTGCACGCTCCATTGTACTGACCCGTAATTGTGTCCCATGGCTGCTGGGTTTCAGAGGAAGTGGGAGTGAGCTGCGTTCTTCTTGTCTCTGTAAGGGACAGAGAGCATGTGCTAATATTCAGTTCTTTTTTTTTCCCTGTATCAGTGACACAGATGACTAAATATGAAAATATGTCCATATCTAGTCTACAAGATCTGAATATGATAACAAAAACCTGACTGGTCTTGTGTTGCAATTAAATTCCACTTGATCAGATTTTTTTTTTCTTCACAGTAAGAATCCAAGTTCTATGATCATTACTCAGGCCACCCAGTTATCTGAGAGATGCCTCTTTCTCACTTCTTGAAACCTCCTTAAGCAGTCCCTCCTTACCCGCAGCAACCTGACCTCATGCCTTTTCTTACTGCAGTCAGACTCATCTTTTCCTTGCATGTGCTCTCTTTCTACTAGGGGTGGTTTTGATCAGCTGGAGACTGCTCACGAGCAGCTGATCTCAGTCTCTGCTTTGGGGTTTAATTTCTGTAGGCCTAGGTATGTCACTTAGGTGTATTTTGGAAATGCAACATTGATGGTGCCACTTCGTGAAACTATCCCTTCTGCTTGTGCTGTGTCATGCTGTATTTGAATCTTACATTTTATTTTGCAAATATCTGGTTGTTTATGATGCACAAAATGTCACCACCATAAATAGTTTTTGACTGCTTTTTTCGTAGAGTAATGCAGGTGAAATGAAACACTAAGGTTGTTCACTCTTCCCATCTAGGGGTTTTGAAGCCCCTTCATTCTTTTCATCACTTTTGGGCAGAAATGGTAGTGTGAGTAACTAGTTGAGATTGCTATTCATCTGGGAAGGAGAAAAATACCTAGAGACAAACCAAGTGTTATTTGACATCGACCCTCGATGACACAGCCTTCAGTGTCAAAACTCCAGGAGAAATAGCAACACAAGGTAAAGAGTAAGGAAAGAGAAGGTTGCCCCATTACCGCTTTAAGTAAGGAGTCCAGTACATTTTAGGCTTCATTAGGGAAAGTGTGTTGTATTAGTTGATGTCTTCTGTGGTTGTGGACAAGCTAGAGTGACTGAAGGCTTCTTGGGTAGTTGAATGTGATTTGCAACATGGAAAAAGCAAGTGGCTTTTGCTACCAATTCAGAAGATGTTACAAGTGGATTTTGGTAGTGGACCCTGATCATGTAATGTATGTGGGTTACAGTAATAAACTAATGATTGTTTTTAAATATATCTATTGGCATAGGGAGTATTCTTATCTTAAATATAATGCAATTCATATCTAAACCAGTGTTAATCTATCAGACAGCATAGATAAATATTCTCTCTGGGTCACTGTTCAGGAGATAATGACAGTTTTACCTGTATTTAAGATGGAGCAGACCAGCAGGTGGTATATCCGTATCTGCTGCTTCATTGCCATGTCAGTGGTTAACAGCTGCTCTTGGTGGCTCAGACAGCATATCTATCATCTGTAGTATATTAAGTGCTGTAGTTAATGCTGACAATCAAGGCTACAGTAGACAGATGTCTATGTTATTAAGTTGCCTGCTGATTAATGTATATGGTTATAAGTGGTTTATAATGTAGGGGAGTAGGGTTCCTAATGCCTATTGAGATGTATGTAAATGATTGTCTGAATCCCTTATGCTGTTTTGAATGTTCTGTGATGTGTGTTTTGGCTGACATACAGGAAATGCATTTTTGGATTTTTTTTTTATAGGAGGCTAATCAATGTGCATGTAGGCTGTGTGCCACGTGCAGGCAATTAGTCTCAAAGTTCACTACAGTGTATATTTCCTCTCAGGCCAGTGGGTAGCTTGAGAAAGAATAGTTTTTCTACATTTCTGTAATAATTTTGTTAAGCAAAATTTATCTAGTGTTATCAGTAACAATATTTATAGTGAGTTTTTCCTGGCCTGAGGATTTATTTACTTGGTGTTAAAATATTTTTCTGTGTTTTCATTCTATTTCCACAGCCTTAGCCTCTTCACTGCCTCTTCAGTTAAGGCTGAGTTGTAATTTTTCTTAACATTCTCTTGTTGTATAAACATATTTTTAGTAGAGAACTGTTGAATGAATTTGACTGTCACACATGGACATATATATGTATATATGTATATGTGCTCATGCACAGAGTTTCTGTTAACATACACTCCTGCAAATGGTGACATTTATTTAATTAGTCATCACAACGTGCAAAACTCTGGTTAGACTAGGTTATGGCTATGTGCTGTTGAAAACTGTCTTTTTTGGTCATTGTAGTTAAGCTAAAAATTCATCTGAGAATATACACCTATGTAAAACACTGATTCTAAAGAAACAGTATGATTTTGCATATGTTGTGATTCACGTCTGTTTAGATATTTAGAGGTTTAAAAAATTTAATTACATTTATGAACATATCTGCAGTTGCTTATTAGTATTGTACTAGACCTTAAATGCTTCAAGTGTATAGCAAAGTCTCAAGTTGTTGTGAAAAGCCTGTTAGCTGCTTGTGAACTTAGAACTGAAATGATCTAGCAAAGTCATAGCATCCCAACTCTGATGTAAAGGTACACTATATTGCTGTAGGGCAGCCTTACGTTCTCCCCAAGTCTTTTTCCTGTGGTCTTTCTTCTCCATTTCATTCTCCTTCCATTTCTTGCACATCTGTTTGATTATGGGACTCCTGGGGCTTTGGTGTCCCAGCAATAAATTTATGGTACTAATTCAGTATGATGTGGTTCATCTGTATTTTACTCTCAGTGGAATGACAATATTGAAGGCAAAAGCTTCATCCTATTGATTATTCTTCAGTTTTTCTTCCTTATATAAAGGTAGACTTCTAAGTCCTTACTTCTTAAACTTAGAATGAAAGTGTCTAGACTGGCAAGAACACATTGTTTGAGGCACAAATGTATTAGCTTGTAAAAAATCTCAAAAAGATCCTGACCACACGTAGGTCTGGTTCCTGCTCATTTACCCCGTCCTTGCATAGGAAATGTCTCCATTGTTGCAGTATTGAGGTTTTTTTAATGAGAGCATTGGCGAATAAAAAAACTTAGCAGATTGTCAGGATTTGAGAAATTTTGACCTAGAGGTTTTATTTGTCCTATCCTGTTTCATGTAGCCTGTAAAGGGAAATTCTGAGGGTTTTGGTTGTTGAATTTATCAGTTTGAATTTAAAAGATTTTTTAGCAATTTGGAATGTTGTAGACTGACTGACACTTGTCAGGGCAGGCCCAAAGGCAGAGACAAAACCCTGGTATCTGAGGGCTGTGGCAGATAATAGGTGGAACAGGTTGAGCTCTGCTCACTAGCCAGTTTTATTGGCTGCCTTGATAACACAAGGGCAGCTGAAGACAGAACATTTTGGAAACATCACCTCGTTTAAATAGATATCTGTTTAAGCCCCACAGCACTAACCTAAGAGTTCACCAACTTGTTGAGGAAAGATGGACAAAGGTCTGAAATGTATTGCAATTGAACAAGCACTTTTAAGTGGCAACCCAGTTAGAGAAATTTGCTCTAAATAATGCAGCTGTAATTAATTAATGCAGCTGTAATTAATACAGCTGCACTACTGCCATAATTAGTATCTTTTTCAGCCATGACTTCTGTTATGGAAACAAAATACTGTGTAGTAGAATTCTGTTTACACTGGACACTTTGATTTAGCAGTTGAGGCTTTTTGGATTTTTTTTAGCTGGTGGTAGGAAACTCTAATAGGAAGGAATCTAAAAGCCATTTATCGTCTTAATAGCCCCATCATCTTAATTTTAAGCGGTGTTACTGGATCTACTATTTTCAGTAGAACTACTGTTTCGGTGCTTTCCTAGATTGAGCATGGGTTAGCTGGAGTGTTTGGGTACATAGGCAGTGTACCTCTTATATGTAAATGGGAGGTAACCACTAGAGTGAACATCTACTGCAAATCTTGTACAACACCAGAATGTCTAGAGACTAGGCAGGGCTAATTCACCATATACAGTGTACATGGATTTGAGCATAATGGTGATTCTTTACTCTGTGCTGTAGTCGAAGGATGTTCACTTAGCACCTTCCTTTTTACCCTGTTCTGCAGTATCACTACGCCTGCATTTTGTTACTCTGTGTTCAGTTCTACAGTGAATCACATGCCAAAATAAGCAAAGAAAGAGAAGAATTGCAAACCAAAATTCCCTACTACAGACTCTGAGGATTTCAGGTTTGGACATCTGTAAATGAGTATTTTTCTATATATGTTCTTTGTCTTTTGCTGAAGCACCTAAGAATCAGATGTAAGATGCACACGTGTTAACACTGTACTGTTGTGGTAATATGGCATTGTGCTATTACTGATGTTCAGAAAAGAAAAAGAATTATTTTTATTTTGTATATGCTGTTTACAACTGGAGCTTTCAGTTTTGCCAGGTTCAGCCTGATTGATAGCAGAAAAAGTATTTCCTACTTGTTCTCACTTGGAAATTGTGTGTTTTAACAGTATCACAGACTAATCAAGGGAAGTTTGAAGAGGTAGCCCTGCCCTGGTGGGGGACTCCCACTCTTCCTGGCTGCAGTGGAGCCCCTGGCCCCTCATTGTGCCGTGACAGTGGGGAGAACGTGCTGCTGTGTTCCCTGAGATACGACTTTCCTAACAAAAATATTCCTGATTAACTAGCCTTTTAGACTGTAAAACACTTTCTTCAGCAGCTACCTTGCCCTAGCACTACTTTTGCAGCACTTTTTGCCCCGGATAATGTCTTTCTATTTAGACCATGTCTGTTGTTGAAGAAATTAGAAAACTTACGTTTGTGATGATGGTCTGATTCCTTGCTAGTAATAGGGGATGCCTCTGAATTACTGAGTTACTACTGGATGTCAGTAGTATCTGAAAGATGATTTTTGTACTCTGCTGCCATAAGATTTGAAAAGAAGGAGCTCTTTGTCATCTAACTCGACAGAAGTATTGAGATACAATTTATAATTAGCTTTTTTCCTGTAGTTGCCAGTGTAAGTGCTCGCATGAGTCACTTTTTAATCCAAGGCATAAATGAAATTAGAAAATTGCCATGGATGCTTAAATTCCCTACTTGCTGTAATGAAATAGTTTGTGATGTTTTCTTTTTTTTTTCTCTTTGTCTTGGAGATCTATTTGAGTACAGTTTAAAGTGATTTTCTGGATGTGTTAGTAAAATTGTCAAAGCAGATTAAGAGACATTATAGTGACAGCTGTGTGATGAAAAATTCAGTTTCTTATTTCCAAGGAATTGTTACTCATCATGAGAGTCATCTAGCATCTCCAGGTCTTGCTCATTTTACATGTATCTTTAGATTCTCCCGAGGTTCTAAGTAAAAAAACACAGGAAACTTTTAATTTTTTTATTTATTTCCTTGATTACATTAGTCCATGCTTCATTTCTGGTCAGGTAACACAATAATAATAATGACCTTTTCTTCCATAAAAACTTGCAGAAGTGCACTGAACATCTGCACATAATGAATCCATTCATCCAAAGAAAGCTAAGTGACTTATTTATCATGCTGGATTTGCAAGAATTTCTGCTTTTCTACAGGCAGCTTCAGCAGTTTGCTACCACTGATGTCAAAATCCTGTATCCTGTTCATCTAATAAAGCAAGGTAGAGGATAAATACTATCCATCTTGATTAAAGATTAGCAGGTAAATGTTTGTATAGTGAAATGAAAGAAGGGCAAGTGTTCTCTGCTTTTGTTGCTTACTGAATTACTATGACAGTCACAAAGCACCAAGTGCTGCCAGTGCATCCTGGAGGATGCAGCAGATGGGACTTGGGCCAGGGAGAGGACACCATTCAGTGTTAAAGTTTGTACTGGGCTGGTGCTTAGAGTCTATGGTCAGTAAAGCCTTGAGAGCAGTGGTTCAGCTGTTTAACAGTATGGGGCTCAATTCAGTTACCTAAACACGCAGTGGCATTTGAGACATGCTGCAGAGGATCTGAGACATCTTCACAGACAGGTTGGTGCTGCAGGAGGAGACCTGCTCTATGCCCCTTTGGACAGGCAGCTGGGAGCTAGCATGGGTATTATAGGTGACACTAGACAGTTATGCCTAGTGACTTGGCTATGTGTGATGTTTTTGATGAGTGGATTGCAACTTAGTTGTTGATTTAAACATTAATTGAATCACTATCTGTGGATTGTATTGACTAGATATGCACTGTAATGGTAGTGTACACAACTGGTGCATCTGTGGACACCTGTGTATGGACACCTAAATGGAAATGTCTGTCTTTCTGCACACCTTCAGTTCTGCAGAGCAATATACATTGCCCCAGATGTAATATTTTAATTTAGACATGGCACAAGAGGATCTCAATTGGTTTGAAGTTGAGGAGGGAAAGTAGTGTTCACTGAAACTAGTGGAAGAGGGACTCAGTGGATAAAATTAATCTTCCACAGAGCAATAGGGCAATACAGCAAAGTTAGCTCTGTTATAACACAAACTTCTGAATAGGAACAGATTAAAATAGAAGGACATAATCTATTCTGTTCTAAGGCTATATGTTTGGGTGGTGGGGTAGTGGAACAGGTTGCCAAGAGAACTTGTAATTGCTCCATTTCTGGAAGTGGATGAAGCCAGGTTGAATGGAATTCTCAGACCACTTGGTCTAGTGGAAGGTGTCCCTGCCCACGGTAGGGATTGGAACTAGATGATCTTTAAGGTCCCTTTTAACCCAAGCCATTCTATGATTCTGTTCCATAATAAGAAAACAAATCCTGCTCACTCTTGCGGGGTCAGTGTTTTCATTTTGGTGACTTTCTGGTTTGAGTAGCTTCCGCAGGGTCCCTTGCTACTCTGGGATGCTCACCTGCCTTCCTCCTTTCTTCCTGTGTGTCTTACTTTTGCACCTCCTGTGGCCTGGAAGGTTTTCCCCACGTTAGCACAACCCACTGCCTTTGGAGAGGGAAGAGTTTTCTCCTCCCACTAGTGACTTCCACCCCCTGCAGTGTGCTGCAGCTGGGAGCAGGCAGGCAGAGACCCTCCCTTCCTGCATCACACTTGCACAGAACAGAGCAACCTTATAACGTACTCCCACAGGAAACCAAATAAATAAAACAGATACCATTCATCCCAGACTTCATGGGGGTAGAGAAGGAAATGGACAAAGCAATGGAGAAGTCATAGTGCTTTATAGAGGAGTATACCAAGAATCATTAGACAAGACACTGGTAATGAAGTAGCAGGAGGAAGAGTAGATGATGGGAATTGGGATGTTATGTTGAAAGGGAATCTTGAAAGTCATAAATGAACCAGAGGGGATGGAGACTAAGCCAAAGCCTCGAATTTGAAGGACTTGCTGGAGACTTCAGTGACAGCAAAACTAGTAAAAGGGACAGCCATGAAATTGCTGGGAACAGCAGATAAAATGCAAGGAGCGAAACACAGCTTTTCACTGTTGAATTTACCTTACAAATGATGGGAAAAAGGAATCTGAGAAGCAGCTGAGAAGGCTGATTAGGATCAAATGTGGGGTTTTAGAGAAGGAGGGAGGTCCCAGCAGACTGATACTTTAAATGCAGCTCCCCTGGATATATTGAATCAGTCTGCAAATGCCTTCACTTAGTTGTCGGCAAAGTTGCTAGTTTTCAGATTCTATTTCTCCACCACTTAACAAAAGTCCATTCCTGATGAGTATCAATAGCTCTTATGGAAGTCAATGTTTTGAGAGATTGGGCCCAGAAAAGACAAGGGAAAGGCATCTCTGCTCTGACAGATGAGCTCAGGACAGAGATCAATAGCACAAGCCTTGGTGCTATGATAGAGCTAAGAAAGGTGGAAATAATTTTCTTCTTGCTGTGTTGCTTGTTTTATCCTAAGTTACACTAGGCTGTTAAATCTTGTATGGAAGGGGAGAATTTCTCTGTCACATAGAGTTTTGTTATAATATTATAATTGTGTTATAATTATAAAATAGGATTTTAAGTCTATTATCAATGTGTTCAATTTATGTTTTTCCTGCACTGAAAATGGCTATAACTTTTTCCAAACTTCGTGGATGGATTTTGAGCAAACCCCCAATGACTGGTGGTGTTATGAGAGCAAGGGTGTAGTCAAAGGAAGCAGTGAGAGTCACTTTTTGGCTATAGTGGTCCTGTTAGTTGTGCTGCGCTGCTGTAGTACAGCACACAATGTAAAAAGGAGTGCAATGAGGCAGGAATGAAATCAAGATAATTTTTAGTTTGGTACAGTGTGAAGCATTTAATGTGCAAATGTGCCGATAAGATAAGCTGCCTGTGGCCTAAGATTTCAGAAAAGAGCAGTGATTTCAGACACCTCAGTTTTTATGGTTCATTAAAATCTGTCCCTGTTCCCATATGTCAAGATGGACACCCAGAGGCACCAGTTCTTTGAGAACATTTAGGCATTATCCCTTTATTCTGAGTCCAGGGTCACAAAGGTTGTCTGCAGCCTGGTAATTCGCAACAGAAAGAGGAAAACTGGGTCAGAAAAATTCTTAAGGGATTCCTGTTCCATGAGATTGAGGCATTGATGTTGTCAAGCCATTTGAAATTTCAAGTTATTCTTTCTTTTCCTTCTCTGTAGCAGTAATTCTAAAAAGTACAATCAATTGCAAGTTCAGGCAGCATTGGAATAAGTATCAGTAACTAAGGGAAATAGTACTCTTGTATGCCAGTGTATTCTGAAACCAGCCCAGGCTTCTCTGTTCCAGGCACATTTGGAAGGTTTTATTTCATCACCTTTTTGAGCTGAGAAACAGTTGTTATATTAGAAAAGTCTGATGGCAGTGGTAACACCTGGTTTAAGACTAGCAGAAATGTTGGGGTCTTCATCAGCATGGACACCTGCACCTGAGCTCATGTCTGGACTATTCCATGTAGTCAGTGTAGAAAAGACACCTGTGGGATTAATGCATTTCATGCAAAATGCAAAGGAAAAATAATATTTAATGAATTGTTCCTTAAAGGTGGTACTTTATCATCACTGAATTTCAAGTGTCTTAAAATAGCTCATGTGTAATTGTTTGTCCCTTGTCTGACATTTAGCAGGAGAACATCCCAGAATCTGGGAGCCCAAGAGAGATGTTGATTTTTTGATTACTTAAAAAACAGGGGAAGAAGCTTGAACTGCTCAGATCCATTGACTTATTCTATGTTGTAGAGCATGGCTGTGCATATGCTTTTTATCTTGATTGCAGAAAGGTGAAATCATGTGCAACTCTGAATAGACGTATTACAAATCAGAAATCTTGAAGCCTTCCACAGTCCCTGCTGAAGACTATCAATTTCAGTGTGACCAGGGTGGAACATTTAGAATATTATTTAACTTTTGTGTTACAGTAACACCTACAGGGTCCAGAAGAGTCAGAGTTTCATAGCCCAAACACAGATGAAACAGACCTATCTCAAAAAATTTGCAGTATACATATATTTATCGGAAAGAATAATCTAAACTTAAAAGCGCAGGACAGATTACAGATATTACCACATAACTAGAGCACCGCAGTAAAAAGTAATTAGATTAAAAAGTCTGATTTTTTCAAGTGTGGATCATTTTATTGTAAACACAGACAAAAGGTAACAGAACAAAGGGTCCTACTCAGCATAGCGTGGAGGATGGTTTATGGCACGAAGTTTGAGTGGGAATAAATAAGATATGACATTAACAATTGTGAGATTTCTCAGTATTTTTAAAAGCAGTGGTTCAATTCATCTATCACATCACTGATGAGCCATGACGTATATTTATAAGCCCTGACTTTAGATCTAACTTAGTAACTTTTATTTATTGTGTTTCAAGTATTTAATAAAATATAGTTTGAGAATTGTACAAGTGTAGTAATCTTCAGTTGAAGTCTTGTAATGACTCATGTAAAATGGATTTAAGGGCACTTACAATTTTTTCCATTTCTATGTTATTTAGGGGTCAAAACTAGGGAAAAGTATATCAGACGTCATGAGTAACTTAGAAATTTTTTTTCAGAAGACTAGGCAGTATATTATGATGGTGGCATTGAACATCCCTGTACTTGGTATAATTGCTCAAGGCTGTTAGCAATACATCCCTGCATACAGAGTCTTTTGTGTCAAATTATGTGCAATTCAGTAGTGATGGAGATGTCTATTTTCTTTTATAAAGGCAGAAAGTTTTTCTGCAGAGAGGCTGGTTTAGTCATAGTCTGCAAAGTGTTTCAGACCCTTGGTGAAAAGTCTCACTCCACAAAGCCCTCGACTGCTACAAAGTGAGAGTGAAGTATCTGATCTTACAGATTTATTATTCTCATTCAACTGTCTCTTCTTTCTTTCTTTCTCTCCTAGACAAAACCAACAAAGGAGGAATGATAG
>JAOXXN010000446.1:66924830-66940449 GCA_026770055.1 Myrmophylax atrothorax | reverse complement strand
AAAAATTCTTTTGTATATTTATGAAGTTCTGTGGGTTAAAACAAAATTTAATGCTTCCAATTCTGATATTTTTATACAATCTCTATTTTTATACAATCATTACCACCCTACCTGCCCCACCCTGCAGCAATGAAAGATTTTAAATGTAAATAGAGGTGGAGGCAAGGCAGTTAACCAAGTACTTACACATTTATTGGCTGCTTCATCAAGCAGTGAAAAACTCAATTTGAAGAATGTTTATCAAAAAACACAACTCCATTTTGGAAGACCTTAGAGGATCCTTGATATTCTATGTTGAAAGGGACCTCTGACAGTCTCTAGTCCAATCCCCTGCTCAAAGTCAGACTCGCTTCATAGCTGTAGCAGGTGGCTCTTGGCTTGGTGCAGTTCAGGTCAGTAGATCTGCAAGAGTGGGGAATCCACAGCCTCTTTGGACAGCCTACTCTAGGGCTTACCATCTACAGATCTCCACTGATTAACACAGAAGTTGCATATTTGGTTTTCTTTGAAACTAATCCATTACCATCAAGACAAAGTTGCTAAGGACTTGCTTCCAGTCTCTCCAACTTCCTAACCAGTAAACGACCCAAGGAGCATTAGATCAGCAGTGCAGAATAACCCGTAAGTGTATTAATCCACAGGTTGGGAATTGTTGAAGGCCACTTTTCAAAGAGGTTGGTGCCGCTTTTTGAGCGGCTTCTTTGTCTGGGATGCAGAAAATATCAGCAATGGATGCAGACTTGTGGTTGAAATGTGTGACTAGAGGGAATTGTCTCTGAACTGCTAATACCCTTTTAAAATGTTTTTGCTTGAAAAACCTGTTTGTAGAGGTTTGCTGATTTAGTTCCTTGGAAAGAAAAGCCTAAGTGAGGGGAGCTGATTTTATGTTTTTTGCAGTCTGCTTTTTCTTTGAGAAGTACTGATTCAAGAGAATCACAGCATCTGGGGGAATACACCAATTCTAGTAGTGCTTTCCCCATGAAAGGCTTTTGTAGTGCCAGATTGACCTGACCAGTCTATGAGATCCATGGAGAACCAGGATGTTCCTCTCCAGTGGTAGATACAGCTGTGTGAGACAAATGAGATTAATAACTCTCTGGAGGTGCCCGTCTTACCCGGAACTATAGAGTGTGCCAAGTGCAAATCTTAGGTGAGACTTAACTTCTGCAAGGCTGAAGTCAGAGAGGTGAAATTTTTTTTTCATCATATTTTAGAGCAGTTAGTATCTATTCCTTTGATTTTTTTGCATGTGTAAATTGCTTTGGAAAGCTACCTGGCAGTTATAGGGAAAGGAAAGAAACTGATAGAATGAGCTTCTTAAAAATCATGTGTGTGAAGTGTTCCCTCCCTAGGGAGAGAACAGCTGGATTTGGTTGCACTTTTGTGGCATTCACCTGGCAAATGATCATTAAGGATCCAGTTGAGCAGATGTGATCTCTGTCACATACAGAGATGGAATCACTTCTGTTGTTTTGAGCAAAACTTTCATGTAGCAGTATCTTGGCTATTGACTTCTGTGTTAAGTTTAGCCCAGCCCATGATTAGAAGCACAGAGGCCTCTGCTCCCTCAAGGTAAAACTTGCAAACTTCTTAGTAATCTAAGAGTTTTTGCATATGCACATTTTCAAGAGAGATAATGGTTTTTCACATATATGACTGAACTAGATTCCCGCCTGGTACTGTTCAAATGCAACCCACAGCAATGAGATTGAACATGATTTCTTAAGGATGAAGAATTGCATTGTGGAACTGTGCTTTTATGAAAAAAGCAAGCTGGATGCTTGTTTCATGTGAAACAAAGTTCTTGGAGCCTGTATGAGTTCAAGTGCTATTTTAAGTTCATTCATAGATGTCCATGATCTTGCTGACCTTTTAGTCTTGCCACCCCTGATGCCAAATAGGATGAAAAGACAGATTCTCAATGAAAATGACATTTTTGTCTATGACTTAAACTTCCATTAGTGAAACAGACACAGCACTGAACACAATCAAGTGAAAAGGAAATGTTTTAAATTGGTATGGACTTCTTTTACTGCTATCTACAGCCGTGGTAGAGCTGGACATGTGGACAGTATTTGTGTTTTCGGATCTTCACTCTTTTCTCTCTCCCAAACCTAAGATGCTACTGGAATGGCTTCAGAGCCAAGAGGATTTAGAACTAAAACCCAGGATCAATATTAAAGTATGTTTGTCGATGTGTACACAAACATCTGTTTTGTTGGTCAGTACAGAATTAAAGCTACAAATTTTTTGGAATTATGTCTTTGTCTAACCTATCCTTATGTTGTGAGTGTCTGTCTTTCACCAGACTTTTGAGATGTGGTTATATCCTTTTATGAACCATTTGTTCATTAGTGCAGCAGCAATCATGGAAATAGGTCACAGGCCCTTTGGAGTTAAGCTGTTATGTCCCCACAGAGAACAGCACTTAAATATCAATAGCGTAACCGGGAAAACTCGGCAGTTATTTCCCTGTTTTCTGCAATTCAATGAGGAGTTGTTCGATGCAGACCCTGTTGCACTCCAGATGAATGGTGGTGATTGTGAGAAAATGATCTCCTATTAATGCAAGATGTCACACTGAGAACAAAGACTAGTTCTTACCATGATGGGATGAGCTCACTCTAATCCCCAATTTGGGAGACTTTGATGCTTGTCCAGGTGCCAATTTTTCCATATACGACATACCAGAAAGAACTTTAAAAAACTGCAGAACAGAGCAGTGTTAAACTGATTCATGGCTTCTGAATCTCAAGGTCATATTGGGTGAGATGTCATATAATTACCCTTTCACATACTGTTTCCCAGAGAACCAACTTTCCTGTCAACAGTTTGAGCTTTCAAGGTGCTAAGAAAATAATTTGTATTAAATTTATCACCACAAGTAAAGAATTGCAGGCCTCTTTTTGAAATCCCCTAACTGTTTCAATTTATGCTTGCATAAATGTCTAAAACATACCAGTTTAATTAAAAACAGCTTTGCCTCCAGGTTTTCTGAATTGTAGAACTTACATCCCCCTCCTGGGATTTTGGTAGGTGGTCAGTGAAATCCTGGGAAGACTCTTTGCCTTCCTGGGTCGTTGTTCCTCTGCACTGCCCACTCATCTATTAAAATGGGAAGGACCAGAACAGAATGACTGTTCTGTTTGGTGACCTATTATGAATTGAATGATAACTGAAGATTCTGTAAAAATTTATTTGGTTATAAAATCATAACTAAAAAGAAGACACTGTCATCGTAGGTTGGAGGTTTAGAAGTAGTGAAATAGCCAGTAGGATTTTAACCAAATAATCCTGTAAGCATATTCTTTTCTCTCTCTGATTCAGTAGTGTTGAATGTTTTATGTTTCCTATTTCACTAATCTGCTCATTCTCTTGGTCCATTATCTCTTGACATGTAACTGTCTTTGGTCCAAGATCCTTAAGAAAGCATTTGGAAAGTCAAGCACCAAGGTCTAATAAAAAGATGTATTGCTCATTGCTCTAAACCTAAACTTTTTCTCCCTTCTGATCTGATGCAGATGGCAAACAGAGGAAGGTCTGGTGCGTGTCGTCCCAGTGTCCTGCTGTTCCCCCTTTTGTATGTGCAGAATCCTTTCTTTGGGGAAAGGAGGGGGAGGGCAGAAATATTTCTTGTGCTGTATATCCCACCAGAGTAAAATATGAACATTGCATAAGCAGTAGGATCAAAGGTTGTTATTCTAATTTTGAAGGTTATAGGGAAGACTTTTTTGGGAGGTGTGTACAAGGTCTCAAGAGAATCAACTCCCAGAAGAAAAAAAAAAATTTGAAATAGTGCTGGAACTGCCAGACTCTTATTCCTTAGGGAATAGAAGTTTTCATTATGTATGCTGCTTGTAAGGACTAAACCCTCAAAATTTTTGTTTTCAGTTACGAGTTTATTTTAATGCATGTATGCTGTAATGTAAAGTATAGACAGATCAGTTTAGTAAAGGAGAACTAGGATGATGTGCCAGAAAGATGAAACCATTAAGATAAAATCCAAAGTAACATTCCTTATACCAACTAGAGGCCTGTAAAAAACCCCCAAAACAATGCCAAAATCATTGGCAGTTCAGAAGCACTGTATTGGAAAGATGGGGCACATTTTGAATATGACAACACAGAAGTAGAGAAATTGCAGAAAGACACAAAACAAATGTAGTATTTACCTCAATTTTAATGGCAACTTAGAGTTATGATTTGTGTTTGGGTTACCAATGGTGTGTTATTGATGAAAGGCTAGAATGAGTCTGGCTAAATCACTAATTTCTGAAACATGCTTTTGCTTACTCTGGAGACTATTCTTTGTTTTTCCTATCTTTAATTAACTCTGGATGCAGAATCTTTGTGGGTTATCATCAGATGTTATCTCAGGAACTTTTCTGAAGATTTATGATTACTGCCTTTAATTAATACTGTTGGAAAGACTGTCAACATCTGTGGTTATCATCATAATAAACAGATAACAGGAAATTTGGCAATATTGCTGTTCTTTGTGTTTCTTTCAGAGGTGCATGTGTGTTCTTAGGTGACACAGAAGGAATTTGATACCTGCTATGGTACCAGCCTATACTGGCGATGCCTGGCAGTGTAGCAATGTCTCTTCAACAGCCTTGTAAACTATGAACAAAAATTGCAGCACTCCTTGAAAGCACAACTCCTCTGGCCCTGTCCTCCCTTCCCAGCATGCTGCAAAGCTTCACATCATAAACATAGCTTGCTTGCTGCTAGATCTTCTAGCAAGGCCTGGCCTGGTGTGTTATCAGCTAATGAAATCCCTCTGATTTCATATGACACTTGTGAGCTCCTCTGGGACACTGCTGCTTTGGGTTACTACTGATTCTCAAAGGCAGAGCATGTCAAAAGCCCAACTGCAGGTATAGATGGCTCTTCTAAATAATAGTGATTTAAGCAGTGCTGTGAACCCCTGCTAATTATATTTCTATCACTCATCAGCAGTAGGCTTTTTGTATTAGTCCTAATGTGGAATTGGTGTTATTGTAGCCCAGTGGTGTTATTTTAGTGCTCTTCTGTATAAGGTACTCATTGACTGAAGTGCTTGAAATCAACCCTTTTTATATTGTTTTGCTGGAGCAGTTCAGTCTAACAAAAATGAGATGTGAGCCACAGCAAGGAACAAGGGGCTATTTGCACTACAAAATTGAAGGCCAAGCACAATTTAAATGGACAAGTAGGCAAGTTACTGAGCTGGATTCTGAGCTGATGGGTGAAGTGCTGTAAGTTAGTGTAAGTAAGTGGATGTAAGTGGATCTGGCTGAGTCTGAAGGAGCAGAAATTATATCCTTAAAAAGAAGTCCTAATTACAGTAGTGTAAGCGATGCTAGGACACTTTTAAGCACAGTTATGGAGAAGATTAGCTTAGACACCAACATGTAAAAGTTACATTGAGTGCTGGGAGAGAGCTGTTTAACAGATATATTTATCTTAGTTGCTTTTATTGCTGAAACCCTCTCTCTGTTTTTCTTCAAGTTTGGAGTGCTGCATACATGGTACGTAGCAGATGCCAAGTTCTGTGCATTCTCCGAGCCCCATCAGCCTTCTGATGGCTAAATTTTCCTCTCTGTTCATGTAGGATGCATTTAGTGAATGGGAAGGGCTGCTGCTCTTTCAGGCATTCCTGAGGCAGCAGAGGAGCACAATGTGCCGTTTCTATCCTGCATTTTCCTTATATGTCATTAGCTGTCAACTTGAGTTGCTGAGCTTTGCCATTTCTGTATTATGCCCTCCTGTTCCAGAACATCTCAGCCAAGGCAATATATAAGATAGCAGATAGTATCTAGGATTTTTAAAATATAGGCATGTGTTTTCAGACTCAAAATCTTAAGTACTAAAGAGCCAGTGATGGAAAAGGTAACTTAAACTGTGGTCTGGTTCAATAAGAGCCCAAAGAGAATGAAACTGCCAAGACTGTGCTGTCAATGATTGTATATTGATTGTGTGACGTTAATAGAACTTTTCAAGGCTTTGCACACAATAAGGTCATTGAGACGTTGGTTTTCTACCTCATGCTATTTTTTGCTTGCTTTTCTCTACTTGCTTAATGCAATAATAATAGTGTATGGGGATCAGTAAAGTAATTCTCTTTGTTTAAATATGCCAAGCCAGACATCAACATTGTTGTTTCTGCTCCAGTGCCCTTTCAGTTCTAGTTTGTGCAGGATTATGTGAAACTCCTGTGCGCATTAGTTGTTAATACAACTAATTTTCTCCACTTCATTGCTTGACTAAGTTCTGCTGCCTCATGACACAAGCACTTGATTAAAATTAGATTTGTTCATACTAGGACAAGAAGCACTGAAGAGGTGGTTCTATACCGGGGAAGCACGTGCCTATCCATGGATCACTGATGCATTTCATTTATTTGGCAAGATTTGTTTTGGATTGGTTTGGGGGATGGAGAGAGTACTTCAGCCCCTCTTCAGTTCTGACAGCAAAGACAACAGTAACCCTGGCAACTAAGGATGCAGAAATACCACTTAGTCCTTACTCATAAGTCAATAGGGTTTCACCTGAGTAATGAATTATCAAACCTCTCAGCATGTGACTGAAGAGACTATGAAACAAATCGGGTGCTGTGGTTCAGATAAAGGATTAGTGCAGCAGTTAACTGCATGGCTGCGCAACTGGAATAAATTTGGTCAGGAATTTCCAGCCAAAGTTTTTTCTGTCTGAAACTGCTGATTCACAGAAATCAGAACTGTGGGAGAAGGTTCATTTTCATCTTCCATTTAAAAACAAAACCAAGTAACTGTTTAAATATCTTTCTTTGATATTTTCTTAACAAAAATGTTCAATGCTTAGCAGAAAAATGTTTTAGTAGGTAAAAGATGTTAATCTGGCAGCTGTGTATCATGGAGTGTTTTGGAGCAAGCAGCTGCCAGAAAAAACCCTGTGTTTCTTGTCTTGGTTTGTAGGGTTCAGCTGGGTAAGCTGGTGGGTCTGAGTTGTTTCATAGCTGTGTGAATGCCAGGTCCTGGAGGAGGGAAGAGGCTGAGAGGAAGGAGCGGAATCATCCTTTTTGACTTTTTCGACTTCAGGCTCCACTTGGGCTGAATGGAGTAGGTGAAGTCATGCCTTGAGTTATGGTTTTGCTTTGCAGCAGTCTTGGAAGACCTCTCTCTCATTTGGATTTTTTTGTTTGGGGTTATCCTTTTTTTTTTCCAATTTCATTTTCTGTCACTGTGGCAGAAGCCCTTATATCCTTCTGGACTTGGAGCAATTTCCTACCCATTCTACATTTACACTTACAGTAAATAGTAAGGAAATTCTTTGATATTTCTAGCAGGGATTTTTCTTTACTATCCTGAGAGTCATTCAACATGATGGCATGGCAGTAATTGTTTTTTTGTAGCCCAAACATCTCCAAAAGGTGTGGAGTGGAGTATAGCTGCCTGTAACAGGTCCATGAGCATACACAGCCTTTCATTTACTGTCAGACCTCTTAGTGTGGGGAAGGTTGTTCAAGTTAAGCTGCTGTGGACATTTTTACAGCATGGTGGAGTAAATATTTCTTTCTTTTCCTTAAACTACTCATTAATATAGGGATGGCCAGACAAATATCAGTTGGCTTGGGAGGGAAAGGAAGACATGGCAATAGGGTCAGGCCAGAAGGATAAGCTGACTTGAGTGAAGGTGGAACGGGCAGAAGGTTAGCCAGGGTCTGCTGCCATGTTGACTTATAGCACTGTTTGCCAAATGAAGCCTGGGCACAGAGAGTGCAGAGATACAGGTGCAGCAACAGGCAGGGCAGCACCACCTGCTGAGGGCAATTTTTAATTGCCAGTTTTGTAATTGCCTTAATAATTAAGCAGCCAGTTTTAAGTAAACCAAGCCCTGTTTGGTGACTTGACATACATGTGTGTGGGGCTGATGCAGAAAAATAGGTTTTGATACAAAATATATAATTTTGAAGTAAATGTAGATATGTTAGAAGGCTTGAGAAAAGCCATGGCTGAAAGAAACAGGAGCAACTTTTGCTTTGTTTTTCCTTGTCTTTCCGGCATTGCTTTCTGATTCAGTTATTCCTTAGTTCCCAGTTTCTTGTTTTGTTTTTAAGCTGCTTTCCTGCACATTAGGAGATGTTTTCAGGTAATCTATAAAACCCTGTTCCTTTGCCTTTTCCTATGCTCATATATACACATATATAAAAGAGAATTTACCATTACAGTTCATGTCATGTCATCTTGAAAGGTATTTTCAAGGCTAGAGAACACAATGTTTTATCTTTTTCACTGTTGTACACTAGTCCTACCTTCTGAAGCTAATCCATCTGCTGACTCCTGTTAAAATTGCTAGTACCTATTCTCATTTTATCGCCTTAGTTTTTTTCTTTTAAGTGTCTGTCTAATAGAAATCCAGCTTAGCCATACAGGGCATATTGAACCTTGCAATGTCTTGCTATATTAGTTTGGCAAGTTCAGTGGGGATATATAAGCAGCCCAACACTCATATGAAAGATTTGCCTCCTGCAGGAAAATCCTTGAAAACTTAGCCAAATGTTCTCAGAACCCAGGGAAATAAAGCTGGGATCTTAGAGCAGCTAATTGGATCTTGTGCTACCCCTGTGGTTTTCCAACAACTGAAAAGCATCAGTAATGTTTTTGTATGTTTGGGGTTTCCCTGTTGTTTCCCCCAGAATCCCTTTCTTGGCATGATTTTTTTCTTAAGAAACAGGAAAGAGTTTAGGAAAGAGTTATAGCTACTACCGAAGTCTAAATCTGTCTTTTCCATTTATTGTGTGTTGAAGGCCTGTCAAGAAAGAATTTATCACTTTAAAAGAATATGCAGATAGATATTAAGGAATCATTTTGCTTCTGTAGATAGTAAGTGTTAAAAATAATTTGTGGAGTTCATAAGGCAAAAGATTCTTAAGGACAACTGTGTTGTTGTGACATATTAAAAAGAAAAAAGTAAAAAAGGCTGGAAATGGAAACATTTAGAACTTGGTAGGTGAACCATTTAGTTGTGCTGCCAATATCCTGCATGCCCTTTGCTCTCACTTCTAAAATGAGTTTTGTGTTGAAGGAGACAATGGTTAGTGGTCCCTCGTCCTCTATCCTACGCCCAGGCAGGAGTTCCTTGCTCTCAGGATGGCGTGGCTGGTGCCCACGATGTTGCCAGCACATTACTGGTTGCCTGGAGGCTGCTGCTTATGTTTTTTGGAGAGCCAGCCAAGGTCACAATAGTACTCCACCACTCCCTTTAAGTTTTCAGGAGTGGGAAGGTTTAGTTTAGTTTGCTGGCCCACCCCCAGATTGTTCTGGTTGCTCTGTGTGCTGTTGCTTTGGCTTCATACCAGTGTGACTGCCAGGTTTGCAGCTGTGCAAGTCCTGCAAGTCCACCATTCCAGGGAGACCGTTCCTTCTCCCTAGCATTTGTTCAGTGCCTTTGTTACACTTGTGTTTACGTGGACAGCTTCAAAACCTGTGAGTGAGCATTTTAGATCCCTTCTGAACTGACTTCTATTCTGTTTGATTATTACATGAGCCATAATGTTACTTTGTGCAGTCAGAACTCGTTTAAACAAGTCCCTAAATCTTCAGGGTTGCCTCCAGCAATACCTCCAACATGATGGTGTAGCAAAGGGCACCTAGGATTCTGTAGCATCCCTCATCCAAGTGTACTATTATATTGGATATATTTGGACTTGCAGCAGGAACCACAACTTGTAAAGAAAAATTTAAGGAAAGGCAACTAATAAGTCAGACGTGGGCAAGAAACTATTCTGGGTATGTCTTATCTAGAGAAAAAAGTTTTGTACTTAACCTATGTCTAAAGCTGCCCTTAAGGCTGAGTCCAGTTCATTAAACTTTCACATAAGCAACAACGCTGACCTGGAGCATGGTGGTTCATGGTTGCTCTCCTTTGAATGTGACAGCACTGCTGGTTGTCATCTCTCCTTTTCTAACAGGGCTGGGTAGTGGAAAGAGATGCTGCATGTGCTGAAGCACCTCTGGTAATATACCCCAGGGGAAGAAAGAAGCCCACCAGACACTGTTTAAATACAGGCCTTTGGTGTTCAGCTGTGCTTAAATAGCAGTACTTGTCCTCCTTTGCCTGGAGTGATACATCAGGTTAGTGCTTGTGATTGCTGTGGCAGTTTGGTTCATTGCAGATCTTTAATCTTACAGTGCAGATCTAAAACATTTTTTCTCAAAGTTTCCATCTCTTACATGGAGTTGGTGTTTTTGTTTTTGGTTTTTTTTTGTGTGTGTGTTTGCATGTGTTCAGTGATGGTTTTTGTTTTTGTTTTTTTTTTGCTATTAAGATCACCTTATTTTACTGCAGTATGCTAATGTATAGGGTTTGGAGTTTTTGAACAAAGATTTATTTTGTTTTATTCTGTTTCCTGCAGACAGATGCCTGCACTAAATCAAAGGGTTGAAATGAAAATGAAAACTAGTGACTTCCACAAATCAAAACTACGATTTTCTTGATGATTGCTTGGACTTCCAAATAGTGGAGCATTTAAAATGATCATTGATGCTCATGAATAATAGCATTTGTAAAATTGTGATGAGTTTTGGAGCAGCTTGGGGGTGTATGAAATTTCTGTCTAATCACTTTATTTAAATGAAAAGTGACAGGTAGGTATTATGTCACAGCAATGTCACTCTGCTTCTAACAGTCCTTCAGTAGACAGGAATCCTACATAAGGCAAACCTAACCATCCAGGATACAGTCTTATTTTCATGCAATTACCAGGAAGGCTTATTGGCTTTCCTTAGCCAAGTAGGATGTGATGTGGAATAGCAGCTGCAACATCTCAGACTTGACTTCATTGTAGTTTGGATCTTCCCATTCCACATAAAGGCTAAAGTGTCCTGTTTATTTATGATGAAACTGAAAAAAAGGAAAAGAAAAAAAGAGAAATTATTGAAGTTGATAAAATCTTTTTTGCCTTCTGAGTGCACTTTAAAATTTTGAAGGTAATTCAAGTACCTGGATAAAACTGAACATCAGTGAAATTCAGATCACTTCATAGCAAAACTCAAAGACTTTGGGGAGACCGTTGTGTCTTTGTGCTTCAAAAAAAATCCACTATTGGCAAATCAGCTTTTTAAGATATCCTTACTTACTGTGTTTTCATTGTTTAGTTCTGAAAATCACTGAATCTGGGTTAAGAAAGTGTAAAACTGTTTTCTCCTTTCTGTCAGATTTGGAAGGGTTTTTGCCAAGTGTGAGTTTGCAGTTGATACAGCCAGCTTTCTCCACATACCATATAATGTGCAAGGATGGAAAGGTGACCTGTGATACCTTGGGTATCCTTAGTGTGCTATCACTGGGTAGATTCACCCGTGCTCCCTAAATGTGATGCCATCTAGCTTAGCTCTTCTCCCTTTCTTTTGTGTCCCTGAGTTTCAAACCCATCTCTTAGCCTTTCACTTGGGCCGAAGTAGTTCAGTAAATGTGGCTACTCAGGGTTTTTCTTCAGATTGATTTTAGTGTGCACTTATAGACTTGTGAAGCAGTGAACGTGAGAAATCTGGAAAGTGAGAGCCAGCATATGGAGCTAGCAAATGAAGATGGGAACGATAACTAAATGTTGCTTTGGGGAGACATGATGCTAAGCATTTGGCTTTTCAGTTTTACAACTTAGACTGAGGAAAGCTCATTTATACTCTTCAACCCAGTGATCTGTCTTCTATCTGTTAATTGGAAATATGATTGCAGTTTACATAAATATTTTCATACGATAACTGTGTTGGCAAAAAAGGGAATAGCATATTGCTTCCACCAAATATCCCATGGCTCGCAGTCACTTTCTGCATTTTCCTAAGGATACATTAAATTATTTCTTTACTTTCTCTATGTTGAAGTATCTTATTTGTGGGCAAGGTTCATGGAATCCATCATAGGGCACTTATTGCTCTTAATGATACAGATACCATAGGGCAGTGGGCAACGAAAAAGCAAATATATTTTTTGTTTTGTTCTGATATTCAGGCCTTCTTTATTACATTTTTCTCTACCATTCCTCGAGTTTTCTCAAAGTGTTAGTAATGTTGATGTTCTTGATTACTTTTGTGGAAGGTTTTATTTTTTTTCTTTTCTACTTTCTGAAGGAAAAAATATTATCCCTCTTCAATAAAGGTGTTCGTAGTCCAACTTTTCCACTTAAGAAAGCGAGCAACATACTTTTGTAGGCAAAGTCAGAGAGCATCAGTAGTTATAGGGGAGAGACACCAGTGAAAGAATTAAAAGCAACAGTTGACCAGATTATGGTTTTGTCAGAAACAAAAAAAGGGACAGGTCTAAACAAAACAAAACAAAAATCTACTTTGCACTAAAACTGTTCACATTAGTGCCACTGAAATGTATGATGCAACAGCACTTCTGAACAGTCTTTCAAAATTACTAAGAGTTTGTATTGTCAAGTATCTTTCCAATACTGGAAAGAATAAAAAGAGAGCAGGAGATAATGCAGATCTCGAAAATAAAATAAATTTGTTTCCAGTAGTGGGACTTAAAGCAACATGCAGGTTTCCAGAATCTTTATTACCAGGTACTTTTATTGGCACATTGAAGAAGGATGCATGGTTGAAGGGCAGCCTTACAAGTAGTTATGTGCCCCTGTGTGTAGAGGATAATTGGGTCTCACACAATGCTTAGATCTGTGGCAGTGTGCCTCTTTGGTTTTCATTAATGTTGATAATATCTTAGCAAGTATTCAATGAGCCACATAATATGGATCTGCAAATTGTAATTTAGAAGCAGGTATCAATTTAAATCACAGGAGTTTGATTCCAGCCACCACTCCTGCTAATAGCACCAAACAGCCATGAATGCAATGCTTCACAGGGCTGGCTGCTTGTTAGGAAGCACTGTGGTGTGGATGGCTGCAAGCCTGTCAGGCCAAAACATTTCATGTGAAAAGAAAGAAAAGTCCTGTTTTAAACACAGTGACTTGAGTCTGGCCCCTGTTCACAGGGATGGGTTATCTGCTTGAGGCCTTAGGAAACTTTCCTTGAGAAAAGAAATTGAGTCAGAGGTAAGAATGGCTGCACATATTATAGTGATCCATAGGTTGTATTGAAGTTTAGAGTTGGTTTTCATTAACCTCTGCTTATTGATGGATGATTTCTAGCCAATGGAAATACTAAATATAGTTCCAGAAACATCTAATTTTCTCTAGTAAATTACCTGGAACCATTGTGGGTAAAGTTGATCAGCTTGCCATGAACTCCTCTAGGAAGGTTTGCCTGTGGATATTGGGGCCAAGACTGACTTCTTCTGAAGGAGGCTCTCCTTCTTACAAAAAACAATTTAATTCCACTAGAAAAGAGCCCAGATTCTTTATTCTTAGGTTTAAAATGTTGGCCTCTCATAAAAATCAGAAGACACTCAATCTGTGTGTTCGACTTCGATTCACAATACAAGTGAGCAAATGCAAGTCCATATGTTTGTTGCAAATCCTCAAGGAATAACACAAAGGCTTTTGGTTTTGTTTTTCTGCTGGCAGCAATGATTTTTCTAGGAGTCTGACTCCATTATACAGGACTTTTTTCCACAAAGGGTTTGCTGCCCTTGTAACAGTGGCGAGGCTCCTTCTTCCTGCCAGACAACCAATGACAAATGCTGAACATTTTCTTGAACTTTACACCTTTTGGTCTTACTCTTCTCACTTCATTCTCAGGATACAGACTGCTGTTCCAGGGTTTGCATGGATACTGAGGAGGACTTGCTCTTTTTACAGTACCTAATTGGCAGCATTGCCAATTGAAAGATTTTTCTGGACTTTTGGACTTTTATGAAGTTTCTTTTGTTCTTTGTATTTTGGTGGCTGTTCCTTCTTTTCCCCCTTTCAAAATGGGATGCAAATTACTTCCAAAATTGCTTGCAGGTAGCAGGAAATCATACATCTCATGATAAAGCTTATAACTATATACCTGGGTGTATAACCACCAGAGAGAACGCCAAACCATGCTACTTGACAAACCTTTCTGTTTAAATTTAATGTTTGCTGTTTCAGGGATCTTGATTGAAAAGCTAGAAGGGCTGTCATCCTCTGCAGTCAGCTTTAGACCAGTCACAGTAGAGCACAGCTGCCGCTGGTAGCAGGTCAGCATTTTGCAAAAAGGAATAAAGGTGGCATCACAGAAGTTGTAAAATTGAGCACAGCCATCCATAAATCATCGCAGCATACCTGCCATAGATGTAGTGGGCTAGGAATGGTTTGTGCCTGTTCCATCTGCTTCTTCAACAGAATCGTAGAATATTCTGAGTTGGAAGGGACCAATCAGGATCGAATCCAACTTCTGACCCTACACAAGACACCTCAAGAATTGCACCACATGCTTGAGAACATTGTCCAAAGGCTTCTTCAACTCAAAAAGGGTTGGTACTGTGACTGCTTTCCTGGGGAGCCTGTGTGAGGGCTCCACCACTCTCTGGGTAAAAAACCTTTTTCTAATGTCCAACCTAAACCTCCCTTGACACAACTTCATGCTGTTTCCTCAAGTTCTATCACTAGTCATGAGAATGAAGAGATTGCTACCTGCCCCTCCTCTTCCCCTTGTGAGGATGTTGTAGACTGCAATAAGGCCTGTCCTCTGTCTCCTCTTCTCCAGGCTGAACAGACCAAGTGACCGCAGCCACTCCTCATATGGCTTCTCCTCTAGATTGTTCCTTATCTTTGTGGCCCTCCTCTGGATGATCTCTAAGAACTTAATGTCTTTTTTATACTGTGGTGCCCAGAACTGCACACAGTAATTAAGGTGAGGCAGCCCCAGTGCAGAGCAGAGCAGGACAATCCCCTCCCTTGACCAGCTGGTGATGCTTTTCCTGATGCCCCCCAGGACATGGTTGGCTCTCCCCCGGCTGCCAAGGCACTGCTGACTCATATTCAACCTGCTGTTGACCAGGACCCCAGGTCCCTTTCTGCAGCACTGTCCTCCAGCCATTCGTTCCTTAGTCTATATGCACAACCAGGGTTTCCCTGTCCCAAGTGCAGAATCTGGAACTTCCATGTGTAAACTTTCTGTGGTTGGCGATAGCCCATCTCTCTAATTTGTAGAGGTCTGTTTATGGGGCCTCTCTGCCCTCTAGGGAGTCGACAGCTGCTCTTAGTTTAGTGTTGTCAGCAAACTGACTTAGTATTCCTTCCAGTCCTGCATACAAGTCATTAATGAAGATGCTGAAGAGAACTGTGCCAAGGATGGAGCCCTGTGGAACGCCACAAGTGACAGGTCACCAATCTGACCAATCTAACTCTCTGTGCCTGACCTGTGAGCCAGTTGCTCTCCCCCTGTGTAACTGTATGCTGGATGTTTTTTCTAGAAGGATACTGTGAAAGAAGGTATCAAAAGGTTTACTGAAGTCCAAAAAGATTACATCTGCTGGCTTCCCTAGATCAACCAGGTGGGCTACCCTATTGTAGAAGGAAAACAAGGTTTGACAAGTGGGATTTTTCCCTCATGAAGCTGTGCTGTCTGTGACTGATGACAGCATTGTCTTTCAGGTGGTTTTCAATACCTCCCAGAATAATCTTTTCCATGAAAGGATTTTCAGTCTTTGAAATAAAATGACATATCATTAGTAGACTGGGCACCCAGATGACATTAAAAATTGAATCTGTTGTCTGAAATAAGCTTGA
>JAOXXN010000446.1:66907847-66924730 GCA_026770055.1 Myrmophylax atrothorax | reverse complement strand
CCATTTTCTGATTAAAGTTCCTTTTCTTAAATTTGATAAAGAGTGATGTGATTATTGTGGAGGAATCCCCTCCTCCGCTTGTGGGTAACATTTTGGTTTTTCCCCTCAAACCAAGACACTGTTTAATTGAGAAAAGCAAGATAAAAAATGCTAAATATACATAATAAGGCTGAATTAATATCACTAGTGGGGATAATTATTTAAAAGTTTACTGACACTTCTAACTTCTAATGGGAGTGTATTAACACTTCCTTTTTCTATTTAACTCCTAATCAGTAAAAAAAACCTGAAAGCCCAAGTGTTGTCAATACTGATAAGTAGAATAATAGAAAAAGAAGCAGCATGCAACCTCACTCCTTTTTATTTAACTTATATTATGGATAAAAATTATTAGTTAGGACAGTATTCAGATCATTTCAGGTGGTTTGACTATTTGAACTACTCTGTGCTCTTGCTGCTCTTTGATGCAGTCATTTGTCTTTTTCCGTGGCGGGGCCAAAAGATGCATCCATGACCCCGTGTTGTAGACCAGGTGCTGGCAATAGTGTGTGGAGGCAATGTGAGCCTTGGTGCACAGTTCAGTATGTCTGGACCCCTCCAGTCATACAAGATTAACAGCTTTGGTTTTGAGGAGAAAGCCTCAGTATGCCAAGCTTCAGAAGTCAGAAGACTGATAGTTCGAAAATCTGATTATAATTTGTTTAGCAAGTATTAAAGGCTTGGCAAAAACCTTGACCCTCTTAACTGTACAGTTTCTCTCTCTAAATTTGCAAATAAGCCATGCAACTCTGAGGAGAAATGGACCATGGAAATTTTAAATCTGACATGGATTTGTTTTAGAAGTTGCCAGTACATAACTAGAAGCCCCTAATACTGCTTTGTAAAGGCCGTGCCTACTGAAAGCAATAGTGAAAGTCTGACTTGCATTTTTATTCCAGTTGTTCTGATGAAATTGCAAGTGACAAAGATTAGCAGTTGATCCATTGCAATGGAAAACTTCCATTCTCACATTACGCCAGATGAGGTAATTTTGAGTTCACACTTTTGTCTGGGTGGACGTAGACGGTGGGACTGTCACCTGCTCAGTTATAGGACGCTGCCATTCCTCAACCTTTAAATTCATACCCGGAATCATTTCACAGTAAAATGCGTATAAATGAAGTCTCTGTCACATGCGTGACAAAATCAGCCAAGCTGCTGAAATGTGGAGGAAAGCCATGATGGAAATAGAGATTATCTGCTAAAACTGATGGGTTGTGATGGAGGAAGGCCAATGACAACTTAGAAGTGTGTCCTTTTGACTGCTTGCATTTAAAATATTCTTTTTACTTATGAAATAGGGAAATTGATGTAGTGATTTTAAAAAAAAAGTAGAAATCAAGGTTCCAATCCTGCTAAGACTTTCTCAACACACTTATTTCTGTTACTATCTTAATGAATTAAAAGAAAGTCCAATGAAAATGTTTCCTATATAAAGAAAATATGAAATCTCCATAGTGAATTATTGAAGAACAATCAACATCCACTGTTAACGTTGTGTACGATTGGTATCCAATTTGTAAGTTGCTTCCTATGTTTTGTTTTTTTTTTATTTTATCATCTTGTTAATGGTGTTTCCTGTAGACTGATTTAGAAGTAAATAAACATGTGAAAGACTTGAATAATGTTTTACAAGGTATTCTTTTTGTTAGTGAACCTAATACAGAATTAATTTTCCTTTTCAGAACAGTACAGCACTAAAGCAATTGATGGCACTCATCCTTGGTGTGAGATTTGTTATTTTCTCTCTAAGCAGCAGAACATTTTCAGTTTGGGCCCCCTCCAGGCAACAAATTTCTAGCTCTGCCTTCTCATTCTTATGGCTCATACATTACGAAGTAATTTTTTCATGTATTGCATTCTAAGGCAGTATCAATTTTTCTTTATGTAAAACCATGCTCTCTGCTGGTGGCAGATTCTGCATGGCCTTACAAGCTCCTGACTTCCACTGGCTAGGCACTTAAAATAACTTTTTTGCGAAGATGTGTCTTCCTGAAGGCCACAAGTGCAACTTACCTGAATTTTTTTTGGTCCTGATTACTGTATTGAGATTCCATACCTATTTATCAAATTTTTTGACTGATTAATTTCAGAGGAGCATCCATAAAATGCCAAGTGTGATGGAAGCTGGCAAAGACAGCTGGTGCTATGTTGGAGCCTGTGCTAAGCTGCTCAGCATGAGGTGTCACAGAAATAGATTATGCAGCTTTTTTGGGGGGGTTCAGCCAAACAGTTGTGTGATGGATGGCTCCTGAGAAATAAAATTACTGATACATGCAGAGCCTTGCTACTGTTTTTGCCACTCATGTTGTTGACTGGAGAAAAAAATACTTCAATGTAGTGCTTTGGTGGAAAACCTACACAGGGATCGCTGGTCAGGTTGCTACCCAGGAAGGTAACTAAAAGTCAGGGCAAATTTTCATGCAAGTGATATATATGGGCATTGAAACAGGAATTTTCATGTGATGTGAGGATACTTGAAAATATGTTCTCTGTAAGGTTTAAATATTCATTTGTTTGCTTGCCTACCTTCCTTCTTGGGTCATCTTCTTTCCTCTCTCACTCCCCAGTCTTTCTTGAATTTAAAATTGGTGAAGCTGTGATTTATGTTTCCATGAGAAATGGTAGATTATACATTCATGTCTCCACCACCACTGGAGTCTGCCAGCAGGCTCTTCAGCTGTTTGCAGGATGCTGAACTGCATTAGATCCCAGGATCTCAACACATCTGGCTCTTTGGACTAAACAAGAATTGAGGTGCTTTTAAACTGAAGCTTCAGAGACTAAATAAAAGTTCATTGGTAAACTAATCAGGAGTGGGAGTAATACTGTATGCACAGTGCTTCTACTGCAGCTGGTTGTCCACATCTTCCAGGACTGAAACCAATAAGGCCTTACTGACCCAAGAGTTCAAACTTGTTTGAGGGTGATAGGAAAGAACATGGAAGATGGCATTAGTGGGAGTACCCATGTTGTGGGTGGGAGTACCTTCCTTGAGCATAGGATGATGAGTTTCCATTATATTCTGTGAAAAGGATTCACAAGAGAGTCAACAGACACTTTTTAGTTTGCTGATAAACCAAATCTTTTAGCTTACCAGATTTTCACTCCTAGTATGTTTCCCATTTTTCCATGCTATAAACTTCTGCCTGCTGTGCAAGACAATGCCTGCTCAACGATGCTTTAGACTAGTTTCTCCAGAGCTCCTTGAGCTTCCGTGTTAAAATTTCAAGTGACTGATGTTACTGCATAGTTCAGACGCAGATTTCTGGGTCCGTATTGCAAAGAGTAATGATACTGGATAAGTTGAGTGTTGCCACTTCAATATGTCCTTGAAAACCCCTGTATTCAGTGGTCCAAAAATAAAAAAATTAGTTACACATATATGTTTATTCTATACTTCCTTTCTCTTGGCTGCAGTAGACTAATTCTGTCTCTCTTGTGTTTAGAGGTTGGGCCAGTAAGATTGACTAAAGTTCTTGAATGTTGTATATTTTTTCCTTTTTATTTATATTTAGTGTTTTTATTTTGAAGTCTCTTGCTCTGTCTTGGCTCTGTGAAGCTCACTTCTGCAGCTGGCCTTGTACACTGCAGAAATACAGGGGAAAGCATGTGGTGGTGCTCTTGGGAGGCAGAGCCAGAAGCCTCCTCATACACCACATCCAGAGCATAGTCAGACTCCTTGTGTGTTGTTCTCTTCCTTCCCATTCCCTTTCCTGTGTCTGCTAGAAGATGCTATTAAGCAACTGCTTTGCTAAAGATTTGAATTACTGGCCCTGAAGACGTGCACTTAAGTAAGTGTGTTAATGTTTGTTGCTCTGTAGCAATAAACTGTTTTCTTAATAGTTTTTCTGGTGTAGGTGATTTCTTTTAAACTAGGTGTTCGTTGCTGAATTTACCCTTTGCTATTTGCACTGCTGCATGTGCAGGACAGGTTCTGCGCTGCTTGTTCCTGATGGGAATGCAGTAATTACAGACAGCAGAGGATGAAAAGGGCTCTTTATCAGCTAACCTGGCTGCCCTAAACACTGTGCACCAGCAGCATTTTATTGGCGGATTAAATGTCAGGTACCTGGCTTTAGAATTGACTCCTGCTGTGCTTTGATGAATACTGGTACTTTCCCAGCACACAGTAAAAGAGTGCCTGGAGTACACCTGTGCTTTAAAACCTAATATTTGAAATAGTCTGCAGTATCGTGAGACTTAAGTCATCTTTTCCGCATAGCCCACCTGAAAGCATTCCTGCCTTAAAGCAGATTCTTAACGTGTACAAGAAATTAGCTTGAGTTCTACAAAAACAAAGCCATGTGTTCTCTGCACAGAACAAGAACATTTGCAGTAAAAACAAATTATGAGAGTAAATAACTTTGCCTGTCTCTTGAACACGGTGTCTTTATAGTAACTTTCATATGAGCAATGATAAAAGTAGTTTTCAAAGTACAGTCTTTTAAGATGTGAGTATAAGCCATAAAGGATAAATCCAAGGTGTAGGATTGAGATTCTGATTTTTTTTTTAAGGTTCCAGGTGATATTACACAAATCTATCAGGAAAGTTGTTTCTCCCCTAGTAGGAGAAAGACTCGGTTGGTGTGCTTTCCTGCCCCAAGGATGTCTTGTTTTCTCCACTCTTGCCTACCCAACATGTGTTTCTCCAATGCAGAGAAATAATTACATGCTTGCATAGTTTCTGGTACTCAGATGAGAACATAAATCACAAGGTTCACTGTAGTTCCATGCTTGGATGTTGTAACTTTTATCAGTCTGCAGTACAGATGCTGTAATTAGAAAGACACAAAATTATGTCTGTTTTCCAAGTGCTGCACTATAAAAAATGTGCATCCTGAATTTCTGCATACTGTAGTTCCATTAGATTGATTAGAAGAGCCACAGGGAGAGGGTATAATGTCCCAGTGACCTTTTCACTCTCTTCACTATTGCCTTTTTTTGACATTTAACATCAGTGACCTTGCTCTGCTCTGTGCCTTACTTTGTTGTGGGTGTGTGGTGAGATTATAGGTTTCTTATAGTCAGTCAGTATGGAAAGTAGGGTTTTCCAAGGTAGGCAGGCATCTACAGGCAGGCATAACCTGTAACCCTGTTACTCATACAGATACTTTACACTTCATATATAAATTGTATGGTCAAATCAGCCCAGCTGAGCATTTTGTCACCAGGTTCATCCCAGGTCTGTAGAGCTGCTGTGGCACCACTTTACCCCTGCAGCTGACTTATGGCTCAGAGTAGTGGGTGAAAAATGTGTCTGAGAGACCATGCTTTTCAAAATGAGACTTTTCAGTTGTCTTAAGAGGTTGCTGAGAAAGATATTTGTTAGGTTTTTCTAGTGGCATGAATATGTATCACTTCATTGTTTCAATTAAATAAAGCTGCGGCCAAACATATACTCTTAGGCAAACAAAGATTAAGGTTTGGGGTTTTTTTTTTGTTTGGAAGGTTTTAAAGTGCATTAATTACAAATGCTATGAAGCAGCTAATTACTTTACAGACTATTATCTAATGGATTAGTATGCTTATTTTTTCCCTATGATTGCATCATTAATGACTATTTGCAAATTATGGAGTCCAGTTAACAAATGTATTTACATAATAGACACCTGACCATGTACATTTGCATTTGTTCATCGTTTGATTTTACGGAGCTATTGTGTATCTAGGTGTACACATCACATTGCTAAAATCAGTCAGGCATTACAAATGCTTAGTGAAGAACAGTGGTAACAAACCTGCTATAAGATGTCTTAGAGGTCAACATTATCCTCTGGAGTCTTCTAAAAGAACAAATGAAGGAAGAATAAATTTGGCCATCTTGAAAAGCTATGAATAAAGCAAATGAGAAGTTAACTGTATTAATTTGTTCATGCTTCTTTCTGTAACCTTTGTAGCTTCCATCTGTGAATGTGCCCTGAAAGAATAATGTTTGTCTATTGATTTAGATTCTTTGTGAGTTTTCAAATAAAAGAAGTATTAACCTGATAACTAACAAGAGCTGCTTTCAGAAATATTTTTGCCGTACCTTTATAATAATCTTTGGGTGACTGTCTAGTATGCCAGTCTCTAATGGCTGCAGAAATATTGTGTGACAGGTATGCCAGATGAGAGATCCCTTACAGTTGCTCAGTGCATTGGGGCAGATTTGTGGGTTCGTGTAATTTAGTGCCACTCCACTAAAGCACTGCTATCATATGAGCTTGTGGGGTTTTTTTATATATCACATTTTGTGGCAATTATAATGTTTTCAATGTTAAGCTTTATTTTAAGTTGATTCTCTCTACTAGGCTGTAACTTTTTCCCAGGTGGGCTTAAGTGTACCATCTGACCACCTTTATTTGGGAGACCTAATCATTCTGGGAATAGGGAGGAGTTCCAGGAGAGGAATACCTGTTTACTTTACTTTTACAAAAGATGTTCACCTATATATTAGAATAGGTTTAGAAGAAAATATTATTAAAATGTCTTGTAATTCTGTGGTCTGGACTAGAGACTTGAAATGCGGTAAGAATATCACACACATGAATCTTTTTCAAGTAACACTCTATGAATAATTTATTTTTGCAGGTGCCTTTAACTTTCTTGACAAGCCCTTACAAACTTTGCTAATATTCCTTGCTCAGACATGTTGGCCATGCTGCCTTTTGCAGGTAGTGCTGAGCTGACAGCCTGGTGTCATGTCTGGTGGGCTCACTTGTGAGTGACAGGCAGCTCTACTTTCTGTAGATCTCCAGCTCAACAATACACATGGTTTATTTTTAGAAGCTTCTAAAAATGACAAGCAGCACTGGAGTTTTTCACCTACATTTTTATAAGGCGCTAAAGTTTCCATGACTTGTGTGACAGCACTACTGTCCAAAGATGCCTGCATAGTTCTGCATGACTCGTACTGCTTGCTTGGTTTTAAAGAAAAGTGCATTATTCAACATGATAGCAACAGCTTTAACTCTCTGGATTACGCAGAGCAGCATTGAAACAGTACCCCAGCTAACACCCGTGGGCTTCTGTACATCACAGTGCAGTCAGCTGCTGCAGGTGCTGGGCGGTGTGAGGGTATCGGCAGTGCTGCCCACCCAAGGCAGTTACGCTCTGTTACCAATGCTCTAACCTCTGTTTTGGGTGCTCTGTCAGGTCCAGCCTTGGTTTCTTTGTGCTGTGTTTCTGCACTGTAGCCATAGCTATTGATGTACTCCTTGCTACAGAGACACATGGAGCAGCAGCAGCCTTGTCTCTGCACTGAATTTGGTAAGATAGACCTTGGGGAATATTCCTGCTGACTAGTAAAATTGTGTCATTAAAACAACATATATTGGAGGGCTGGCAAGGAGCACAGTGGTGCTTGGGTTTTTTTATAGGCACTGAAGGTGATCCAGTGTATTATAAACTAGTACACCCTGTCTCAGTACTTGGCAAACTGATTAAACTGAAAAAGAAAAAACAACAAATACTTCTATTAAACAGCTGGAAAATCATGGTAAGATGAGGTCAAAATAGTGTGGCTTCTGCAAAAGCAGCCTGTGCTTTGATAGTTAATCTTCTTGAATTGTTTTAATGTAGCAATATAGGAGCAAATAAAGGTAAATGGTTGGTACAGTTTATGAAAATAAGGGAAGGTCAATGAAGTGTAGAGTTATTATAGTAGAGCAGAACTGAAAGCTGTGAAGGCAATTATACCAGCAGTATAATGTTTTGATGCAAACCAGCAACTACCTTGCCTAAAATCTAGACTTTCAGCCTCTTCCTTATCCATAGAAATTATTACAATTATTAATAATGGTCATAGTATAAAAAAGTACCTCAAAATTGTAAGAGGAAGGCTGTGTAAAGCAAAATTTTGAACAATCTTGAAGAAAAAAAAGTATTCAAATGTTGAGAGTGAAATTTGCTTTAGTATTTTAAAAAAATTGCATGAAAATGTTTTCCATAATATGACTAGCTTTGATAAAATATACCCATGAAAGAATAAGTGAAGCATGCCTGTATTTGGGATAAATTTTGAATCTGTGGAGTTGCCCAAGAGTGGGATTTAGAGGCTGTAGGTCTGGTTGTTAAAAGAAATTTGTGTTGTGAACTGTTGTCCTTTTTCTTTTAAGCCTCAAAGATGATGTACAATAGGCACTGAAAATGAGATTTTCATTTTAAAAGCCTTTGAAAAGTTACAAAGCTGCTATTTTTTTTTTGTTTGGTTTCTTCTAATCTGATTAATTCATTTAACTTTATCTTGGCTGCTCTATGTTTTTGCTGATGAGAAGTGTGAGAGCCAAGGAGGCCACTCTGCTGCCAGTGTCAGTGCTAGCCAACATTCATGAAGGCACTCTTCTGGTGTCTGCTTCTCAGATGAAGAGGTGCTCAACCCAGAAGGGCTATAAGGTGTAAACTCATGACAAAGTATTACATTTTTCTGGGTTTTCTCTTTTGTGATTGCCCAAATTTAGTTTGGAGTCAGGTCTACCTTCCAGAAGGATGCCCAGCTTTGGCTTCAAGACAGCACAGACAGAAAATGTAGCATCTTCCTCAGCTGTTCACCTCAGCAGCTAAAATCAATTTATCTGGATTTCCTCTGCATTTTCTCAATTAAAGAATACTTTGCCAGGCAATAGTCTCTCTCTATGAAAGCATTTATAGACTGTAATCAAACTTTTTTATAATAAAGCAATTACACTTTCACAGTGAGGTGTTTCCCAAGATCTGTAGCCTTTTTACTGGCTTTTTATTAGACAGCCCTTTCTGCATTTTCTGGGTCTTTGGAGAAGACAACTGTATCCTAGACTGCATCAAGAGAAACAGCCAGTAGGTCAAGGGAAGTGATTCTGTCCCTCTACTCTGCTATTGTGGGAACCCACTTGGAGTACTGCGACCAGTTCTGGGGCCCCCAACATAACAAGGATGTGGACCTACTGAAGCAAGTCTAGAGGAGGCCATGAAGATGACCAGAAGATTGAAACACTTCTGTGAAGACAGGCTCAGAGGGTTGGGGTTGTTTAGCCTGGAAAAGGGAAAGCTCCAGGGAGACCTTCTAGTACCTAAAAGAGGTCCTCCAAGAGAGCTGGAGAGGGACTTTTTCAAGGGATTGGAGTGACAGGACAAGATGGCTTAAAACTTGGAGTAGATTTGGATTGGATACTAGGAAGAAGTTCTTGACAGGGAGGACCAGAACAGGTTGCCTGGAGAAACTGTGGATGCCCCACCCTTGGGAGTGTTCAAGGCCAGACTGGATGGGAATTTGAGCAACCTGGTCTAGTGGATGGTGTCCCCATCCATGGCAGGGGATTTGGAAGTAGATGATTTTTAAGGTCCCTTTCAACCAAACCATTCTGTCATTATAAGATACATAGCAGCAGGATGAACAGCTTTCCAACACTGATCACAGTAGTGACTCTTAGAAACATGAAATCATCTTTTCCCTCCCATGCTTAACCCTTGTTCTGGCTTCTTCTTATATCCTGTTTGGGGTTTTCTTTTAAATTTATTGAGCATTTGGGTAGCTACTATTTCTGCATTTATATGTGCCAACCATTTCTTTTTATTCCAGAGGATCCATTAATTAAAAGATTATGATTACATTGTTGTAATTTTGGATTAGATTTGGAAAGGATTATTACTTTATATATGTGTGCAAGAGCACTGGATTACAACATATCTTGTTAAATAGACTATCCCTTTACAAAAGTTATCAATTTAGCTTTTTATATGCTGAATGCTTTTTTAGCATACCAAACATTCCTAGTCTGAAAAGACTTTGCCATAGCTCTAAAGCCACTAAGAACTGTAAGATCATTTTCTTTCTGCAGCTCAGCTAAATTACTAATTACAAAGCTAAACTGTAATCCAAAGTCATATTTTGGTTTGTAAAATGAGAGGTAAGATTGTCCAATGAAATTTTGCCTCTATACTGTGTGTGTCATGTGACCTATTATCCATCTAAAGGAACATACATTGATCATGCTGTTCTTGTTTAGAATTTTTGTACACCCAGAGAAAATGATCTTTAAACACTCTGGGATGCCCCTTCCCCTTATCCTTGCTGTCAACCTGGGAATTTGTCAAATGCTTTGCATTTTTTAAATCTCTTTACAACTTAATTGTATGACTTGCATTCTATTGGTGAGCCATTTTTTCCCCACAGTAACTTCAGCTGCAGACCATGATGCAAATCATGTCAAGAGTGTTGCTCCTGCTGTTCCAAAGTAGCCTTGTGTCTTGTTTGATCCCTTCAGGATGAAGCAGACCATTGTCCCCAGCTACCTGGGATGTATGCATGGAGTTGATAAATTTTCATCTGAAGCCAATACTCCTACCTGCTTTCTCATTTGATAGAACTGGCAGCTATTGAAACAAAGTTTTAGCTTTTATTCAGAAGTGCTTTAGTACAAATGTGATGTACAGGTGTGTTATGCTCTGTTTTCCCTTTTGGTTTGCCTGCCTGCCACCACTTGAGAATTTGTGCGTGCTCATTAGAGGCAGAACGTGATGATGGAAGAGTACTTCCTGGTGAACAAAGCCCTTCCTGGTCTCTGAAGAACGTTTTAAAATGTGACAGATTCATTTTGACGCTTTGGTGTCTCGGATTGTTATTTCTTCAGGACCACGATCTTGCTGTAGAAGCATAGATATCTTTTGATTGCCACTACAATCAAATGTTTAAATTTAAAATTACAAATTAAACAGGTTGCTCGGAGCAGCCGTGGATGCCCCATCCCTGGAAGCGGTCAAGTCCAGGTTAGGTGGGGCTTTGAGCAACCTGGTGTAGTGCAGGGTGTCCCTTCCCATGGCAGAGGAGTTGGAGGTAGATGATCTTTTAAGTCCTTTCCAACCCAAATCATTCTATGAAATTTGAAAAAGAATTTGCTTAAAGGGTCTCAGTTAAAACCCCTTTTCTAATCTAAAATTGATATGTTCTGGATGAGGGCTGTGAGGGCTGTATCTAGTCACAATAATATTTGGTTCATTATCTTCTAATCTGCAGCTTGCAAACTGGCAGATTTTTTTGTTATAGTGATGTACAGTCCCTGGCCTGTAACTGAAGTTAACATTTGTTTTGAGCTTAGTGATTTAAGTACAGTTAATCTCTTTATTAATGCTGATTAGTAGTCTGCATGATCATGTTTTCATTTCTAGTTGGAAGAGAAAGAACATTTGGTTAACTCTATGGTGAAAGCAGGAATGCAACCTTTTACCCTACTTACAATTATTTCTAACAGTTGCTAGTGTATTTTATAATTTATAACAAAGAAATAGTGGAGGAAAAAAAGCTATATATAAAATTTTAAACAATTAACATATATCTTAATATTGCCTTAATGCATGGAACTATTTTGTGCAACTTCATAAGATGGTATCACTGAAAAACAAGCCAAGTTGCATTCTGCTCTGGCCGATATTTCTGTATGTGAGCAAAATAGCACCAGAACTTCAAGTGTTTGCTCTGTCCTCAATTGCTCATAAGGACCTTGGGATTTCTCCCTGGCCCTTTCAGTGCAGACTGTACTTTCAAAGTCTTCCTTCCTGGCACAACTGTTTCTGTTTGAATCAGGTTCCTCCCCTCTGCGCTGCCCAGTGTTAAGAAGAGGTGTGGAGTGTTTTGGCAAAGCTGCTGACTCAATTAAGAAATGCTGTCAGTCTTGCCTTTCTTTTTGAAGAGACAAATTGGTGCTTATACATCTGGGAGCAAACCCAATATAATATGTTACTGAATGTTAAATTTTCCATCTGAAGATTTATTAAGTGTTCAGATGCATTTTGCTTTAGTTTTGAATATTAAAAGGATAATTGTATTTCTGGAGTTGTCTGCGTTTGAGGTACAAATCACCAAGTGTTTTAATTCAGGGCAGGTAATTGTGTTGCTTTGATTGATTGCATATTTAAGCAAAAGAGCACTTTTTAAATCCAGTATGAACATTTTCGTAGGTTTGCTCTTGATTAAAAGTGCCTTCTGGTGACATATTATCAGAAAGAGGTTTTTTCACTATCTTCTTTGCTAGTAAGGTGTCACAAAGTAACAGCACTTCAATGTTTTTCCTCTTCCTCTCTACAGGAAATGTATTGTGAAAATTCAATACCCTCCTGAAATGGCCTAAAGGGAAATCTAGGGTTCCTTTTTATGGGAGGATACTTGCGTATACTTCAAATAGAAATGTCAGTGCCAGCCCATCACTTCCAGGCTATGACAAAGCCTCACTGCCATGCAGCAAATTGTGAGAGTTCCAGGCTGTGCCAGTGGAGGGTGTCGCTACCTCCAGATTCACTGAGTCTTGTTTTCAATGCAGGATTTCTGAGTCTTGTTTCCAGCACAGGTTTTCTCCTTGAATTACCTGGATGCATGCACTCCCTTTCCTGGCTGCCATGTAATGTACACTTGTAATTAGACCCTTCGAGGTTGCATCATTAGGGGAAAGCAGCAGAGCATTTCTGAGTCCCTTTCTTAAACTGATGGAGACAGAGCATCAGAAATGCTCCTGTTAGCATGGGATGGGCCCAGGTGCTAATCTTGTTTACAGAGCTTGAGGCCTTGGTGCTTCACATTGCAGGCTGCTGTTATACAGACATGAGGCTGTAGTGGGTATGTGAGGTTACAGTGAAGGTGAGAGATACTGTGATGGATACAGGACAGACTGAATGAACGAGCAAGCCCAGTTGGAGCCAGGCTTGGTGGGGTGCATGGGAGAAGCTGAGAGGAGACCTGAGGGAAAAAACACTACATCAAGAATGCCACATTTGGGAAAAAGAAGCAGTGTGAATAAATGCTGATGTTAAAGAAAAAAAATAGGGGGGTAAAGCAGGCACTCTTGGGGAGACACTGATGACCGAGCAAAGAAAGAGGGACTGAATGCCCCTCCTACATAAATAATATGTTGTGCTGTTGTAACTGGTGCAGCCAATGTGCCAGGTGGCAATAGAAAGGAGTTTGCTTGAGCAGGCAGTTGCCAGAAATGGAAACTGAGTAATAAATTTCAGTGACCAGTCACCTAGTGTTTTCAAATTATGCTTTTTGGCTGGTGATCTATGCGTAGCTCCTCTTCCTCACTTCAACAAAGTCATCATCCAGAAGCATTTTCATATCAATATCAGTACAGAGTGGTGGTAGTGTTTCAGCTGTACTGTTATAGTTCAAATGACAGGCCCATAGAAGAGATGAAAGCAACTGACAGGCGCAGCTGGCCAGTGACACAGTAGTTAGCCTTCAGGCTTTGAACATGGTGTTGATCAGCAGAAATAAAGCAGTGTTATGTGGAAGAAAGGCACAAGAAAAATAGGGCCCAAGATCTCATGAGAGATTTCAGCCTTTCAATAGCCAGGGAGAAAGGATTTCATGTTGCTTCCTCAGCTTCTCCAGATGTGGAGTGGAGATGTGAAAAATATTTTGTGCGATAAGGTCGAGTGTGAGAAAACTTCCTGTGGAAGGGGAAGTTATAAACTGGTGTTTGTTCTTGGCAAGGACCTTTTAAAATTTTGAGACAGTGACAGCAAATGTTCACATGGATACTTCTCTGGGATATGGAGATGAGTGGTAGATAAACGTGAGAAACAGTCTCAATCTCGTAGGTTTTCAGTTCAAGTTTATTATATGATATAAGCAATTTCAGCATGCTGGGTGCGATGGACGCTAGCATTGTTCGCCATCGCACACCGAACACAGTGTAATTCTGACATTTATTTAGTCTCTACATAAATATTCGTTTGACTTATGCATAACATTCTAAGTACATTGTTAAGCGGTTTAACATGTACTTTTACAACCCCACCATAAATTCTGTTCCCCTTAGATGTGGGAAAGTTTTAACTCGTCAACCTTCCTGTTACAATTCATGTGGTCCTTGACAAAGTTATAGGAGATAAAGTGATTTAACACTATCCTGTTTATCTCTCCATGTGGATGTAAGTTGGAATCTTTGTTTAATTGGCTGGCCATATGTTTTTTCTCATGTCACTATAGGAGCCCAAATAACCTATTCATCTTTACCAACACGAATCACACTCATACCTCTCAGAATAAATATATTAAATACTAGTTTGGCTGTAAAGATGTTCCTCTTGAGCAGTGAGCCTTACCTACTAACCAAGATTTCAGTGTTCAGAGGAGATTAAATAGCACTTCTTGCCATTATTCAGGCAGATATTTCATGTCTTCCTGTTGCTGGAGTTCATTTTATTTCATACAGATGGATTTAGCAATAACGAGGTAATTGCATTTTCTGGTGATTAACATTGCCCCGGTGTAAAGTATAAGAGCCACAGCCTCCAAGAGCACTGTCTTCCAAAGTCATCCTATCATATTGCCCATTGGCAGAGGCAAATGAAGTTAAGTAATTTAATTAGCTATGATTAGCATTTGAAGCTGTCTACCCAGAAACCAATAGAGGTTCACAATTTATCCTGTATTATTTCACATAAGCCGTTAACAATATTAGTTTAAGGCAGTCTAATTCAGGGAGGTAGTAATTCAATCTGTGCTCCTCCTCTGAATTCCTGGTTTAAACCAGTAATGAGCAAAGATGGTTGTGATTAGGCACCTGTTAGGTGACAGCAGCCTTGGTTGCTCCAGGACAGTCGTATATGTGATAGAAAGTGTTATCATGGCTGGTGCTGAGCCACCACCTGGGTTGGCAGACACAGCATTTTCCCTGGCTGGCCTGATGCCTCTGGCTGCCATCGAATTATGCCAGGAGAAGGTGTGGGAAAGGCTGCTTTCCTCCCACTTCCCTTATCCAGGCTGCAGTTGAACACAAGTCTGGTTCTGAGAAGTATACATTTGGCTTCTTCAAAACCGATTAATTCACTTAGGAAAGCCAACACCTCCCATCCCACCCCCTGTTGCAACTTTAAAGGATGTGCCAGTGCATGCTGCAAAAGCCTTTTACAGTTGGAATAAAGCAGGACCTGGGGTGATGGTGCCAGGCCCAGCTCCTTTTGAAACCCCAGGAAAGGCTGTTGCAGTGTGAGTGCCTGTCTGTACTCTTTTGTGCATTAACATACGTGCCAACTGGGCGAGTGTGGGCAAAGGCAGAGTCTGGCTTAATGTCACACAAAGCAAATGTCAGCTAAATAGGTTTTCTTTATCTTAATAAGTGATGTGATGTTGGCTCTAGTACAGCTGTGCTGGATTGTGGTGCAGCAGTTTCTAGCTCTGCTCTCTGCTGTCCATCCCGGCTGGTTGCTGAGGTATCACTGCCTGGGTGTTCCCCTCAGGGGCAGGTTGGCAGTGCCACCTGCACACCCCATCAGAAATACTGTGGGTTGACTCAACAAAATCACCTCCTCCAGCCAGGCCTATTGCCTGACCCAAATGGCACCCTGATTTTCAGATCTGAATGTACTGACAACCAGAAAAAAAGAGAAGGTCAAATCATACTTGATTGGTGTTAGAATTTGTCACCCTAAGTAAATACCATGAGCAGAGTTGTTAGTCAAGGTGTTAATGAACTTTTTTAAAGCATTAGTGGAAAATCCTATATTATTTTCAACACATTTTTTAACTCTCACAGCCCTTCTAAAAAAAGCAGGGAAATAAAACAAGCTGCCTCTGCGTGTTACTTTTTCAGTGAGCGAGGTTTCTAGCCCTTTGGACCAGCAATGGCTTTTTTTTACTTCCCACCCAGCACAGGGGAAACTGAGGTTGTTGCATGTGTAGCACAGATGGAGACTCAGCATATGGGTCATGCCAGCGAGAATTAAGAGGGGGAGTGAAGCGTGAAGACATGTTGCCCCTGACACCTTGGTGAGAGCTGTTGTTTGGGATGGTTTCTCTCTCTACCCTGATGGATTGGCAGCAGTGTATGGTACAAAGCCTTTCTCTAATTTCCCTTGCCTAGAGGAGAAGGGTTTTCCCACTTTACCAGTTCCAGGATGTTTTTGTAATCTCATATGCCTGCCCCAAACCACCATTCAGTAACTCACTGCATTATTTTTATAATATCTGTAAGTATCTTTAATAGCTGATGTGCAAAATGTGCCATTTGTCTTTGTAATAGTGCTTTCCTTTTTAATCATGTTCCTTCTTTGCTGTTTTTCTGCCAGCCCTTGGCAATGTTTCAGTTTAGCTCAAAGTGAGAGAACATCCTCCTTAAATAGACTGTAATCCTTAGCTATTGTTTGATCAGTTTTAATTTAATTTTGCTGCAATGAAAATAAAATGGGAGGATGAACTCCAGAATGTGCAATTCGAGGAAAGTTGCTGTCAACATTACAGAACCAACTTTTGAAACAGCAATGGGCATCTAAGCCTAGCAGCTCTTTACAATGTGGTCTGCAGCTCTGCAATTTACCTGCTCAAGAGTGAGGCATATTTTTGAAATATTTTCCAAAGTACTCTCTAAATTTTGAGTAGATCGCTTTTGGGATGTTTACATGAAACGCCTTGGATGTGCCTCTCTGATAGGCTTGATTGCCTTTCATTTAACCCCAGCGTTCTTTTTACTCAAGCCTCTTTATCAGCAGGCTTTGAGGACTTCATCAAATAAGATAGCACTCGTTTGGTGTGTTTAGGGTGCAGATATAACTCAGAAATCTCTGATCATCAAGACTTTTTTGCTATTTTCTTCTCTTTTTTCTCAGTGTGTAGGAAAGAAAAAAAAAGCCTCCTCCCCCAGACTGAGATATTCTACCTTGTCTCGGTCCTCTGATTTTCAATAGTATTGTCGTGACTGCTCTGTTTCTGATCTACTTGTCCTCCATTTGGCTTCAGCCTGTCTGTTGCTCTGTCGGGATTCAAACACAATTTCCCACTCCTCACAGGAATTATTTTTGGAACTTTTAAAAATACTCCATCCGTAACATGGTGTTCCTACGCAAGCTGTCTGCGTTGGGAGTTGACTTGGAGGAGGAAAGCAAGGCTACTGCCT
>JAOXXN010000446.1:66890924-66907827 GCA_026770055.1 Myrmophylax atrothorax | reverse complement strand
CTGCCTTTGTATCTGGTGCCTAGTCATGCATGACTGCACCATAAGAAAAGAGCAGCCCCAAACTAGTCCTGCGCTTGGGAATAGTCCAAGACCTTCCTGGAGGTGAGAAGAGGGTGCCAGGGAAAGGATTCTTCACCAGTAACCTGTACTCTGCTTCCATTTTATGAGCAGTTGAAAGCTTTTGCTGGAAGATGCAGAAGTTAATGTTTGGAGCTGCTGATGCTTATTAGTTAAGCCTGATAGCAGCTTCTGAGTAAGATGAATGGTGGCAGGGCACATTCTTTTCTAATTCTTCATTGTTTTTGTTGCTTTTTAAATAGCTTCAGCTAAAGAAGTAAAGATTAGGTCAGATGCTCAAAAAAAGTATTTGTACTTGTGAACCCTCTAGTGGGTCAGTATGCCATCCTGGGAAAGCGTCCCTGTTCCTGCTGGCCTGAAAACCATACCATGCTTGGGAATCTGCTGCCTCCAATCTGAATAACAGTGCAACGTGCCTAGGTGGCCACTGTGTAGACTTAGAAATATCCCTCCATTTTCTCAGCTGGCAACAGCCACAGGCCAGATTCAAGGACTACTTGTATGGTTTCCTCTCTTCTTAATATACTGAGTTTCTTTTTTAAGCAGCCAGTTGCCTTGATTCCACAAATAGAAAAATAATCCCTCTGTGCAAAAGGCAGGTACAAGAATTGCATTGATCCATTTAAGTGACATCTTTTGTTTCTTTTCTTTTGAGTTACATTTATGTGTGTGTGTGTATACATACATACATGCAGGTCTTGCAGGATACTGTTCTGAGCCAGATCATTGATTCTAAGATGTTAGGAGGTTGAGGTGAAAGAGAAGGGAAGTCAGCTTTCTAAAACAGAGGCTAGAAGAGCTATGTGCTGTTGGTGAAGTAGCAGTGATCAAAAACTAGCATGAAAAAAGGTAGATTGCAGAAAAAATTATTGCAGGCATTCACAGTCCCTGGGAAGAAATGCTGGTATCTAATCAGCTGTTGCACTGTTGGATCCAGTCGATGTTTGCCTTGGGAGTGGGGTACCCACGGGTCTTTTGACAGCAGAATTTCCCAGTTTGAAGGGGCTGACAGACGAGTCTTAGAACCCTGTTCTGTGAAACTGTGATAATTCAAGGGGTACGAGCCAAAGTGGGCTATGCGTGCAACTAACCTGCAGTAACATTTTAATTTTGTTTAATTTATAGATGGACCTGCAAGTAAAATTTACTGTGAAATGAGATTACTTTAATGAATTATACTTTACTCCAGCCAAAGAGTGCATGTGGTAGAGATGCTTATCAGTCTGGAAGAAATGTCATAATACTGGAGGAATATAGGATCATATAGTTAAGGATTATGGTCCCAATTGCACACTCTTGTCTAGGAAAGTTGCATAAGTATTTACTTAACTTTAGGCTTACACATATTCTTTTTACTTCAGAGGGATTTAAGCATATGCTGGAATAATTTCCTGAACTAATTCTCTCCAGATGCACAAAGAGCAGAATCAAAATTCTAAACCAGGCTGTTCTTTGCTGTTTGTTCACTATATATATTTATTGATATGTTTACTTGCCACCAGTATGGAATGACCTGCCTTGTATGGGGTAAGGCTGATGTTACAAAGAATCGAAAAGGAGTTTAAGTAGATGCCTGTACTCCAGCTCTGCTCTGGTCTGAAGGGCTCCATCTTTTGAGCATCAGCTGGAATCACTAATTCATAGCAATTAGATGTAATAAAGGAAAGCGGCTGATATCTTAGATATGCTGAAAGCCCTTCTGTTTATATTTTTTTAGGGCAATGGATCATGCAACCTGTTTGTGGGTTTTTTTTTGGTTGGAGCTATATTTTTGTTTTCATGAACTGCCTTTTATTTTGTTTTTTAATGGGTTTAGTTCTTTTGAATCATGAGCTCATGTGCACTCAAAATTTGTTACAGGTTTCCTCAAATTATTTTGTGTTTGGTTTCCTCTTCCTGAATTCACAAAAATGGGGGTTTCTGCCCTGTTTTAGGAAACAGGAGTTGCTCATCCACAGAAACTGTCACTCATCACTTTTCTGACAAAGCTGTGTTGTTCTTCCCACTTCCTGTTTGTCCTTTGCTTCGGTGGATTATTCTGGGTAAATGTGACTTCCTTGCCTGTGTGCTTGGTGCTGGGGTGGCACTCACCACTGAGAGTCAGTGGGAGTGCCTCTCCTGAGGTTACCCAGCAGCTGAGGTTCACTGCCAGGGGTATGGGCTCCTTCTAGGAGAAGAACATTTGGGGGCTGCACAAAGAATTTCTTCTTGAATGTGCCTTTTATTTGGTGTTTAAGAAGCCCTTCCCCATCCTGTTGTCTACTTCTCAATTGGACGTGCAATTCTTATGGGCTACAGAAATTGTTCACATCAGCTGTTAAGCTGTGCCACTTAACCCTGTCCTTCATCACCACAAAAAAGGTAATTCTATTGGACATCTCCAGATGTTCTCACTTAAAAAAAAATTACATCTGTATTTTCTTTACAACTCATGACTGAGACTGCTGTGGTCTTTCCAGACCCTGGAGTAGCTTGAAGCAAACTTCTCTGCCATATGTTCTGTCGACTTTCTCTGCAGAGCCAAAAAGCTTTGTTAGCATTAACAGTATAAGGAGAAGTCATAGGACCCTCCCTTGTGTGCTTTCAGAATCCACAGCTGTTACAGTAGGTGTGACTGCATGTTGGTAGAGCTGTTGTCATTATCATCTCTGGTGCCAACAGGGAACAACTTGGTTATGAATTCCAGGATCTTGTCAACCTGGCAGACAACTTGCGGGTATTATCCTGAAAACTCCAGAGTCTATCACGGCATTGACTTCATCAAAGCCATGGCCCCAAACCATATAGCCTAAATCTTCCAGGATTAAAAAGCCACTGTGCAGCAGGTGTTAAACACCTTAGTCTGCCTGTTTCTTCCAAGCATCCATCCCTGAGATTCTCTCTATAGGTCTCTTAAAGGTCATATGCAATACAGCAAGCAGTTATTTTGTGATAAGAGGTGGATATTTATTATCAACCTTGGCATCCTATTCCTCCATCTGTCTTTTTGGGCTCTGAAAAGCACATTCACCAGTATTCTTTAGCTGCTGTGGCTGTTTTTTATGGGATTCCAAGGCTTTGCTAACATTTCTTAAAGAAAGCCTGGATTGTCAGAAAGTCAGAAGATTGTTTATAAGTTGTTGCAGTCGCATGGGCTAGCAAGAAAATATTCCAGACTCTGAACAGCCATTCCTCTAAAACATTATTGGCTAAAATGGACAACACATTTATAAGCTACAAAACAATATAAATATTTGACAGCCTGGAGAGCTGTATGATTTGATTGTCAGGTGACTACAGTAAATGAAATGTGAAGAAAAATGTGCAATCTCTTGTTAGGAACACTAATTAAACTCAAAATGGATGTTTTACCGATAGTTTGCATGCTTTAAATATATCCTCAGATCATTCCATGTAAAAGCATACCAGTAACAGCATAAGGCTAGAATTAATAGGAAACTTAAGTCCAAAACATTTGGGAGTGCAGATGCTATAGTAGGTTAATCTGAATAGTGTATTAAATATAGCTGCATTTTGGTGGACTTTTGTGTAAACACAGAGATTTCCTTATTTCTACTTTGCAAGTCACTGGAAGTAATTCTCATTAATCAAAGTGTGCATCAGTTTTTAGATGCAGGGAAACCATCACATGCAAAGCTGAGTAAATACCTGTTCTCTAAAATTCCTTTTCTGCTTGGATTGTAATACATCTCAGTAAGTACTTTCTGTGGATGGAAACATATATGTTTGTCTATATAAAGAGAAAGAAACGACAATCTTAAACTAGCTACTGAAGTTTTGAATTACTACATTTACTTTCTATAAAGATAAGACAGATTCCACCCACACAGGGAAGTCAGAGTTAACTAACTGTCTAGTTATACTGTTCAAGATGGCAGTTGTGCTTCTCAGTTTGAAAAAAGCTAGTTCATACATTAGGTAGAGTTGAGAAGAAGGTAGGTTTTGATTAAAGAAAAGAAAAAAAATAGTGTGAAACCTTTTAAATTACTTTCTTGGCAAAAGAATCTGTTCATGTCAGGAGGGAGAAAGAATTTCTTTCAATTCTAGTCTGTAACTTGAGAAAAGTTAATTACTGCAATATATGTGATGCCTCCCTCCAATCAAGTAAATAAGTATACATGTAGACGGAGTGCAAATGCTTACTGGCAAATCAATAGATTGCATATATTCATGCTTTGACATTATTAAATTGTAGATATTGGGATGGGGGTTCAAAATCAGTTACTATGGGTTATGTAGAATCAAGTAACACAAATCATAAAATACTTCTGTGGTAGTTTATATACATAATGTATTCTAGTTTATGAGTACTCCTAAAATTACTCCCTGGATCTTGCAATACTCAAGTGCACAATGTTTTTTTTTATTTGAATATTTAAGATCCTCAAAATTATCTTTGGGTTGAATTCCATCACTTTTTAAATGAAAAACTTATGTACAGGAAGCTATGTAGGTATAGGCCCAGAGCTGGAACTTCAGAAGTTGTTACTGGTGTTTTTACAAAAAAACCCCACAGTATAAAAAGCCAAAGGGCAAACCAACTCAATGCCAAGCTTCTCCGTAAGTGAAAACTTGTCTGTCAACCATGAATTAGTGCAATCTTAAAATGTATACTACAAACGTTTCTCGTTTACTTTAGGGATCACATTAAGCCAGACTACAAATAGATGTAGTCCATTATAAATATTTGGGGAAGACTTCTTACTTGCTTTTTTAAAAGATAGGTTCAGTTAATTGACAGTCAATTAACTTGAAATTTTTTTAAAAAATGACCAAGGAGTGAACAGGCATAGTTCTACAGGAAAATTACTTCAGTATGAAGACATGCACAGATAAAATCACAAAGATATTATTTGCAAAAAAAGGAAAATTTTGGAGAAACTTCCCCAGGATAGTAAGTTGTGTTTGGTACCCTGTAAGTGCTCTAGCATCACATCAGGATACATGCTTTGCAAATGTAAGCGTAAAGCCTGTGTTTCCCATGGGCTCTGGCTGTGGGGTTGCAGGGAAGAGGTGCTGGGAGAGTTGATCTGTGCTGGCCTCATCTATCTGGGGGGATGCAGGTGCAGAAGAGGTGGCACTTGTTCCTGGGGAGACAGACAATTGGCCTTGAGTGGAAATGTGTCAGAGCCCAACAGATTTTATCCCTGAAAGGAGATTTGGCTTTGTTTGGCCCTTAGAAACAGGAAGACTAAGAATGATTTTCTTCCAGATCACTTCTCTGAAGCTCATTTTTTCCTTGGCTGTGCAGCATAGAAGACTAGCTTCATCCAGAAACAGTGTCCACCCAGCTTCTCCCTTTCCCATCTTTCCAATATCTGGGGGAGAGAAGTCACTGTACACAATAATTTTGTTTGGAAATGTTTTTTGCAAGCTAATAATCCAGTGCTCTCCTGTATAGTTAACTGCTTTGAGAGGTTTTTGTCTAATGACATTAAGAGGTTCTGGCTTTAAAAAAAGGTTTGCATTTATTCCTTTATGCTATGACCACAAAATTAAGTTCATGGCAGTAATATATAATATGGATATGATTAAATTTTTTTATTGCCTTGTGTGAGTTCAGCTACACCACTACAAAAATGGTTTATTTACTTTAGCATACAAAGAAAGGAGATAACCTGTATTGGTGTAATTGTATCCACAGTAGAGAAATTTTGCAAGTGAGCCCAGCACAAAGAATATATATAGACCACATTGCACTTGACCTTCAAATTCCAAGGCCTATTCTTCTAAGAAATTAAGCGAGAGAAAAAGGTCTAAATGCCAGCAGGCAAAAGGACTTTAAGAAATGAAACTATACATAAAATTTGTTGCTGTGTTATTTCATGGATGGGACATTACTCTTTCTTCATGCCTTGCTGTCAGCTGGCCTGATATACTTCTGTTCTGATTAATTGTGGTACCCTTTCAGATCAGACAGGCATTGCTAGTGGAGCCTTGCTAGGATGTGTGGCAAAGAAAATTTGCAGCTGCTGTCTGAACTTTTAGGAGCAGAGATTCTAAGGTGTAAGATGGAGAAAAAGTCATCTCACTGGGGCTGCTGATGACGGATATGGCAGAAAATAGTTCTTTGGTCTGTCAGAGGATATGGCTGTGCTGGCTTCCTATTACACTGCGCTTGGGACTGGATGGGAAGTGTCTACAAGGACTGATGGGAAACGTGGGAAATGTTTTGAACTGTCTCCAATGTCCTGAACATATATGGAACTCTTGAAAGATGGAGTTTTGGGGATTTTATTTTTTACATATACATATATGTTTTTAAATTCAGAGCTGCTCCAGTCTTTGTTTCATACTGTCAGTAGACATCCTTGAATATCTTCTGATTGCTTCCCACAGAAGACAGTCTTGCCATGGATAGAGTGACAGGACTGCAGAAGAGGTGTTGTCTCTGGTTTTAATTAACTTTTTTTCTTGTTTTGTTTGTATTAATGTCCATAGCTAAGTGGTTTCCAGTGTCTATGGGTACAAGGCTGTCAGAAGTCCAGAGGCTTTTTTATTCCACTTTAACTAAGTCCTTACACCCTCAGCACTTAAGTAGCATTGTGTTAGGTAGTGTGGAAGCATCGGTCCCTGTAGAGTTTGTTCTTCTGTCTCAATGGGAGAACTGCGTTGTGGTCCTAAACCATTCCCAAAAACCTGACCCTGAGGTCAGAACTCAGACCAGGCTGGCAGTGTGTTTGTCTAATTTACAGAGGAAATCCTTATCTTTATTCCCTAAAGATACTGTAACTATCATCTTATAGTTGCTGTTTGACCTGTGGACCCCATAAAGTTTGCGGGCTGTCTTGCATGGCTTGCTAGCTTTCCAGTTGCTGTGATGGGATTTAAGAGTCTTTGATTTTATTGTAGGAATGCATGCTTATGGTGAGTGATAGGGGGGCATTTAGAGAGTGGGTTGCAACTTGACATCTATGCCAGTAACTAAGCTGCTACATAATCATCACTTCTTTCCTGTGACGATTTATACTTCCAATGGCTCTGTCACAGAGCAAGGGTTGACTTGGGGTTTAGTCAAGCAGAATTAAAGGGGATCTGGGCTGCATGCTCCCTGCTGTGAAGAAGAATCCTACACAAAGCAAATGGTCCAATAGACAGAGGAATAGCTCAGGACACCCTTTGCTTTCCTGCCTGACTGCAGCATCCTGAATTGGCCACAAAGATATATTTATGAGTTTTTACAATTTTATTAGAAAAAATAAGCAATGCCTAATTTCTCCAGTGCATTTTGGATTCTCTTAAATTCTGATATAAAAATGTTAATTTTGAAAAGTGAAAAACATGAAATGAGATTTTAACACCTGTTGAATGGGACTGTACATGTAGTACAACATCACTGCCCGTTCCTCTGCTCTGGTTTCTGACTGTACATGTGAGGCATGATAGACACCTTCTTTCTTCAGTCTTCTCCAGCCTCCAGGGAGCTGTACAGTCTAGCCCACTACAGTCAAGTCAAGGGAAAGAGTCCAACTTAAATTGAAGCGAAAAGATTTTTTTCTCTTCTTAAGCTAAGCCAGCTTTCCCAGAGCACAGTGATGCTGTGTGTCTTTTTGCCAGTTTAAGGGCACTGGTGTTAACTCCAGCACTCTGTTTTTAACAGAATAAAATGAGTGGATTTATTTTATCATTCTGTTTTGTTCCTAATGGTACAAGTACATAATGGGTGCAGTTCTGTCTATTTGGAAAAGAGTTAACAATATGGGTAAAGGCTTTCTGTATTCTTGCAAGACTGGATCACAATGTTATGTTGGCCAAACCATTGAAATAAATTATTGTGATTAATACAGTGATGGAAAAAGTGTAAATATCAGTGTGGGGAAATGTGATGTATTAAAATGAGTCACATAAAAGTAAATATTTAACAAAAAGAGTGGGAAGTGATGGTCTATTCAAAAGCATCTCTAAGTTATCATACACAATGCAGATTTGGGGGAAGTATTTGTCCTGTTGTCATGAAAAACATTTGGGCTGTTTGCAAATATAAGTGGGCACCAATAAGCTTTGTATATTGTAAACCAGGTAGTAAATCTTTGCAAATTCTTGTGTTGAAATAGCTTCTTCCTGCATTTTGCCTCTTCTATTAGGCCTCTGCAAGTGTCTGTGCAAGCCAAGAAATTGTTCTCCATGGGCTCTGTCCATTTTTTTGCCTTTATGTCATGGCTGATAGATTGTCAAACATTTACTGCCCTGAGCCAATATTTTAGCTTACCAAATGTAGTCTCTGTATCAGATTAGTTTTCCATATCCTTCTAAGTTTAATTTGTGAATACTTAATATTTTAACAAGTTTAAATTTAGGTGTAAATGGCATTAACTAAAATATTGACAGTAAAGAAGTGACATCCAGACTTAGATATGTGCTGTGCTTTCGCTGTGGCCTGCTGAGATGAATCACTGTGTTCAGTTTAGAAGAGGAAGGGGACATTCTCAAATCAAAATTAGTTCAGATTTTTGGTGAGCCTTGGCTGCTATAATTATTTGGCATGATCTGATCTCACTAGTTCTGCTTCACAACACTGGCTTCATGGGCAAACACTGGTGTTATATAGCATCAGAAATGCCATGGAAAACTGGCTGGGCGACTTTGGCGGCAGTTACTGATTTTTTGGGGGATGCAACCAGTTTGAGAAGCTCCTGTTTACTGGTTTTCCCTTTTCCCTGAGGATGAGTGCCTGCTGTGCCACAACTTTGGCTGCAGGTGTCTCACCCTTACCTAGAGTGGTTGCATAGTTTCTTACTTGTGTCCTCAGCCACAACACTAAATCAAACCCAAATCCTGTTTGATATGCACTATGGGTCAACCAAGGCAGGTACTGTGGGGGCAAGGCAGTCAAGGAGGAGATACAGATAATGAGGTGCTTGTGCCAGAGACTATTATCCCAGGTAATGAAAGGAAACACTTTTTTTTTCTGAAGGAAATGTGTGCAAGTGAGAAGTTGGAACAAGAGGATTGATCTACCAGTCACCTAGGGCTTTGCAGTCATTAGGGAAGGTGGAGGTTGGGCAGTTCTAGGAGAAAAGAGATAGTGGCTTAAAGTAACTTGTGCAGCACTATAGACACTGATTGCAGTGGGGGAAATGCGCAGGTCAACGTTGTAAGATAGTATTGCTCTCCAGGTGGCATGGAGCAGAAAAAGCTTGATGGAAAAAGGAGTACTTAGAATATATATTTAATGTTTTAGGGAGAGTATTTTAAGATAAGAAGTGTGATCAGTGAAGAAAAAGGAGGTAATGTGAGCAAAGCAAAACACAAGTGAGATGTCTGTGAAGTAAATCTATTTTTATGAATAATGTACATAAGGTTTGGGAATGAGAAAGGCTACAAGGTCACAGAAATCACTTTTGGAAAGAAAAAGGACTAAATGGGAACAGATGCTAAGTAAGCAGTTGGGTAGAGAGGAAAAGAGTAGATTTGAGACATACAGGAATGAGCAGTAAAAACATAGATAGGGGATATGTAGAGCAACTGAAACTGCAATGGCTAAAGAGGTTAGAACCTGCTTTCATGGGAAAGAATGAGGAGGTAAAAAGGAGGTATCTGCATCCCTCTGGAGCAGAAGCACCCTGGCCTAATTGTGTGGGAAAGCTCGTGCACATGGTCTCCAAGCTGTGCCTCCTCCTGAGAGATGCAAGACTTGTTTTCTTAGGCTATTGGGCCAGCTTTTCTTGTGCTGTATGGAAGGGAATGTGAGGGAGGAGAAAGAAAAGAAAACTATTTTCTCCCTTTATATAATAAAAACTCATTGTTGGATGATAGATATGGATAGATCCATAATGTGGATATCTGAAATAACTTTGAAGTCATTAGATTAAACACAGAAGAAATGAAAAGCATTTGCCATGTGCATTTCTAAAGAAGTCAAAACAGTTTTCTTGTTTAGATCCTTCTGGCTTTTCTGTATTGTGCTGAGAACAGACTGCTCTGCCCTTTTGTGGAAAGGAATACTGCAGCAAAGCCAGCCATGGTTCATCACAGTGCACCACCCTTGGCTGCTTGTGCAGTTGCACCAGGCTAAATGTCCTGGGTCTTTGATGCCAGGTAGGTTGACATTGAAGCCCAGCACCAGTTAAAAAGTTTCCACTTCATAGTGAGTTGAAGTTAACAGAGCCTGAAAATACTCCCTTTGATACAAAAAAGTAGCTGAAGTCTTATTTAATTATTTTCTTTCAAACACCACCAAAAAATATTTCATTACACTGGCTGAAATAGAGTCAGATTAGAACTGGCACAGTGTTCAGAAGATATTTACTCTCTAAGGATATTTGTCATTAGCGCCGATAGTCATTTAGATTCTCTATCAGATCGTACAATGGGCTACTGAACATTAGTTCCAGCAATATAGTAATAATAGAGAAATAACTGCTTAAACCACAATGGAGTGAAAATGTAATGCTCCCTTCATGAAAAATTTAGTCAATAATTTTATGTTGGTATCTTTTTAACTTTATTAAACTACACTGGAGACAGTGGTCCCATAAAACACATTTTTCCTATCGGAGCTGTGTGACTTAGATGACTGCAGCCCAGTATGCATTAGAAAGAGTAATGAAAATGTTAAGATGACTAATGTCATAATTAGGTGTGCAAATAGCACTGACAGTCGAACACCAACTAATAGAGTGTGTGTTTGTGTATGTGTATGTACATTTATAATACATATTAATTTGCCTGTTTGCTGGGTTTGCATGAAGCCTCTAAAGTTTAATTAGGAGATTTTCTAATGTAATATAATCTATTCAACTAGGTACTTGAATATTGTGGTGGACTGGGGCCTATATACAGACACGCATTTCTTCTTTACACAACATATTTAGCCAGAAGAAAACAGCTGCATTGTATTTTACAGGGCAGAAATGAAAAGAACTTTTTTCTACAACATAAATAATTTTGATGAAATTGAATTAATGTGATTTTTGGCTGACTGAATGTTTTCCTGTATTAGTCTTGGTAGGTATTTTGAAAAGACGATTTCTAGTTCACTGTTGCCCCATGTGAATAAAACAGATAGAGATATACGTCTGCATTGCTCTGAGTTGAAAAGAACACTGACAGATGACACCTAGGATTTTTAAAGCTCTCAGTTGGATTTAACTGATGTCATCAGGTATCAAGTCTTCTATTTGGTGTGTTGAGGGGTTTTTTCAAGTTGTCAGTCGTTCTCTTTCCTTTCTTTTAAGTGACAGTTATGCAAAAACCCTCTTTAAGGTCAGCAGCCTAGAAGACTTGTTCTTCAGGTATACTCAGTTACATAGTGACAGGAAAAAAAGGCAAGAGACATCTATAAGGATATTAAAAAAAGGGAGACCACAGCACAGCCAGTTCTTAGAGAAGTAGCTCTACACTCTAAATGGATCAAGCAGCGAATAAAATTACAGTGAGTGATAGAATTGTCAAAATTGTTCTCGCGGTACCTCAGAAGTCTTGTTGAAATTGTGGGCCTTGCAGGCTGTAGCTTGGAAAATGGTCTATTTCTCAGAAGAGTTTTTAAGTAGTAGTAGTACATTGCCCTATGACCTGGCCATCATAAATGTCTCACCTGAGAGGACTGTGCTTCTATTCTGAGTCTCACTCATGTTAGGGCTGGTATTTACATTGCATCGTTGTTGTGGTTTAGGAATGGTACTCCCCAGTTTAATGCTCCCACTGAGACTCTCCAAACCATACGTTACTTGCTCACTCCCCCATTTTCCTCTCTCTCTCCCCCTATGGCAGGGTTGAGAAAAGAGTTGCAGGCACAAAAGGCAAAGATCACAGTTGCGATAAGAACAGTTTGCTGGAAACAGCAATGAGATAAGAAAACAAAAAACCAGCAACAATGCTAATGACAGAGGGTACAAGAAATAAATTATATACATGGAACACCCCCCCTCCCCAACAATAGACAATACCAGATAAGCCTCTTACTCGACTGGAAGGAACCCCTTTTCCCTTGAAGAGATTACCTTTCCCCCAGCCCCAGCAGTGTCATGAGGTGGTATAGAATAACCTCTGGGTCTTAACCATCCTTCCTGGCTACTGCAAAGATTAACTCTGTCCTGGCTGGAACCAGGACAAGAATCTAAATGCAAATATTAGAAGGTGATCCCAAGCCTGAATGTCCATATGTATCATGCATGATAATTTCTGTGCCCTTGCTGGACTACAGAATGTGAAAAAACAAAGTACAATAAACCAGAGACCTGCTGGAGGCAGCTATCAAAGTCCATGCTGGTATTTCTTCTGATTGGTTTGATACTGGCTTTTCTGGTCCTAACTGAACTATTAGAACCATAGCCAGGTTTGAAATGGCACAAATGTGCTTGCAGCACTTGCTGGTGCTTGCTCTTTGGTTGAAATGGTGATTGAGAAGAAGATGGGAGGTTCTTCAGTTTTGCCTGGGCTCCAAATGATTTCTATGCCTAAAATGCGTTACTGCCTATAACCAAAGGTTTATAAAAGGCTACCAGCTGATCTTTGCAGCATCTTTTTCAGTGAGGCTGATGGGCTGTTGCCAGCACTTGAGGATAAGAGAAATTGACTAAAAGCATTGCAGTGCAGTAAAACACAGAGTAAAGCTTCTGTAAGAGCCGGTTATATTACAAAAGGCACTCTGAATCATGTCAGATACTAAGAGCAGCACTGATACATTGCCACTGGAAATCTTGGATTAAATCACTTTTGAGCTCTGGAATATAAGATCAAAGTGGTTTTTTGTTTGGAATTATTGTACGAGAGGGTTCAAAGCAATGACCCACTAAACTTGTCACTATTGTTTTGGGTGGTAAAACTCATAATTTTGATTCTTGGTCTTAGAAATACTGGTAAATAAGAAAAGCTATATTGTTGTAGTAACTATTTTCATGCGCTCTCTCTCTTTTATTTGGCTACAGGCATTGCCATTTTCCTTTGCCTTCTTTCTTCTACAGAGTTACAAAATACTACAGGCTGCTTTGTATTTTTCCATGTTCAGCAGCAAGAGCTGTTTGTGGTCTGAATGTCAGGTGGATGTGCATACATGGTTTACATACAAGCAAAGAGAAAGCGATAACTTTCATAGAATGACACTTGTGTGCATAGACTTACTGCATGGGAGAGTTTGTATAAATCTCATTTACAAAATTATTTAGCTGTCAGCAAGTGATAGCTGGTAAACCTGCAACACAAATACTTGACACCAGCTATGCAAAATATGCTAAATCATAAAATAAACAAATAACACCCAGGTAAAAGCTTTAATTATTATCAGAAAAAAAATACCAATTACATGGTGGTTATTTGAGAGTGCAAATGTAAATATTTTTGTGACGACATGGAGTCCTTGGCCCCTCCCTACAAGGAAGACACTGACAGTGTCCAAAGAAGGGCAACAAAGCTGGTGAGGGGTCTGGAGCATGAGTCTTAGGGACAGCTGAGGGAGCTGGGTTCGTTTACCCTGGAAAAAAGGAGACTTGGGGGTACCTTATCAGTTTCTACAGCTACCTGAAAGGAGATTCAAATTGCACCAGAGGAGGTTGAGATTGGATGTTAGAGTAGGTTTAGATTGGATGTTAGGAAAGATTTCTTCACGAAAAGAGTTGTCAGGTATTGGAACAGACTGTCCAGGGAAGTGTACCTCCCTGAAGGTATTTAAAAAATGAGTAGGTGTGAAGCTTAGGGACATGGTTTAGTGGTGGACTTGGCAGTGCTGGGTTAAGGTTGGACTCAGTGATCTTAAAGGGCTTTCCCAACCTACATGATTGTATGATTCTGGATAACACTAATGGAAGTTGTTGCACAGCCCAGGCCAGAATGGGTGGACAGTGAGGACTTGCTGCCTGCAGCTGTGCCTGTTGTATCTCTCCTCGCTTCTGGGCTGGATGGGTGTGTGCTCTGACACAGCCAGTTTCTTGACTCTGGCACATTACTGCTGGCTCCAGTGGGCTCAGGAGGGAAGGGGGGAAGATCAGGGGGCTCCATGAGTAGAAGCTAAGTGCGTGCTTTGTGGATAAATGCAGTGGTGAGGGCAGTTCAGTGAAGGGAGAGACCAATTACACCAGATCAAAGAAGCACTATGGGCATCGTGAGGAGGGGCTACTCTGCTGGGTCTGATTAGCAGCAAGGCTGGGTCACCCACCTGCAGCCCAGTCCTGGGTCATGTAGCTGCCCACATGCTAACATGCCCATGTGCTAACGTGGATAGCAACCTCTGGGACCAGCCGTCTTTCCACTATGGAGACATATCCAGTGGCTGCCTGAGTGAGAGTAAACTTCAAAATTCACACAGCAAAAAAATCAAAACTTCAGCTGTCAAGCAGAAATAAAAAAAGAACAAAAACAGAACTGCTAATTACCATGGTTACAAAAGTGAGAGATCTTAAAAACTCACAGTTTGGGAAAGACAGGGCCGACACAAATATTTATCATTGCTGAATCTTTTGTAACATAACTTTAATTCTGACAGATGCCGTAGTTAATTGATTTAGACCTCAAGGAAGACCTCAATTTAGACTCTGTGGTTGTTTCCTGTTTCATACAGCTTAGCCTAGAGATGAAACCTGCTTCTGTCAGAGTCCTTAATTTCATTTGCTTGGCTCCTGAAAGACAGTAAAATGTGCTGTAGAAACAGAATTTGCAAGTGAGCCCACTTGGCAGAGCGAGCATAAAAAACCCTCGCAGGTGTGCAAGAGCTCACAGCTGATGCTGGACTACTGCCGTGTTTCTTGGCATCGAGGTAACCCATGGCTGTGTTTTCTGGCCTGTCCCCAAACCAAGAGCTTAGATTGGGTTGGTGGGGCTGGAGAGGGGAAAGTAGAAGGCAGAGTTTAACATTTGCAAAACGTGCCTCCTTCAGCCAGGGCTCACCCACTCTTGCTGCTGGAGATGGAGGGAATCATACGCACCCTCAAAGTACAGGTGGCATTCTATCACCACAGCTGTTTCCACTGAGCTACATGACAGTTTATAAATTAGACATTGCACACACTTAAATGAGTGGTGAACATGCTCCATCACTGACTGTGTCAAGCACAGAACAAGGAGATGCACAAGGCTTACTATGAGTAGGTTCACATGAAAGTCCAATGTGGCAGATGGGAGGGAGAGTGTACTAGAAGGCATCTGGGATTGCTGTATGGCATCTGTGAGAATCTGCCATGTCTGGGTCAGGCAGTGCTCTATCAGGAAATCCGTGATGAGGAATTAAAACTGTTGTTCCTCCATGCTCTGTATATCCCTTCCCAGAATGAAAGGAAAGTAAGACTGAAAGAAATCTTGTACTGGAGAGGTTCCTAACACCTCATCTGCCTTAAGGAGCCATTATCATTTGTAGTAGCTTCTCCTTATCCCACTGCTTTGAATCTGGCAGGCAGCATGGAGGTGGGGTTGTGTCACAATCTGGGGACACCATCTTCTGCTGCCTTTAATCCCCTCTTAAAACCTTGAGTGATGAAGATTCTTAAGCCTTCCTAGGAGATCTCTCCTGATGCCTCTCCTTCTTCATCACCAGAAAGTTTTGCTGTAGGAGGAACATGGAGATGTGCCCAGAGGCAAGAGGACGCCTGGGTGTGAGACCTGTGGAGGTGGTTTTTGGGAAGATGCCTAGGAGTTTGAGCAGCAATAGGAAGTTGAGAAACTCAGATCGGTTGTGGGAACTTCTATGCAGTGTCAAATTTATTTGCTATTAGCTGGTTACATAACTGTTGTTGCCACTACTGTGACTTTTATGCTTCATCTGCTCCACTCTGACTCTAGGTTGATCTCCTATCTGTGTCTTCAACAGTAGCAGAGAGGCAGAAATCTGTTCTGGACTTCAGTCTGGAGGTGAATACAGGTGGCTACTGCTTAAGGCCATACACTGTCAGCCTTGCATACCCAACCCATGGCAAAATCATGCTATAGTCTCTATAGCCCAGTTTGCCATCTGTAAATCAAAGACAGCCCTGTCCTAAGAGATGGAAGTTTTGCTAGACGAAGCGTGTTGAACTTGCAAGCCAGTGGTAATTAGTGGCCTCTTAATAGGCAGAGTGTGGCTGCCAGAGGAAAAGGAATGGCTCTTTGACTGCTAAAAACAATCAGCGCAGTGGCATCTAGTGCACAGTGGGCAGAATTACAGATGTGCAGTGACCCTCCGGCTGAGCTGGGTGACACCGAGGAACAGCAGGCTGTCTTTTGGGGAATCTCTGGGGATGGGAATCTGTTTATTCCTCTCCTTCTATTCTTTCCTGAGTGGAGCAGAGGACCTTAAGTCTTAGCACTGCTCAGTCTTCTCTTGTGCTTTTGCCTAAGAGCACTCTATCATCCAAGTGCAAGGGTTTGGCATGGAAAAAAAAAGTGGATAATCTAGTTCGGGCATTTATAGAGGGGAGTGGGTATTGTCAGTGTTCCTGGTGGCAGGAGCTGCTCATGTGCCATAGAAGTTTTAGGTGTTTTAACTGACAGGGGGTAAATGTCCAGGCATTCACAATCTCAGTCAAGCAGCAGCACATGCTTACATCTCTGTCCCTCCTTGAACTAAAATGCATTGGGTGCAAAACAGGCATGTTGTGGAGTCTGGCCTGAGTCTGCATGCAAAATCCAGTGCAATGCCACACGGCTCTTCTTCTTTTTTTTTTTTTCCACATGCAAGAAAGAAAATGGGCATGTAAAATGGCAAAGGAGAGTAATTGAGCCATTCTGGATCAGTACTCTTGACGTAGGGGTGACCAAAAAGGACAGTGATGCAAATATGAAAATTCAAGAGTCACTATTAGGTGCAAATGGAAGTCTTTTTCCATTTGATGGTTTGTTTCTTGCATGTTGAAATAATCCTGATGGGTGTCACAATCTGCTTATTTGTGTAGGGACCTTGCATGCTCATTTTGAGCAGCAA
>JAOXXN010000446.1:66859253-66890824 GCA_026770055.1 Myrmophylax atrothorax | reverse complement strand
TGCATGCTCATTTTGAGCAGCAAAAATGTACATGCATACATGTGCACATATATATGCTATGTTGTGTGTATGCTATGTTGCATTTTCATAGCAAACCAAGTAGAGATTGTATCTTATTAATATCAAGAACTTTTTTGTTGTTGAAAGGTTTTTTTCATATATAAAATTCATCTGGATGTTCTAGATAAACAGACATTTGAAAGAAACAGTTTACTGTAGGATAAATACGTTTATATCAACTGAGGACTTAATTCTACTCTAAGTCAGTGATAATCCTCCCATTGTAGTGGTCTGAGCAGGATTGACCCTAGAAAGCTTCACTTTCCAAATGATCTCTCATTAATGACAATGGGTCAAGAAAATCCTCTTATGGAAGTACTGGAAGCTCTTGGATTTTGCCCCAAAGAGGTGGGAGTCAGACTTCCCTCCTAGCAGCATGGATAATCAACCACATCTTTATTCCTTTTCCTTTCCTATGTATTAGCACACATGCATAGCTTGTAGGTGTTGTATGAAGCCTTCAAACCCCATTGATTTTGGGTCTGGAGTCTTGAGATTCTTAAGCATGCAAGTCAGAGCTGCCTCATACTGAAGAGGAAGGGAATAATAAGTTTGTCGAAAATTTAGCTTTGTGTCACAAAATGGTTCATTAATTTTATTGGAATAATCTACTAGATAGTTCTATTTTTAAAATTAAGTGTATTCTTTTCTCTCCATGATGAGACTTGACCAAATGTCTCTTAGTTTTCAAAATACTGCTTTATCTACCAAGCTACTAAACCTTTCTGACCCTTTCACACTGTTCCTGCAAACCCATTTTTGACCACCCTGATGTACATGGCCTTCCTTCCTTCCTTCCTGACAGGAGTAAAAAAATAGAGCCCCAACTGACTATTACTTTAAAAGTGTTATTTCCCTGGGCTACAATATCTAGTTAAGAACCTATTGTCTCAAGACAGAGAATTCTCTAAAGAAGATTACCCACATCTCTTTCTCGTCTGTGCACATCTCATCATCTGATCATGGATGATCTATGGGAGAATTTCTTCAAGATGAAAGGGGGATATGCTTGGTGCTTTGGAGAAGTATCTCTTAATCCAGGCTGGGTCAGATGTATTTGAAGGCATGCTTTGCTTCTGAAAGAAGAGGAGATGAGACACATTTTATTTTCTTTCTTTATATTAAAGGGTTATTAAAAAAAAGGATTTTATAGTAAATGATGGATTTCATTTGGGTTCTTCATAATCCCTTTGGCTATCACCAATAGGAATGCTGTAAGTATTTACTTATAAAATGGAAAGATATTTGATGATACTAGCTGCACAGTTGAAATGAGTATCTGGTGGAAACAAATTTTAAAATTCATGATGATTGTGAATTGAATTTTTAAAAGCTCTGCTTGAGACCAAAGGTAAAATCCTTCAATTTCTCAGGTAGAAAAAAGAGAGCATCAGTGCTGCAAGACGAACTCAGTTATCAATAGCTATTGGAGAAATGGTTTTCAGTGTCTGCACTACTCTACTTCATAGTTATCGTCAGTATCTGAAGCCTGTACTTGGAGCATGTGCAACTGCCTGTACATTTTTTAAGACTGCAGTTAGCTAAGATTTAAAAATTAAATAGTTCTGGATGCTAAATTTATTATGTGCAAGACTTGTCCTGCTGCCTTCAGGTGTAAGCCCCAGTTACATTCTGCACCTCCTTTCCAGTTCTATCTACTACAGGCATGTTCTCTGTTGCTGAGTAAATAAGATTAAGTAAGTTTTCATCATTAAAATAAAACCAAACCAAAACACTGGTCTTAATAATAACCCATTCATCATTTCAACAAGGAAACAAGTCAATCATGGTCATTTTTCATTCTGTCTGTCTCAGCCATTAGCGAATCTGAGAAGGGCAGATGTAAGATAGGGTTGCAGCATGCACTGCACCAAGCAGGGTAAAGGCCAGAGAAAGCACAAGTGCAAGATGCTTTCTGAGCTGTGAAAATGGTCCCTAACAGGAGAGGCCACATGGCAGAGAAGTCTGAGAGGGGTGGGAAGAGACCCTCTCTTGGGTAGTAAAAATGCAACTATTTTATGTTGTCTTCCCAAATGTGCATTGCCTGTTGACTTCCAGGTTTGCTTTATAATGCCTTCTTACTTGGCTATTTTAATCTCTTTTCCTAGTTCTCCTCTTCCTTTTGTAAGAGGTATCATGGAAATTAGGGTAGATAAAATTGCTGTTTGAGTAGTCCCTGGGGGGAAAAAAGAAGTGTGAGACAGAAGCGCTCAGAAAGAACATTTCTCTGACTTCTGTGAAATTAATCTTCAGTGTCTGGAAAATTAGTATTTGAAGTCAAGGAGCTTTCAGATTACTGTGCTGTTTATTTATACAATCCAATGAGACTCCAAATAAAAACCTACTAAAATATGGACAGAGGCTTTATTACAGTTAGGAGGTAATTTCATGTGGAGAACCAAATTCTCTGTTAACATAATCTGATGCTGTTGTTGGATGAGTAACAGCATCTACACTCTGTATTATTTGGTGCAAAACTGATATGATTGTCCTCTGGCTTTTGTTTATGAAGAGCATGGATGAAGTCTATCAGCATCAATGAAGTTACAGCTATGTGAAAACAATATAAAGGAGTGGAGAGCCAGTGATTTTGGACAGACTGTATTGACACTGAGGGGGCCAGAGCCATTATAGTAGTACTGAGCAGAGACTGTCTGTTCACAAGGAATGCTCTGACAGAGATGTGCAGCTGAAATGATTCCTGGTCACCATCAGAGCAACATAAAGACACCAGAACAAAGTGAAGAGTCTAGTCACAAATTTGCTCTAGGTTTTGTTTGGATTGGATTGATTTAAGAACAGAGGAGGGATCACCAGCATGAACTCAGCTGACCCATGAAACACTGTGAGAGCAAAGAGCATGGCAACTGGATTCAGCAGTTGTTTAATTAGAACAACATGGCAGAACAGAAGCATAGTTCATGCAGTTCTCCTGTTCATTATGCCAGCAATGTGTATTGTTCACAGTATGGTCTCAAAAGCAAGGTTCAGCTGGTGTACCACAGTGAGGAAACCACAGGGTCCTAACATGTGGTGGCACAACAGGAGTTCTGCTAAGGAGGTACCAGTGCCTGGTAGCTGTGGTGTCACCTGTGGTTTCTTTGTCTGTTATTGTTTACTTGACTGATGGTACATGCCAAGGGCAGTACACTTCCAAATATTATGGCTTTTTTTGTGCCTGGTGACGGCCTGCTATGATTCTCAGGATCATTATGTCCATCAAGTTAGGAGTAATCCTCTCTCAGAAGTCCGAGGCATTGCCTTTCTAGGTCATCTTGATTTCATTGTCCTTGTGCTAGACATTGTATCCCTGATGTTTTCTGTGAGTCAATGACTGCTAAATTTTATACACTGTGCATGATATCTGATCTTCTGTTGGGTGCTGTTATAGTGCAGTCAGCTAACTTATAACTTGTAGCTCCATGGCTCATAGGCTCATAGGTAGGGCTGTGTTACTGATGCAAGCAGAACTGTTTGCATCGTTGCTAGAATAATGGTAGTGCATCATGTCACCTTTGTAAGCTCTCTTCCTATTCTTCTTTTCCCCCAATTTTCCCTTGCCTTGTCTCCTGCTAACCCAGTTGAGAATGTTGGATGACTGAAAACAACTGTGGCTGCTTTTTTTTTCTTTTGCTTTCTTTTCTCCTACTAGCTCCTTTTCATGTGCTGGGAGAATCCCAAATTGGCAAATAAAAAATATCATGCTTTGCACGTATTTTGGCATGTATATTGTCAACTAATTTGTCATATGGAAGGATGGGAGGTGGGTTTTTTTCAGGATTCAGCTGAAAAAAAGCATGGTTTGCCTACATCTGCTCAAGGTTTTCTTCAGTCTGTACTAGTCTGTTTTTAGTCCACATGTTGCCAGTGACCAGTTTGGTGGTTCACATTCAAGTGTATTTGGTGAACTCCTGTTGCATTTGAAAAAAAATGAGTTTTTCTTTCTAAATTCAAATGAACATAAAATGTTTTTCCCTTACTATGAAAATTGTGCTTCTCATGTTAAGTGGCATTTTTTATTTATTTTTAAAATTTCAGTAGAAGTCAGGGCCGTGCCCCCTGCCTGCTCACACGCCAGCTCACCAGAGCAGGCATTTCTGCAATATTAACTGCTGTATGTTGCTTTGGCTGGGATACCCTGAAAAGGAATGTCTCTTGAGCATTTTGTTGGGGTTTTTTCCATTTATTTTTTCTGGCTTGTCTGAATGCCTTAGCACAATCTGGCTCATCATCAGGATATTTTATCTTGGTGTTGACAAATGCCATCTTCTGTGCTATTGCAAGATTTTTCTTTTGGGGATGGAGTAAGGAAATACAACTGTCATGGTGAATAGATGAGGCTGTCAAGTTACAAGTGTCAAAGCTGCTGTAGGTGCAGTGGAGACTGCCAGGTGAAGGAAAGAAAGTGGGTCCCTTTTCGTTGTACAACTGTATAACACAACCATGGAAATAAATACAGCAGGCTTTTTTTAAAGCTCTTTCTGGTTAGTGACAATGTGTATTGGCCTTGAATCTCAGGAACTTGGAGAGTCTGGGATTTATAAACCTGACCATAGATGTTTTTAAAAGGCAATAAAACCAGAATAATACTAATCTAGAAATGGGGAAGTAGTTCTGAAAAGTAGGTGTTTCAAAGGAGAGCAGCCAGTGTTTTGTATGAAAATAAATGTGATAAAATTTTGATATGAGAAGACTTAGCAGCTGTGCTTTTCTGCTGTTGCTGTTTTTTAGTTAGTCAGAAAATACATGGCCAGTGACAAGTGCCTGCTCTCTGTGTTTACTTGTGTGGTGGCATGTTTTAGGGTTGCTCAGTGGTTGTGCTCTGAAAATTACAGCCGCTCATGGACTGAGACTGGTATCTGGTGTCTTACAAATAACAGAGGTCAGGCACCCCAGACCCCTCCTGCCAACTCACCTCTTCACTTTCTTAAGCAAAATCACTCTGAGCTTTCTGTCACCGTGAGCTGGCCAAAAGGAAGTTTCTTTACCTGACTCCTTTTTCCTAAAGTTGTGTTATTGCCTGGAGACTCAGCACAAGCAGAAATGCTCCTGTTCCTCCACATACAAGTCTGCCTGGCTGCCTGTGGGTGCCCCAAGGCTGCAGTTGTGCCCTCCCTCCCAGAAATACATGCCTGTGGTACACAGGTGCATGTGGAGCTCCTCTTCGGCACCAACATGCCTTCCACCATCTTTAGTTTGCCTAAAATGGATCCAGCCCAACTATCTTTCTTTACACAATTGGTCCATTGGCTATGAGCCAGGACACTGTGCCCACAGCACTCGTAGCATTGTCTAAACATGAATCCACTGTTGGGGGCAATGTGGGAAGACTGGAATGAAACATTAATGAAAGATATACTGCAGCAGTGTGTCCTGTGAATCTGTTTACTTCTCACTATTAATGCTTTAGCTGAAGTAGTTGATTATAGTTTAACACTTGGTTATTGACAATTGTGGATTCCTTCAGGCTCATCTGCTCAATTTGAGTCTATCTTGTGGGCTTCTCAGAGACGGTGCAAGCAGAAGATTCCAACAGGAATCTCTGAAAGGCTAAACTGGGCACAACTCAAAAGCGGGCCACGCATTGCCTCCTATGAAGGTGTTGACCCAGCCATCTCTACCCCTTGTGGAAGTATGTGACACAAACCTTTCAGTCTTCCTAATAATTGCTCAGGAAAGAAGGTGCAGCAAAGCTGATGAGGGATCATACTTCAGCCTGTCACATCATAGATGCATTCTCTAACCTTTAACTTTCAAAACGCAGGTGAGCAACTGTGGTGGTACTGGTTGACCTTGGCTGCATGCCAGGTGTCTATCAAGTTGCTTTATTGCTCCCTTTGCCAGCCAGTCAGAGGAAAGAGTGTAAAATAGAAAACAATTTGTAGGTTGAGATAAAGTAGTTTACTAAAGCAAAAGTGAAAGTTTGCACACACATAAACAAAGAGGAAAATAACAAGGTTTATTCTTTACTTCCCATTAGCAAGTGGTGTTTGGCTACTTCCTGGGAAGCAGGGCTTCAACATGCATAGGGATTGCTGCAGAAGGCAAATTTTGTCAATAACAAATGCCCCTCCTTCCTCATCCTTTCCTTAGCTTTTATATCTGAGCTGACGTCTTATGGTACGGAATATCCCTTTGGTTAGTTTTGGTCAGCTGGCCTACTTGTGTCCCCTCCCAGATCTTGGCACCTCCCCACCCCACCCTTCCCCTGCCTCTCAGTGGGGAGAATGGTGGGGAAGGAATGTTGAGATGCTGATGCTGTTCCAGTGCTGCTCAGCAGTAGCCAAAACAGTGGTGTGTTATCAACACCTTTTTAGCTAACCATGTGAAGCACAGCACTGTGAGGGCTCCTATGGGAAAATGAACTCCATCTCAGCCAGACCCAATACAACAGTAAATTGGTGATTACCTGGATGCAGAACTTGGGTTGCCTAAGAGAGCTTTGAAGATGAACAAGAAAGTAGATGACCAACTTCATGTGAGCTGAGCGGGAAGTAGACTAGGATCCGAGTAGGTTGAATAAGACTATTCAGTTTTGACGCATCATACTTATTAAAAATACAAGTATCATTCCTTAGAGCGGACCTGGAGGCTCTACGCCATCCTTACTGCATTCACTAGCACCTTAAACTTTGTGCCCTGCTGAGGGCATCACTCCTGCTTTGCAGAGTAACTGTAGGGCAGAGCTGATAAGCAATGTCTGTCCACTGTGAGAGCAGAGCCTCTGTAGTTCAATGCAGAGTTTCAATACTTGCTAACAGGACAGAACACCAGGGAATTTGTTCTCCCTCCATGCAGACAAAAAAACCCACCTCCCTGATTTTGTTCAAGCTTTTCCATTTTAAACAGGAATGGATGACACCAGAGACCCAAAGGTTGTCCTTAACAAATAGGGGATGTGACATGGACTGCGGAAAATGTACACTTGCTGGGGTCCAGAGCCACCTGAGAGTCCTTCAGAGTACACACACTTTGCAATGCATGAAAGAATTTTAATTATGTTCATCTGTTCTGTGCTCAGGGTATAATGATGCCTCTCAAGGCCAATTACTGTGTCAACAAAAATAAGAAAGCATAATTTTCAAGTAGATTGAAATTGAGATATCTTAGTGTTCTAATGGAGTAGATGAGGTCCACATGAAGCTTAACAACCTGGCCTACAGTGTTACAGTTTATAAATTGTGGGGAAAAAAGCCAACTCTGGGAGCTGTGCTGGCCAACAGAAGGAACGCACCATTGTTGTCCACTGAAACCCATCCATCTCTGCGCTGCTCTGAGGGTGCCCTAGAGAAAAGCAATATTTTTTCAATGTGTGAACTACACATAACAAGTGATACATAACATGTATCATAATTGTTTTCTCCAGAGTATGAAATTAATACCATTTTTTTTCTATAAATTGTTCTAATTTTTAAAGTGAAATTTTCCAACTGTCATGTGGCCTATTGATTTATTTCAGCTAAGAGTTATTTTTGATTCTAAGTTTAGTTGGTTTTGTTTTGGTTTTTTTTTCTGATCTTACTATGAATAGAGATTTATGTCTTTTTAATAATGAGATTTGATCTGCAAAACATGGGAATATAAATTGGATTTATATATACATAATAAATACACACACATATGTTTTATATCAAGCAGAGAGACATGAGCAAACAAATCCAGAGGTTGTAAAAGAGTGGGAAAAAAACATTAGCAGGGAGATTACTCTAGTGTAAGGGAGAGAACTTGATAAATAATGGTCAAAAAAGCAGAATTTAATTTTATTGATAGCACATACACATAGTTCATGTCTCCAGGGCTTTGAGTATAGAACTTCAAAGCAACCAAGCTGTGAGTAACTGACAGTGGGGAAGACAAAGTAAGCTGAGGGGTAGAAAGGTGGAAACAAGTAGGGAACCAAAGGTGTTTTAGCTGTCAAAAGGCCAGGGATACTCAAAACAGTGTCCCTGTGCAACATGTAGGGATGGTTGCATTGACAGTCAAGTTTATTAATAAAGTTTTTGATTGCTTATCAAATGTATATGGTTTTTGGAAATTATTTTAAAGCATGTGGTTTGATACTGGTCAGATTATCAAAAGAGAGTTGATGTATGCAGTAAGACTCAAAAGCAAATCATCATTGTGCAAACTTCATTCCTCCTCTGGGGCAGAGCATATGACAGGAGAAGACTTCCCGGGGCCGTGTGCAGTCTTTCTCTAGTGAGGGTTTAACATGTTTCTTTCATCTTAAACTGCTGCACAAATAAAACCGTATGTAGGAAAACTGACCTCCCAGATAAAGGTAATGAAGCATGAAGAGAAACCCTATTCCATCAAATTTATTGAGGATCAAATGTAGATATTTTTCTTTATGTCAGATAATGCTTTTCTATTCTGAGTGATGATGATGATACTGTAAGTGTTTCCAAATGGAAGCCACAGTGTCAAGCCCAGAAATGCTGTCAGTACCCGGATTGACTGGCTGTCATATATCTCAATATAACATGGTTTGAAAGCACATGCTTGATTTAAAATAGAAAACATTTTTATGAAATAAATAGTGAGGTTAAACTAAGCATCAGTGATAGGGAAATGCAAAAATGAATCTTTTCTCCTTTTTGTGTTTGACATTATTCATTATTTTCCACATTTCCCTGTTTGTGCATATGAATGTACAGTGAATTGCTGTATAGAGTTTTACTGTATGTGTCTTTTAAGGACTTAAAAAATAGATATGCTGCTGTACCACTCTGCGTTTTGTGAGCTCTCTCTAACACTTCTGGGAATTCATCTTGCAATTCTGTAAAAAAAGACTTACTGTTCCTATCAGGACCTTTGAGGAAAAGAACAGTCCCATTTCAAAGCAAGTTCTTCACATTGTGAATAAAGCCCCAAGGAACTGCAGAACCAATAAAAGGATTTTCCACTTCCCCTTTGCAATGCCAGGCAGTGATTTTTAGTTGGTATCATATCAAAAGGAAAATTCCGCTGTTAACGGGTTATTATAATAAAATAATTGATTATCCAATTTGTTTTATAAGTGCAATTTCCACCCAGTCCCCTCATTTGTTTTTCTCTCCTGTACATAGAAATTGAAGGACCCTGAAATTAGAACATATAATCTTTTTTTTTTGGTGGGTATTGAGAAAACTCACATGCAGCAAAGATTAAAGTAGCCTGACAGCTTTGCTCCTGCTCTCTGGTTATGCTATATATACTGGCATTAAAGATTCAATAAAGGGAAAACAACCATTAAAGATTCATTGGAACATGTAAGTGGGGGTGCCTCAGTGCCACCTTTTGGGATACTACACCAAATCCTGTGGCACTGAAGAAAACACGGAGACTGAGGCAGGCAGGAATGTCCCATCCTGCACTGTGGCTTTGCTAGCTGAAATCCCCTGTAGTTCCTGTTGCATGTGGCCATTTTCTCCCCTGTCTAATTTTGCAGTGCTGCCCAGTGCTGTTCAATAGCTGTCAATTTTCACATTATAATGGTTAATATGAAAAAATTTTAATAAGGTGATTTATATTTACATATGCTTTCATCTGCTGTTGGTGAGATTTTTTTTTTGTATTCCTGTGGATTAAAAAATATTATACTTGCAAACTGAGAAGTTATGTGGGCCTTAGTACTAGGGAGATCTGGTGGTAAAAAAAGGAGACAAGGTGTGCATGCTGATTGAATGCCCCAGGGGAATGGGGAGATCTGGAGCTTCAAGGGGCACAGAGGGGTATTGGTAAAACAGTCTAGGCCAGGCTGTGAGTCCCAGAGCCACACTGACCTGCTGGGAGCTGAGCCACAGCTCAGCCAGGCTTTTTGGTATGGTGAAAGTGACTCAGAAAAGAATCCAAATAAAGACTGGAAAATATTAAAAGGAGATGTTTTATGAATTTGATCCATTCAGCTTAAATTTTACCTGGATTCAACACTGTGAAAATGTGTGGTCTCAGTGTAGGAGATATTACTAAAATCCTGTGAGAGCTTGGAACAGTGTTCAAAGGGGAAAATCTTGAAGAAGATTTTACTTAATTCGTTATTGTACATGATACTTTCAGGAAGGGAGAAGCTGTAGAGAGAAAAGATGATAACTTGCTAGGGGATATTTGTAAGTAGAGACCTAGATGGTAGGAAATAAATGGTGGGGAAATAGTCTTGGTCTAGCAAGGGTGGACAAGATCCAAGAGCAAATGAATCAAGGTAAGTGCAAACTAGATCTTGGACACATCTTTTGAACAGTGAAAACAACCTGATACTTACAGAGCTTATGGCAACTGCAGATATACTGTTACTGGAAATTTAAAGGCATAACTGGAATGTTTTTTCTTCAAAATTTAAGCCTTTATGTATGTAATATTGTATTTTTGCACATTGTTATTCACTTGATACAGATACATTTACTCAGCTCTTGCTGAAACCTCTGTATTTCTCTTTAGGAATCTTGTATACTTCAAAAATGAGTCACTTGTTCTAATTACTTGAAATGAATACTTCTGGTAGATGAATGGCATGTCTGATTATTTTTTTGTTTCTTTGCTTGCTTCTTTTTCCAGAAATGTTTGGAAGAGATGCAATGCATTCATTAGCAAGACGTTAACATTCATTTAATGTAATTACCATCCTTTTTCCTAAGTGGAAAGATTCCCTTTTCAGATCAGAAAGCTATGCTTTGAGATGATCACAACATGGGAAAACTGACTTTGGTGAGGCAAGAGGAGAGTGCTGAAAAAGGCCTGAGGAGTGGGATTGCCAGAGCTTAACATTAACCAGGGAGAAAATGGCGAGGGGTACACTATATGCAAATACTTCCTACTCTAAGCATAAAAATGTCAAAGGCTTATTCAGCCAGCAAAATCATTACCTTTCACCAAAAGCAAAAGGAAAATTCATAGTTTTGTTCACTGCAATATTGCTGTGTTCCACACAAAGAGCTATTGTTGCTTCCCAAAAGAAGAGGGCTTTATGGCTACATAGGATTCACATAATTTAGGACTGTTTCATTTTCATTTGCTAATTATCAAATTCTCACAAGACGCCAACTGGCAATTTTCTGTGAAGTCCGTTCACTTTTTCTAAGGTGGACTAGAGCATCCATTTGAAAAGCTAAACAAAGTAAGCCTAGGCACGATGCAAATCACACTTAAATAGTCCAACTGGATTATAGACTTTGTACGTGCAGGTGGGTTTCACTCACTGCTGATAATAATTCATCCAGGACATGGTTAATCAATTATCCTTTTCACTATGTCTGATAAGTCACTGCATGTTTGCCTTTAGAAATAGACCCAGTGTCAAGAGGGTAAAGAAAAGCAGGAATATATTGCTTGTCTTTAGAAAATATGGATCATGGCCCCTTTTAAAATGATGCTCATGAAATGGGGGATAAAGATGGTGAACTGAAAAAGGGGTTGGAGCAGAGAACCCAAAAGGACAGGGGATATGCCCATTTGGGCTTCATCCTCCTCTAGTGCTGGCAATTTTTTCTGAAAGTGATGAGGCACAGATGATTAAGTCCTCTTTTTATCACATCCATTTTTTATACTCTTTTGTTGCTCTCGCTTTCAACACCTTTTCTTAGGATAAATAAAGCTTTTATGTTTATTAAAGTTTCCCTACAAGCATAACTCTTTGTTGTCTTAGTTCAGCTCAGGGCTGACCAGGTGAGCAGACTTATACAAATGGAGGATAAAATACAGCAGAAAGTAATGGTCGAGGAAGGTCTATCAACTCAGCCTGCAGGGACACGTTCTTTTCATGCATATGTAGCCTTTCAAAAAGCTGAGAGTGTTCAGAGGGGAAGTTTGCTTCCTGGGACTGCTGAAATCAGAAATGCAAATAATTCTAACTGCATTCTCCATTATAGCATTTTAAGATTTGCATGGAGACCCCTTGGTTCATCTACTTGCTATTTTTCTATTTTTTTCACTGTTTAGTAGTAGCCTTGTATATTCTTGTATCAGGCACAGTTCTTAAAAAAAAAAAGTGGAATTAAAGAAGCTTTTTTCTCTTCTCTTTCCATGAGCTAATCTTTCCATAGAAGCTGAACAACATCCTCTTTATCAAGATTATGGGTTTCCACATCTTGGCATACTATTTCTTTCCTTTAGTGCATGCCAGCAAACTGAACTAAGAGTGATGAAAGTAGAGAATAAGGCATGTGTAAGGCCATACTTATTCACATGCATTTATTTGCATGAGTAAGGCCAGTGGGATATAAGGTGCATTTGGAACTATGAACAGCACATATCTATGTTTGAAGATGACACAGCTGTAACATTCTGCCTTGCATGTGAAAAAATTGATATTATTCATAGAAATATGAGTGAAAGAAAACAGCTGTCAGTCTTTTCAGCCATTTTAGAACAAAAATGGAGCCCAACCCTGTATCCTACCTGTAGTGTGGCTTTGACTTGTATTAATAGGGGAATGTGGTGCTTAGACCTAACTGTTGTGGAACTATGGACTGGTGGCCTTTGCATTATTCATGCTGCATGCATACTGCTGAATCATGAGAAGGCTTTTATGGACAAACCCACTGAGAAACCAAACACTTTCTGTTGACAGCCTGAGTGCTTTTTAATTCCCACTCACTTATGTGGGAGGGTATGGCAAGCAGTGTCATGTGACATTGGGCATTATATTTGGTTCTAGTAGATTGAATCACTCCAGCTTCAACATGAAAAGCCACAGTAGAAAAAATTGTCACTTGGCAGGTATGGAGTCGACATATTAGGGAACAATTGTTTGCTAGGTGGGTATTAAAATACAGGAACAGGTTATCTGGAGAAGTTAAGGGTTATCCATCCATGTAGGTTTTTAAGTCTAGTATAAGCAAAACTAAGACTGATCTGGTCTGCCGTGGTATAGTTCTGTTGTGGGCAGCAAGTTGGACTAGATGACATCCAGATATCCCTTTGAATCAGCATTTCAATGATTCTGTGGCTTTCTCAGTAAAATATATGTAAACTGTGCTCTTATTTTCACTACACACTCTTTCTCAAAATCCACATATGAACAATTCTTTTTACAGGAGAAGTAAACTGAATCAACCCACTCTTTTACTGGTAAAGTGCCATCCTTTTTACTACTAAAAAAAGGTTTGTTCCCTTGGATCACTAAAGAGAAATACAACTGTTATTTCAGTGAAGCAATAGGGAGAATCATTAATTTGAAGCCAGCTGTTGTTACAATGAAATTTAAAAGGCAGTGTGGGTCATAGTAAGGAGCTAAAAACCTGTGGTTCAATAGTCAGTATTGATCTCTTGTATTGATTTCAGGGAAACTGAGTTTTCATTCTATGGCATGAAAAGCCTCACAAAAACTTTCCAGCAATTAATTTCCTTTTAAGTCCTCTGATGGCTCAAGCAGTATTTTAAAATTAATTATGCTCATTCTTAGTGCAAAGATGATTTTTTAAATTTGGGATAGTTAAAGAACTACAGACTTCTTACATATTCAGGTGCAAAACCTCTGGTTTGATGAAAGAAAATGCAGGACAGATCAGTTAGACTCATGTAACTCTAATAACTTTTCTCACAATTCTAACATTCTTTACCTGCTGTGGGGTATTATTAAAAAAGTGTTATTCTCACCTACCTTGAAAAACTTCAAAGTCTGAGCTATAGAAGCACAGTCCCTACAGATCAGCATGGCAAAGCATTCATACCTGTGCAAATTATGTTTTGGGAAACAATATTCAGTCTATATAATGAAAGATTGTGATGGAGGGAGAACAGTAAAACTAAATTTGATTTGGACTACAGAGAAGTTTTCTCAGGGTTGAAAGTTTCCTGACATTTAATGACGCTGAGAAATGCCACCAGTCTTGACATTACTCGAATTTGCATGGATTTCTCTGGTGGAGCACATTCTGTAGCTCTTTCTCTCGTTGTCTTTCTGGTTTTTCTGAAAAATGTTTCATAGCATTTCTTAAAAGAACACCAAAAAAATTCTACCTTCCAGTCAGTTGTTCTTTCATGACTACATTAAAAAGTGAACAAAAAGATATGAATGTATAACCAATGAAGGAAAAGGAAAGCAGATGGGAATCAATGTGCAGCAAAAGCTGAGGACTGTATGAGGCCAGGAGGGGCAGAAAGCAGGAGAAGTGATTTTGCTTTGCTTGGGGGTAGGTGCATGTGTTGTCCTTACAGGAAGGGGGGGGGAAGTTGTTTGTTCATTTTGTTTCAAGAGCGAAATCAGAAAATTAGAAGGATTCTGAGAAAAATACAGGTGGTGTATTGTATGGCAAAGGCAAAATACTTTCTGTTCCAGCAGTAGTTAAGGAAGATATAAAACATAAGCTTGATACTTGTAAATGAGCAAGCTAATGCAGTCTGCCTCCAGAGGAGCACCCTGTGCTGCTAGTGCTGGTTGGCAGTGAGGAGGCTCAAGAGAAGAGGAATTAAGTTACTGTTTATTATTATTAAAGACCAAGCAGGTGATTCAAATTCATTATCCTATCATCTCGCCATTGATCTGAAATTGCAGCAGATCTAGGATCTGATTAGTCAAATATTAAGGAAAGGTTAAAATAATTAGTTTTAATCACTGGAGCATTATGTTGAAGACCTTTTGTCAAAATAGGGTTGTGCCTCTTTTGAGGCTGTTGCTACTTTAGGGGTAGTGTTAGAATTGTGTATTTTTACTATTTTCAATCTTTTCAACTTAAAATTACACAACCTTTTGATTAAGAAACCAGAATGAATACAAAAATCAACATTTTAAACACATTAGATGGTTTTAAAAGTGACAGTTTCTAAACCTCAATGTTTCTTGAGCAAGGATGATGATGAATGCATGCTATTTTACATTACTGTCAGTGGGTGTGGAAGAAGTGAGAAAATCATTCCATATAAAATTTGCAGACAACACAAAGGAGGTGATAATAGTTAAACAGAACAAGCTGCTGTACAGAGTGATCTGCTTTGATTGCTATGGACAAAATGCAAGAAAGCAGTAGGAGTTTGTATGAGGCCAAGTAAAAGGACTATATATAGGAATAAATACTGTGGGCCATGCTGATTTGATTGTTGTCTCTGTCCTAGGAAGCAGTAACAGAAGGGGTTGAGATGTGTGTGGAATTAGCAGGGTATGACCTTCTGCTATGAGTGTGTGGTGCAAAAGGGATGAGATTTTTGATATGTGAACAAGGGAATATTGGGGAGGTCTTAGTTATGGTGTGACTGGCTTTGGGACACTGTCCCATTCCATTATTTGGGATTGAAGAATAGTGATAAACTAATGAAGTTTTTAAAAAAGAGCTGCAAAACTGGTAAAAAGAAGAATGCTTTTTAGTGAAAGACTGAAGAATCTTGGCCTCCTTAATTAAACAAAAACAAGACTAGAGGGTGATGTGATTCAATTTTGTGTATGTTAAGCAAAAATTGGTAATAGAGTGTCAAGAAGCCGTGGTACAGTGAAAGCTGATGCTGCACAAATCCCTCCTAGAGGTAATAGACACAGATTTTTAATAGTTAGGTAATTATTCTTTAGAGCAACTTGTCAAGTCTTTCTATTGCTGAACAATGGGCAGTATTCAATACCTTTATAAAATATGTATTCTGATTCAAACAGGAGTTAATTCTGAGAGGTCTCATGGCCTGTCTTATGCTGGAGGTCAAAGTAAATGGAGACGTGGATCCCTGCTAACATTATAGCTTACATCTATGCTCTTTAGTTGGAACTTATACACAGCTCAAACTAGTTAAAAAAAAAAAAAAAGAAAATAGTTAGAATTCCTGCAGTAATTGTAGTCATTTATTCATTTTGGGTTTCTTTTCAGTTGTGTTAGCTGTCATTGTAACAGACAGCTTCAATGGAAAAACTTTTGTTTGCAAAAAGACATTCTGAAGTAGCTTCCCAACCAGAGGCAGCTTAGCCAGGATGCCATGATGTGGTGAACTTAACTGGATACATGGTCAGCCAGATGCTGGTCCTTTATAAAGCTCTTAGAAAACTGATTTTCCTTAAATGTATTCTGAGCTTTATTTCTGATTTTTCAGCTGAACTTGAAGTTTATAGGTATTTTTTTTCTTTTTCATGTTTTAACTTCTTTTCATACAACAGGTAGCTGACAAAATCCAAAATGCGACTTTGTGGTAGAAAGCTGAAACTACAAAAAGACCACGCTAGAAACAAGGTTCAAATAAGCTTTTCTTCAAACAACTTAATTAGGAATTTGATGGGTTCCCATGCTCTGAAGTCAAACAAGACTAGATGCCTTTCTGAAAGAGGCTTTTGTACTAGAAGTGCTGATTTCAATTCTAGAGTTGCTCTGTAGAGTGTTTTGGTGTGTGATATCCAGCGCTGGATTACATGAACGGATTGTTTTGCTTTTAATTATATCATGGCATGAAAAATACCAAGCTGTGTATTTTTCTAAATATCTTGTACTGCTCAGGTTAGCTGTTTGGTGTGAAGCTGCCTGAACACTAGAATTGAGAATAAAAAATTATTGTTAGAAAAAAATTAAGGAATTCAAACAGGCAAATACTAGGTTTCTTAAGAAAGCAACAGAAATTACAAAAGAATAAGTGGAGGTTGCCTTCTGTCTTGTTTCCATCTGTGCTGTGATGGTTTACTTTTCTCAAAAGTGATCTTAGCATTAAATATATTGAATGTTAAAAGTTCTGGGATAGGGCAGTGAGGCAAATTTGAGAGGATTCACTGGCAAGTAGCCAGTGAAATCCTTCAGATCTGAATATGTTACTTCTTAGTACTAAATGTGGAATTAGCAGACGTATGAAGTTTTTCTTCTCTGAGAGTTTCTTCTCAAATTGTGAACCTTGCCTACTTTGAGTATGACATTACACCTGATGTTTGTTTGCTTGATAATGAAACAAAAGCACTTACCCTGGCAGTCTGCATTGCCATTTTCTCCAGGGTGTTCTCAATGACGAGAAAATAGTTTGGCTTCTGAAACTTTCAATTCTGACTCACTTTTCAAGTTTAAAAAATTGGGTTTTCTCTGTGTGGTATTTCAACAGATTGAAGTAAGAACTAAAGACGTGTAACATCAAGCTCACCTCTAGTGACACCAACATGCCAATTTTGTCAATGTAAATTTCTGCTACAGTTTATGATCTGACCTCAGTACCTGTATATTTGTGAGAAGAAAAATGACCTATAAAATCCCATGTGTATAGATTACAATTGCAACTGTCGTAATTGTGTCACAGATGGAATCATGGAATGGTTTGGGTTGGAAGGGACCTTTAAAGATCTAGTCCAACCCATCTTCAATAAGCAGAAACATCTTCAAGCAGATCAGATTTTTTCAGAGCCATGTCCAGACTGACCTTGACTGTTTCCCGGGGTGAAGCATGTACCATCTTTCTGGGCAACCTGTTCCATTGTTTCACTACCTTCACTGTAAAAAATGTCTTCCTTATATCTAGTCTGAATCTCCTCCCTTTCAGTTTAAAACCACTTCCCCTTGCCCTGATGCAATAGGCCAGTTGTTTTCAGAACTAGTTCAGCTAGGTAGAGGTTTGCTTTTAAAACACAGTCTGAATTGCATTCAATTTCTGTCCTGAAACACTAGAGGGAAGATGGAAGAGATGAAAGGAATAGACAAAAGAGGAGGCTTGAGCTGAATGGTTATAATTTTTAAATGCCCAATGAGTTTGATCCAGTTTCGTCAGAATTGTTTCTTCAGTCAGGAGCAGGGAGGGAATGGGATTGTGACACTCAGCCTAAGTTGTGTCAGCGAAACATTAGAAGAAGGAAAACACAAAGCTTCAGGAAACTGAAAATCAATATATCCAGGCAACAAAAGCATTTTTATTACAAAGAATTAAAAGGTGTCACACAACAAAAGGTTTGCTGAAAACAGAAAAAAGGAAAGTTAAAGGCTTTGGCTTTCACCCAAAAAAACTAGCGAAAAAGAGAAAATACAATATACTTTTCTTTGTGGGATAAGAAGGTCTTGCCTACAAGGAACTAGAAGGGGTGGAATCACCAACACTGGTAGGCACCTTCCACTGACTGGATTTTCTTGCAGAAATTGTTTGCATGGCCTCTCCATTCCTATTCTGCTTCCTTCATAAAGGAAGGCTTTTCAGTTGGTGGTCATTTAATATATAAAGGAGTCCTTTCTCTGAGGTTACATGATCTGAACAGAAACAACAGTCATTATGGGAGAGTAAATTGAGGCAGGGAGAAGATATCCATGGTGGGTCTGTGGTAGAACTGGGACTAGATGTGGTGAAAAAATGCCACAGTTTTTTTGATTTCCGCTGTGAGGGTAAGAACTCTGGACCAAGGACTATAATTTCCATCCCACAGGCCAGGCTGGACTACTGAAGTGCTTTGTCTGTCTGACCTTGCAAAAATAGTCAGACAAAATAGAAAACCTAACAGATGCTTGCCAGAGGGGTCAGAAGATGCAGGGTTGCTTTTATTTTAAACTGCTTCACACTGTTATGACCCAAGCTCAGGAGGCAACATGGCCTCAACATAATTGTTGCTGCTACACCTTCCACATTCCTGTTATCGGATGTAGGCAGAGGGATGGCAGAAGTGTCTTTAGGTGAGATTTCTTTTGTGTGAGGCTATACATATCTGCAATGAAATCTCCACCCCTGTGGTGGATTGACCTTATCTGATGCTGGGTCCCCAGCAAGCTGCTCACTCCCTCACTTCAGCAGGACAAGGGGAGAAATTCAGATGAAAATTTTGTGGGTTGAGATAAAGGTAGTTGATCCCAGCCAGACCCAGTATGACCCCCAAGGACCCTGTACACAGGTTGTTCTTATCTTGGCAATTTCTTCCCCTTCTGAAAAGAGCGACAATTCCCAGTCCTTCTCATTTCCAGACACTCCTGAAATACAGCAGTGCACCTTCCCAACTGTGTAGTCCAGGAGCGCCCTAAACATTCATTAGACTAACCCAGAGATTAAGCAAGCAATTTAGCAAAGATTAAACAAGTGATTACTTTGATGTTTCTCATTGATTTGGTCTCTCCCTGTGCTCAGTCAGCAACTCCTCAGCACCCCAAGCATATAGTGTTTGGGTATGAAATATTTTGAGCAGGTTGTGCAGACTAATTTGTAGTTTTATTATTGCATAAATCTCAATCATCTTCATTTGCTCAGAATGTCACCCGTACAGAGCTGTAAAAACATTGACCTTCGTGCAAGGTTTGTGTTGAAATTAATATTACTGTTTTTATTTCTTCCTTCTCAAAGTCTTCTTATAGTTTGTTCCACAGAGTAAATTGGATTTTTAATTCTGATATCCGACTGTGAAAAGACATTATTCATTCTGCCACAAATGCTCTTTCTTGAACTGAAATACTCTTCTTGAAGCGGTGGTTTCTGAGGCCACAGGTCTTGAACTGTTTTAAACTAGAAAAGGATAAATTGATGGCATAATGAATCTTCCTAATATCTGATTTCCATAGTTTGATGAATTTCAATATAGCAAGTTTCATGAATATTATATAAGGAAATGATTTGCAGGCAAATTAAGTGGTTGACACAGGTACTAAATAATAAAAGCATATAAATTAAATTCAAGCAACACAATTAATTACAAGATTAATCTATCTCATCTGGTTCCATGATATCTCTCAAGTATGCCTGCATATTCATAATCATATTAGTTGAGCTTGAAATTATTTATATGTACACCCTAATATGATGCTGATGATATTTTGTACACCACATAGTTGTACAGCACACATAGGTAAAGTGTGATCTTCCCAACTGAAAAGTAACAAAAAATAATATCTGGTTCTCAGATTGCCATCTCGTTTGCAGGGCCATATACTGCTCACCTGTGCATGCAGTAAGGAAACTGTAAGAGCAATGTGATGTGATTTGATACCAAAACTTTTTCATTGATTGCTACTGTTTCGTTAAGATAATTTCCTCTGTGAGGCCTTCTGATATCTGTACAGGCACTTGGCCTGGTGATCACACTTAGGGGCCAATAGGAAAATATCCACAAGGAAAAAAAAAATCATAATTAATTTCATTAATTCTTCATTAATTTGAAGGGCTATTGTCATGCCAAATTTCGTAGTTAAAAATAATTTTGCAGCTGCAAACAGTCTTCTGTGATATCCTTTTCATCTGTCTTCCCAGGAAGATAAATCTTCTTGATAAATTACAGAATCTGAAGAAGCAGAATGATATCCTGTTTAGTAAATCATATTTATTGTATTTCACAAGTCTCAACAACTTTTCAGTGTTGGTCTGGTTTTCTCTGCTCCTGTCTGGACAGGCTATTGGGATATTTTGACCTGCAGCCAGATTTGCATGGGGAGAACTGAGGACTGAGTGCAATAGCCTTAGGAAAATGCAATTCCAAATCATGATGAGCCCCATCATTGCCTGTTGCACCTGCTTAACTCAGATATAACCTTGGATCTGTGTGCTCAAACTGGGTTTTATAAACAAAAGCATTTGACTTATACAAAGGAATTTAATTACAATTGAGTTAAATTTTAGTTTATCCCATAAGTAAATGAAGGAAGGAAATTAAAAACTATTTTTTTATATATCTCTGAGTATTTGGGTGCTTTACAGCCCCACATGACCCTTGCCAGATAACCCCTTCAACACCTAAATTAACCAGTATATATTGCTCAAAAGCAACTTGGAAGGTACCTACAGTCATGTCGCAGTACGGCCTGCATGAACACATACACTTAACCCAGTATGGGTACAGTAAATGATGGGTATGTCACTTGATTCACTTATGCAGCTATGAGAGAATTTCAGTCTTTTCTCCATTTGTCTTATTTTTTATTAGAAAAAAAACTCCATTGATGGAAAATGAAATGCATATTGTTACAGTGAAATCCTATTTAATGGCTAACTTCAATTCTGAAAGACCAGGAAATGGGGATTTCATCCTTTATAACTTCAGCCTTTGGTGCCTTTCAGAGGTGTGATTTCTGGAGAGAAAATTCTATTGAATAACATATTCTTCCAAATATTTTTAATGCTAATAGTGGGTTTATGCATATATTTTGGTAATGTTTGCTGTGTGAAGCTTTAGAACAGAGTGTCTTAAATGTCATCCTTGCACAGAAAATGATTTAATCCCTGATTTCCCCTCACACTTTTCATTTCAACTGTCAGACTGACCTCCTGTGCTCTTTGCTTCAAACACAGATCTGAACTGTGCTGGGAGGGAGACTAAAATAAATTTGCCAGCTGAGGGTTGTGACCACACTCGTATATGGTTGGGAGGCAAAAGGTCTTCTGCTGAAGAATAGCAGTTGGTCTGTGAGAAAGCCTCCCTTCACCCAGTGGACTTTTTATTCTGATTTTGGGAAGCCATCATTTTGGAGACGTGCCCAGTTGTCTTAGTCAGAGAGAGCAGTTTGAGCTCATGCAGGCTGATTAAAGGAGGTGATTGTCCTGCTCTACTCTGTACTGATACAGCCCCACCTCAAGTATTATGTGCAATTTTTAGCACCACAGTACAAAAAGGTTGTAAAGCCATAAACATCCAAAGGAGAGACAGGAAGATAGTGAAGGGTCTAGAGGGGAAGCTGTATGAGGAGCTGCTGACATCACTTGGTCTGTTCCTCCTGGAGAAGAGGAGACCGAGGGGAGACCTCACTGCAGTTACAACTGCCTCACAAGGGGAAATGGGAGGACAGGCACTAATCTCTTCACTGTTGTGACCAGTAACAGGAACCAAAGAAATGGCGTGAAACTGTCTCAGGAGAGGTTTAGGTTAGATACCCCAAGGGTAAGATTCTTCACCTAGAGATTGTTTGGACCATGGAACAGACTCCCCAGGGAAGTGGTCATGGCACCAAGCCTGACAGAGTTCAAAAAATGTTTGCACAATGCTCTCAGACACATGGCGTGATTCTTGGTGTTGTCCTGTGCAGGGCCAGGAGTTGGACTCAGTTGTCCATGTGGGTCCTTTCCAATTCAGGATATTCTGTGAACCTCTGATGAGTGTGCCTGAGGGTGATCCAGTATGGGTGCCACCAGTGACAGAATACATGCAGACAAACAGAGGGATAATACAAGAGTGCCATTGCCCAGTATTGGAGATGGAGAGGTTGACACACCCAAAGGATAAGGGGAAGAACAGAGCTATGTCTCCTCTGTATCCACCACAGTCAGGAGAGTAGCATAGTGTTGATTAACTTCCCAGAGAACACTGGGAAAGCCTCATGAGGCTGATTTCATTTACTGCAGCTGGAACATGGGTTTTGATCCATGTTCTCCTGGTTTAGGAGTGTATTTTGGCATGCCATCACCGTGTCTATGGCAAGGAGATAGCATATCAGCTGCACACAATGAGGAGATCTCTCTGGCCTGGTTACAGCCAACTCATTTCCTTTGTGTGACTCCACAGTCCATTGCTAGCAAGGCAAAACTGTACCTACTAAGGAAATATGTTTTACTTGACTGAGCTTTCTTTTCTTGCATATTTGAAATTCAGATGTTAATATAGTAAAGAAATTGCAGTAAAGCAACCTGGGAAACAGGGACCATAGGCATATCAATGCTCTGTCAAATTTCACACTGTTTATCTTCTCCAAGGGGACCTTACAGCTCCCCTTTTCTCACACGTTTCATTTTACTTTAAGTGATTGATCATTCTCATTCTTTAGGTCATTGGTGACTTAGGTCGTACATTCAGCACCACAGCAGGATCCTGTAGGTCAGGAATTTCTCTGTCTTGATGCTCTAAAAATCTGAAGCAGACTGATCACTTACAATTTATTTATTTCATTTATTTCAGACACCTTGCAATTCTAAACTCTAATAGAACAGCAAAAATGAGATTGGTGCCCTTATGTTTTTTCAGCTGAGCCTGTTCCATCATTGTGTGTCAGGTCAGTAGTAAATTTACAGTGTTAACAGCGGCAGTCCTGCTGTTTCACCAAATTGACAGGAAGAGAGCAATGGAGAGATTTATCTTGGAACCTAAGGGTAGAGCAGTAAACCAGAACCATCGCACTCATCCCTAAAAATGAAGAACTTTGTGTTGTTGGACTCTCCATTTATCAGGAGGTGAATTCTCTCCAGTTGTAATTTCTGTTCAAAATACCTTTTTTTTCTTTTTGAATTATAAGGAATCAAAATGTAAGTGCAGATGTTTGGACCTCTTGTGTAGTTTTGGCTGAGTAATGGTTATCACTGCTATGCAGTGAGCAAGCAGCAAAGGCAAGGAGAGGAAGAAGTACCTGCACTCCACATCCCATTGAGTCTGGCTTTGCAGTGCCTCATTTCATCAGGTACTTCCTTTCCTGCAGAGCTTTCTGTATTTTAACAGTAGAAAGGCAGAGAGGACATGTGAAACCACCTCTGGGTTATCACTGAGTCAGTTTTGGGCACCCGACCTGAAATGCCTTAGAGGGACCTTGTTTTCAGAAAGGACCAGTAGCAGGCACAGGGAAGATTCCACACCTTTAGAGTTTTTTATGTAGGGCACTCACAGTTGATCCAGCTGGGCCAGGAAAGGTGTAGCCTACTGAAACCTCTCATTACTGTAGCCCTGGGGTAGTTACTGACCCAAACTAGGAGTTCACTCTCCAGCTGTGCATCCACAATTTCTCTGGACCTGGAGCCCAAACTTCTCGTCCAGAAGGTGCCATCTAGCTCTGTAAAGCAGCCAAACCCTCAAATTTTTGCCTCAGTGGCATCTGTGGTCTTGTTTGAGGACTTGCTCTCACATACTCTACCTCCTGTGGTGCCTTGAGTACCAGATTAGTGGTAGATCTCATGGGGGTGTTTTCTGTTTCTCTGTAAGAAAGTTGGGGCACCATGATACTCAGTACACAGGCTTCACAGGCAAGAAGAGGATAGAGGAAGATAGTCACCCAAAGGGGGAGAATCCTGGCCTCCATGCATTAAATAACTATTGGGAAAAATAATGCATAAAATTTTAATGTCCTTGCGTTTGTCATAATACCCGTGAGCAAGCACTTTGAGCATTACTCTTGCTTGAGGGGCTGCAGAATTAGGTGGCAGCAATACAACCCACACATGGGAAACAGCAAAAGAAGGTCATAGCCTTGAAGAGTTGAAGTTAGAATGAGCCACAGGCACATGAGCATCTCTCCTTTGAAGCAGCTGAAATTTTGGAAAAATGTGCAGTGGCTTAGTGCTGGCCTCAGTGAAATGCTAATATAGATATCCTTTGTCTTTTTGCACCAGGGGTGCAATTAAGGGGCCAATGCATGGGAGCCAATTTAAGGACATTTTCGTTAAGGTTTCTTTTACTTGCTTTAAGCAGGTAGACAAGAGAGTTGGAACATAGTGTAAAGAAGACTCAAATTTTTGAGACTTCATATGCCTACTTGGGGAGAAAATGTGGCCCCCTGAGGTAGAGATTTTACAAGTCTTCTGTGTTTCAACATTGAAAAGTTCATTGATAATTACCAGAAAAGTAGGGGAAAAAAGTAATTGTGTTCTGAAGCTTTACAGTTATAACTATAGTTATGCAAGCAAAAGATGTTGCAGAATCCAGGCAAATAAGTACGATTTTTGAACTAAACTTGTACATTAGGCAGTACTTGCTCTCTAGAATGAACAACCATTGTTATTTAATATCTACATTTTGCAGATGCACTGATAGTAAAACCCCCCAAAATTCTGCCTCTTGTAATAATTGAATTAGTAGTTTTAGTTCTCCAAAAGCCACCTATTATCTTCATAGATAAATTTTTGCACTTTAAATATTCATACTTTTCTTTTTTTAACCTCTAATTTTGCAAGTAATCTATAATTAGTTTAGTTGCCCAGTTTGGGATGTACAGCCAGTACTCACAAATGCATACACTTAGAGTTATGTATTTTATGGTGACAGAAATTTAAGAACAATTTTGTTTCTTTCAGAAGCATCAGGAAAAATCTGAAATCATCCATCGTACTGACTCACAAACAATATTTTCTAGGAACACCAAGCCCGTACTTCTGTGTTTCTGACAACACTGAATTAAGTTACAGTAGCATCTATCACTTGAGGATTCTTAAGTCATGTGAACTTATTTTTATCAGAGCATTCAATCAAGATTGGCTTATCATTGGCAGGGATATAGCAGGAGCTGTAATGCTCTTCATCTCTGTCTTTATCAACTGTCTCTCAGTAGCTTCAAGAGTCCATAAAGCCCCATCAGTTTAAACTGTATTAGCACCATACAATAATGGCAAGAGAGCAATAAGAAGTGATGTTGTACTTCTGTGGGCACTAGTGAGCTATTTTTCTTGATACTGGGATTCATCCAGGTCTATTAATGTAGGCTTTCAGCTCCTCTGAGAAAACTGGGAGCTAATGATGATCTTAACTGAACTGAAAGTTTTAAAACTGTTTCTCATATTATCTAAAGATGTTCGTCACTGTATTTATAATGTCCTGAGCCTCAGGCATAAAAACCACTGCAAGTGAGATGAGCTAATGAAATTTGACAAAGAGTTTCTTTTCCCCAAGAGAGAGAGAGCCATCAGTTCTTCCAAGTCCTCATTTCTTTCAACAGCTGAAAGCTCAAACTGGTACATTTAGAACAGAGTAAGGACAAATACCTGCCTGAAAATGCTATCTATTTGTGTGCTTTATTCTTAAATCATAAAAATAACGATCAACAGCCCAATGATTGCCTAGATTTCGTAGGCTAAAATGTAATATTTTCAGTAGGTATCATAGTAGTAGTCATATTTCATATGGAGTTCTAGCCTGAGAAATTATAACTCTTAATCCATAATTGAGTCTCTCATTCTATTTCTAAGACTGGAAATCTCACTTTTGAATTAATTTTTGGAAAATTATGGAAGAAGTTACTTGTTTAAAAGCGCCGTAGTCCTTCAATTAGTGTTTTTTACCAGTTTTGTAAGTTCTTATATGGAAAGTTAATTCTGCCATCTATTATTCCAATCTAGATCAAGTATTTATATCTAGGAGTCTAAATTCCTCTAGTCATACTTGGGTAGACAGTGAAATTTATAAAAATGTATGTGTTGCAGCTAGCTTCAGTCAGTTTATTTGGCCAAAATAACCTGAAATACAATTCTATTATCATGTGGTCATCTATAATTATACTTTTTATTCCATCAGAAATATCAGAGTATTTTCAGTCTATCCAGTACTCCCTAGTCTAGGAAGTTGCAGCAGATTGTCTCACCAGTATATGGCTAAGTATTAAGTGCAGGGATAAGTTTTGTCTGTGTAAGAATAGTCTTAAAAAAAATCCAGTTCCTTTGTTACTGAAGTGTTGTAAAACACATGTGTATATATATCTCAACGTGTGTGTGTGTGTGTGTGTGTGTGTGTGAAGTTGGGGTGTAAGCTTATCATAAATGAAACCCACTTTCCAGAATTGATGTAATTATTAATATATAAGAATTGAGAAATTATTAGGTAAGACCATCATAAGAAACTGCTTCAGAAACTCCCAAGACTTGCTGAATGTGATTCTGCTTTGTTTTCATCCAAAGTCAATGATCCGTGCTGGTCCCACAAACAATCACTGAAAAGCAGAGTCAGTCACAGCTTTGAGGCAGATGTTCCTCCACCTTAATTTTTAGTGAGCTCCTCAAAAGGCTCTTAAAATTCAAACTCATTTGTATTTGAATTGAAATTAGAACCCTAGCGCTTTAAATAGAAAAACCTCAAAGCAAGTAGGAAAGCCAAAAAGTGAACTATAAGAAACACAAGTAGCTCTCCCCATGCCCAGGATGTCCTTTCAGCCAAGGCATTGACTGCTGGGGCTTTTCTCAGGAAGTGCTGACTGCGTGTCCAGGTCTGGCTGTCCCTTCCCTGCCTCTCAGGACTGTCCCTTAGATGCTGCAATGAGGTGCTGCAACAGAATGCTGAGCTCCACTGAGGAAAGAAGCTGTAAAACTTGATCTGGAGCTGCAGTGCGAGTGGAGAGTCACTGGAGAGGTGGCAGCAGAGGGTGATGGGAGCCAGAAGGCACAGACACTCCCCACTCCCCTACTACCCCTATCTTAAGGCATAGCAACTTCTAACCACAGTAAGAAGGAACTAATGTACTTTTGGCCCATAATGCACAGCTCAGAACCTTGGTTTATTAAAAAAAAAAGGGGGTCTCTTATTTAAGTTGTTTTGAGCACAAAGCTGAAAGCAGATGAGGAACTCATGGATGGTGTTTTGCTTCTCTACTGACTTTTTTTTAAAAATTAGGCCTTGAACTTCAAGGCCTGGGACTTTTTGGACCAGCCTGAAGATTGGAGATGCACCAAGTCCACAGTGCTCTCCTATTCTAAAGAGATTAAATTGTTCACATTTGGAAAATAAAGAACTGACCCTCTGAATATACTGCAGAGAAACTGAATTTCTTTCAAGCATCAGTTGAAGCTTGAAGTACTCCACAACTCTGTGGAACCATGCAAGAACTCAGCAACTATGTAGAAAATCCACCCTTTGTGCTGAGATGAAATACAAAGCCTATACGTTGTTTAAATGCAACTGAAAATTTAAAAATAATGTCTCAGTAGCAATTAAGTGATGGATAAGCTTGGTGTTGCATGGGTTTCACACTCTGATTTGTAGGTTAATATTGGTATTGTTTGTATTTTAGTGCAGTATATGGCTTTGGGCTTCAGGCTTTGCTGTTTTGCTGTTCAGCAATGGCTTGATGTCTATGTTCTGAAAGTATTTCAAGTTGGTTTGCTCTTCCTTGCCAGAAATAGTAAAAAAGTCTTTCCTTTATACTTACAAATCCACTGTATTTTCTTTAGACATCATCTAGAATGATTGCATGGGATAATTGACTAATAGAATAAACGTGGCACATGAGCAAATAGTATTATTATCAGTATATATGGGGGGGACTTGGTTGCTATTAGTGCTGTGAACATTTTGTCATAGAATATTGAGACTGCCTCTGCAAATTGCTCTAAAGCATTGTACAGAAGCTTTGATACATTAACTGAAGATACTTGGTGCATCCTTACCTTATTAAGACAGGCAGAGAGGACAGAAGGGTTGTGTGTGCCAACTTGTAGAATTTCTACTCTGGCTTAACACCCATGTCAGAATAATGGGGAAATAAAAAAAGAGAAATTTCCATGCAAAATTAGTGTAGAATCTTGTTCTCTAGATGCAATTGGTTTTTGAGCAATGCAGTACTAATCGACATTTTATATGCTTAAGACCTATTAGAAAATCTGCAGCTTTATCTTGGAATGAGAGCTAAGTTGATTGTCCAGAACAAATCTTGTTAATTTATTCTTTCACAAGCTGCCTGTGTTAGTGTTAAGTGCAAACAACAAAATATGGAAATAATGTCTGTGTCCTCATTAAGCAGGTATTCAAATGGGGGATGGATGTGTGAACTTAGGAACTTGGCTGAAGGCAAAACAGTCACAGTCCATGGTGGTGGGGGCAGTCAGTATTTGTGATTTTTACCTGTGTGCCGATCCTGCTTTTTCATGGTAATATGTGGCAACGTTTTTATCAGATAAGTAGAATCTTTTCTTAAGATCCCTCATCCACTTTAAGCACTTAAATAAATTTTACTGGATTCTTACAGCAGTATAACTTCATCTCACTTTGAATCAAAGTGAATTTTTAAGACCTTGTTTTATTTTTCCTCACGCTTTTATAGAAACGCACTAAAATGCACTCAAGTGAAGAAGCTTGGCAAAATCACAGTGCTGTGATAGACATCATCAACTTCACTATGGCATAGCAGTAATCAGTCTCGAAATGAAGTGTATCTGTTTTTCTGTTTTTAGAGACACGCTTGGAATATTTGGAGCAATAGCAGTCATTACCATCAGGGAGAAAGCATGGTCCTGCCTGCAGGCCTGCTCTAAGAGTCCTAAAAAGCAGCCTTTACAGATGTGTTTCCTCTAGTGAAATCTCAGCTGCTGGAGTCTGTGGCATGCTGAAGGATTAACACATCTCATGCTAGAGATTAAAAGAGTGATAGCCTCTTCTGTGCTATCTGTGGTACTCTTTAACTGATGCAGTGGGGACTTATCAGTGGAAAGATACCCAATAAAGTACAAAAGAAAGGAGGGAAAGCAATTAAATTAAACTGACACAGAGAGTGCTTTAAAACAGGATTTAGTGTCAGAATTAAATAGTCCTGAATGTTTAAATTACTTGGCCACCCTCTGCACGTCACTGATTCTTCAGCACACAGCAGCTGTGATTATGTGGCTCCTTCTGAATGTTGAACTGCATTGATTTTGTGTTGTGAATAGTGTTTTTATGTTCTGGGGAGGACATGGAAATTGAACTAGTATTCAAAACTAAACGTTTTAACTTCATGAAAAATAATTAAAGGAGAACCTGCAGATAGCTGTTCAGTACATTTTATTATGCCTGTGTTTATGTGCTAAGAACCAAGCACTAGCTTCAGAGTTCTTTGATATGAGAATGCCTGCCTTCAGAAGTTTGGCTTTGTCATGGCTGATAAAGAAGGAGAAATTCAAGTCACAGAAATTTCCATATGCCTGGATGAACAAGTAAATATGATGCACTGCAGCTACCAGCCCAGGCATTTAAACAGAATTAAATGGCTCCCAATATGAAGATGAAGCTTTATCATCTGGCTTCACTTCTAAAGAGAAAATAAAGAAGTATTTTTTTATTTTCTATTAGCATAGCCGTGTGACACCTGGAGGTTTAGGAGTAATTCTGTCCTGTTTGTTACTTAAAAATATCCATCTGGTGCTAGGTTAATGGTTGTACTTGGTGATATTTTCCAATCTAAATGATTCTGTGATTCTATGCATTTATGACATCAAAGTTTAGATACAAGCTGAAGAACTTACCCTGCTTTAACTTGATTTGAGAAGGTGCTGTTGATCTTAGTGAGGGGAAAATTGGATTTTTTGAAGAATTGCTTTATTTTCATTTAAATGGAGTACAAGTAGAGAAATAGAATGTCACTCAGCTAAAGAGAAATTGGATCCTGAAAGGCAGAAACCCTCACTTTTATAGAGCATTTTGTAGTGAGAATCTTTTTTGGTGTTCTGTTTGAAGGCCATCAAACTATACACCTTTTCTTCAAGATACGGATGAATGTTACTTCCTCAGTGAATGAATGTGCTACTGAAGCCAGCTTGATGGACCAAAGCCTTGGTGAAGAAATCATCCTTTGTGCCAGTCTTTGAGTGGTAGGGGATATGAAAAGCAATGCAGAAAATGTTGCAGATAGGAGCCATGTTGCATGTTTCAATGTATGTGATTTTTAGGGAAGATACTAATGAATGCCAGAGATGACAGCAGTGAGTTAGTTTCTTTTTACTCTGTCTAAATGAATTATTAGGTTTTACACAGCTAGTGGAATCTTCTTTTCAATGTGAGCTTGCTGCTTCTTCTTAAAAAATAATGGGTATGTTATTATTCTTATCCAGGTATTAAAGGCTCAGGAGCTAAGACTCTTGTATTATTAGATTATCATTTTCAGGAGAAAATGAAATACAGACAATGTTATCAGGCATTTTTTATACAATTCATGCATCTTACATTGTTTATTAGGTTTCTCCAAACATTGTATTATTCTATGTTGCTGCTGACATTTCACGAATTAAAATAAGTACTTTAAGATTTGTTTCTCCTTTTCTGTTATGCAAGGCAAAAATGAGCATTTTATTGACCTTATGCTTTGCTTTCTCTTATTTATTTTTCATTTCACCTGTTTTCCATGGTAATGGTTAGTGTGTCACAACCCACAGTGGTGAGAGAAGGGGGGCATACGAAATATTCTGTGCCACTCCCTGTCATTCATGTCTGTAATGGACATATCTCTAGGTATGGCAGGAGAGTTTAATGTGGGCATGAATGGTCTTAGGAAAAGTTACACTTCATAAAATATATTGTCTTTGCTTCAAGTCTGAGCATTTCCTGAGCATTTGAATTAGTTCCACTTAAACATCTAACTTAGGGTACTCTTTGCACTGACGAAATAAGAATAAAAGAAGATTTGTATCTTTCTGTGCCACATTGTCTGTGAAATGTTTAACTAAGTTCTGACTGGAAGAGGAGAACAATAGCTTGATTTCAGAATGAGTTTTCTCACATAATTAAAAATACCAAACATGTGCAAAAATCAGAGATGAGTAACATGTAAGTACTTAATACAATTTATGTAGTCAGTGTGTTGAAAGCCAGTGACATTGACAGTACTACTTGCAGTTGGTCTTCCACAAAGTAGTTTGCTGCATTTTTTACATTCTGTTATAATCCAAAAGACAATTTTTAATCAAAAGCTATTTCAAGTTAGAGATTATTCCGATCTAGTCTTTACCTACAGACTTGGAGGTGTTCAAGTTCTTAGTCTTGATTCTTGTCCATCTCTGTTTTTACCGAACGCCTAATTACCCTTTGTTGTTGATTTCAACAATACAATAGTGAGTGGATATTTTTACATATTTTGTATTTGACAGAAAACATAGAAAGCTATTCTCAATTACTTTTTAGGAACGAGACAGTGAAATTTTTCTTGTTTATATGTTTATGAAATGTAAAATACAGAAGCTGAGGACAGGCTGTGTGAATCTTTTCTTTCTTTCTTTCTTTCTTTCTTTCTTTCTTTCTTTCTTTCTTTCTTTCTTTCTTTCTTTCTTTCTTTCTT
>JAOXXN010000446.1:66839517-66855783 GCA_026770055.1 Myrmophylax atrothorax | reverse complement strand
AAGCTAAAAGAAACATCAGTACTTTGGAATTCCTAATTGTTCTTATGGGAAGGTTCCTCTTACACCACAGCCACATGCACATGGTTTGATTTGGATTTGACAGCATGCCTTGCTGGGAAATATTAATATGTTTTACATCATACATAGATTAAGGAAAGCTCAGATGCAAGCAAAGAAGGGCTTGCTGGTTCAAGTTTCTGATCACGGCAATTCAGTAGTTCACCTATTAGAAAGAAATAACAGCCAATTTTTAGCTATTGGGAAGTAGGAGATGAAGGGAGGGAATTCGGGATGATACCTCTCTGGGGTGTTGTGTGGGCAGAGCAGCTCTACAGTCCTGCCACTGGTTTGCCACAAAGCCTGTGTAACCAATCTGACCTCCAAAATAAGAAGTGCATTACAGTGTGCTTTGGTACTGGGTATCTAATGATCCTCCATTTGACAATCTGCATATAGTATGGGGGATTGTCCCTCCCTTCTTTGAGATTTCATGTCTAGATGAGGTGTGGGAGGTGAATGCATTTAAGTACATTTCTCACCCACTCCTTTTTTTTTTATCACGTTATTCACCTTCACAGAACGCAATATCACAGAACACAGAAGCAAAATAAAAGAGCAAAAATATCATGTGTTCTCCTGACATATGGAGGGAAGGGCTCTGTGGAAGAAAGGAACCACAAAATATATTTATCAACATACTGAAAGCTTCATGTTTTCTTACAGGAACAATTATTTTTGGATTGTTCTTTGATGTTACATCTTTTGATGCTTTGGGAACAATCCTGAAACATAAGTTCTTCGCTCATAGTACAGTCTTGTGATACAATGCTATAAATTGATCCAAAGCTGCAAGGACTGAATCTCCATGCAAAAAATAAAGTCAAAAATATACCACTATACTCCAGCACAAAACACTTAAATGTGTTACAACTTAAGTTTTATAAACATTGGTCTCCATTGACATTTTTCAGAGGTGATGAAGGCAAATCTGCAGAGGAATGTTGGCACTTATATAAGGAGAAATTGCTCTGGCAGTGTTTCTCTGTCTTGGTATTTCAGTTTGTGTAGGGGGAAACATCATCACATACTTTGCTCTCCAAAAGGTTTAAAACATGTTATTAGTAGCATCTTTCTAGAGAACTGTGTTTAAAAATAATTCTTCTGAGTGTAGGATTGCTTAGATGTTCTTAAGTTATGTCCCAGAAATGTCCTTCTTGGGACTGATTTAGATACTGTAGAAGGCAGGTCCCCATGCCTTTTAAATAGATTTTACTTTTTTGAAAATGCTGGCTTGTGAGAGAGTAGATCCATATACATACTGCATACTGCTATGCATTACAAGGGTTTATTTAGAATAATATTTGATACCTGCTATATAGTGACATTTAAAAATTATATCAAGCACTCTGCTTTACACATATAAAAATATGTATTAAAATGGTACTTTATAAATAGTTTTCTGACTGTCAAAAAATATAATGGTGGGCTAAAGAGTGTTTGTCAGAGCTGTCTGTTGTGCCAGTAAGATAGGTTTTGGAATTAAATGGGAAAGTGTTAGGGATATGTGGAAAATACTTTCTTGTCAAGTAAGAAGGGTTAGGGAAGGTGTTTGAACAGGACTGTGGTTGAATACAGACCATATGAACAACCAGAGCATATTTAAAGCATACCAATGGAATAGTCTGGAAAATGAGCTGTTAAAAAAAAAAAAAAAAAAGGTTTGGTCCAGAACAGATCCAGAACAAAATTGGCTATAGAAGCTATGAAAGCAGTGATCCAGGCACTCAGTGTAACACTGCTGCTGGATGGTATAGTAGTACACAGTCAACTTATTTACTTGGCATTTAATATTGCCAAATGATTGAGCCTGACATTGTCCTTTTGCTTGTGTATTTATTCAAATTCATTATCTGTGTTTGTTCCACTAAGACAGTTTTTCTAGCAGCTCTAATCATTTGGCTTTGTTAACAGATGGGAAACAATAATGGTATTAATTTTATATGGAATGATTCTGTTCTGAGTGCTGAGAACATCTGATGGCTTTTTTTTAAAATGGATTTCTTGTACTCTATGCAAGATTGAAGATTCTTTAAATTGTCCGCTTTCTCCTTCAGAAATCAAACTGTCATAAGTTTGTTGGTAGTAAAAAATAACTACATCCCCTTGTCTTTTTCTTTCCTTGCTTTCTTAATCTCTGGGGGTTTGCTGAAATGTACTGTTTAAGGAGATGTCACTTTAGGTAGGAAAAAAACCCCCGTTAATTTGCTGTAGGACTGAAAGCTGTAATTTCCTAAAACATAAAGAATTCTTATTTCTTTAGAGACTTCTTCCAAGTTTTGATTTACTGTGGATGCCCATTGACTTAGCTGTCCCTCGATGTTCATATCACCCCATATATACTCCCTGAGTGATAATGAAAAGGTAGAATTTACACTGGTCTCTGAAAATCATCATTAGCAGATGATTAAAGCTCCTGATTCCTGAACTTTTCTTACTAAAGCTTTCTGCAATGAATGTTCAGCCTCCAGTAGCTAAAGTTAGCCCATGGGAACTAGCAGCTTCCACTACATTTTTATATTGTTGGTTGAGATTTTTTGTTCCAAAGTAATTTTAGCACAGCACTTTAATGGATGCATTGGCTAGGCCTAGTGCCTTGGAATGAATCTGCATTTCATCAGGTAGTGCGGGAGATGCACAGTCCTGCAGGTGTCAGAGTATTTTAAGCTTCATTTCCAAGGGGGTGTTTTTTTAAAAAAGAAAAAGGAAAAGCTAAAATTTGCGCTATAGCTCTAGATGGGGAAACAGTTTGAAAGTAGACTCAATAGTTTTAAGCATGAAGTCCATGTAAGTAAGGCTTTTCATCATTATTGCAATTTTGCTCTCATGACCAGAAACAAAAAGTGACAAAAACGTTAAAGGAGACCTGTTCTTGTGAGTTTTCATGTAACACTTAAAACATGGGTACTACTTGGGCAGAGATCATAAAGAATTTGTCTAAACTGGAATTTTTCTGATGCAAAATCCAACCACCATTTCTGTCAGTTGAATTTTAAAGTTCAACCATGTATCTGGGATCTAGAAAACTTTCACTTTTATCCCAGATATTTTAATGCTATTTTTTATTTATTTTGTGTTTCAAATTTTTTTTTGTTATATGTAATTTTAAGGTGAACTTATTTTTGCATCAAAGAGGTGAGTGTGAAGGTTCTTCACAATTAGAAATGCACAGACTCAGGCATTCATAGATGACAGTAGCCACTCACCCACAAAGAGGTATTCACCAGAGCACCCAGTCCAATGCCCATTAATGCACCAGTGCTGAGGTCTGAATATTATTCTTTAGGAGTTTCTTTGTATGAGAATGATGCTGTCAAATTAATGTCACTAATGCAGTAATTTAAGGCAGTGAATGTTGTTATGCTTATCTGGCTGATATGTCAAACCTTTAATAGGTAATAAGGACCTCCTCATTTCCTTCTCTTGAGGTTCTCCCCTTGTGCCTGTTATTTTCACAGCCAAAGCTTGTATTTGTCCATGGTAACACCTCAGAGCTGAGAAGAAGGTTTTAACACGTACCGTCTCACCTCAATCCCCTCATCAGCAGAGGATTCTGCTCAACAAAATCTTGTCACAATACTTCCACATATGCCTTTGGGTGGTGTGTTATTATCAGTCAAGGAAAAGAAAAGCCTTGGCTATAAGTCAGAAAAGCCTCCTATCAGTGAAGTGGAGCTATGGGATGTAGAGCTGGTAGAGATTGTTTTTACCACCTTAAAAAACATTAAGTGGGAAATTTGCCATAGTGGACTAGAAGGTGTTAATTGCTAACAGTCAACATGGGTGCAATCATCAGCAGCTTACCACCAAAAGTAAATTGCTTCTAAAGGCCATGTCACATATGCTACAAATGAAAACACATCTACTAGACATGATTAAAAAAGAAAAAATATGAAACCACTATTTTTTGTTATTCTGAAAAGTAGGATATGAGGGAGCAATGGAGATGTCTTCTGCACAGAAGGTGACCATAAATCCTTAAGGACAGGATTATGTGCAAGTAGGGCTCCACATTGCAAGTTGTTCCTTTAATTTTAGTGCAAAAAGTTACCCAGTATTTTCATCCCACCATTAGTGAGGGATGGCAATAATTTGCTAGTTCAGAAACATTTTTATAAATCTCTATGTCTGGATGAATTCTGCTTCTAGGCCAAGTGATAAGGTTATAGCATATGTCAATGGAAATATGGTTTTCCCTTATTAGAGTAACTGTAATGTCTCAGATTTGACATATGATCAGATGTGATCTGTGCCCCTGAGTCAGCTGGAGAGTCCTGTGGGACTATTAAGATTGCAGACCTCTTACTGGCATGTAATCTCTTATGCATTTCTGTCGTGGATTGGTTTATGACATTAGTATCTTAGCCATATGTAAATTCCTGATTTATCTGCTATTCAAGTGTGTATCTCCATTTAGATACTTGACACTCCTCCACAACATCCTTCCTACTTCACCAAAATTGACCCAAAACAGCTACTTGAAGGAAAGTAGAGCACTATATAGGAGTTGCTTTGTTTTACTGCAGTGCTTGTCAGCTATTTATTGAATGATAGAAAGGGTAAATGCCTCTTTTTACTTAATTTCATTCCACTTGCAAAGTTACATTAACACAAAGATAGGATTACACACTGAACTTCAGTATTTATAAATGAATTTCTTTTATATTAACACATTTTTTTGCCAATTGCCCATAAGAATGTGCCTGGGGAAGAAAGTAAGTACATGATTTAAGCTGATCAAACTGTATTAGATATCATGTACTTTGGACAATATGTGTTGTACCATTGAGATGAATATTTTCTGGAAAGGCATTGATCCCATCAGAATTTTCAATGAGAAACCTTCAGAAATATGGGACTTTCTCTTCACTGAAGATGACAGAGAGTGATTTTTGACTAGAAAAGATCCATTTCATCGTCGTTCAATTCCCCAAGTATGCTCATGCCACTGCTGTGGAACAAAGAGCTTGGTTGTCCCTCTAGTGTTGAACAAAATATGCACAAGCTACAGCCAAATAGCTTTATCATCCTATCTGCCTGTGATAGAAGTGGTCCTTGGTCCCTCAAGGGAGCAACCCAGCCCACATGCTGACCTGCAACCACATGGCAAACATTGCAAGAAGCTGTGCCATTGCCCTTGAAGCACAAGAAAGGGCACATCAAGCTGGCCCATCTCCTCCTTTTGACAAAGGTATGTAGAGATAGGACAAGAGGGAATCGCTTTAAACTGAAAGAGAGTATAGATCACATATTAGCAAGAAATTCTTTACTGTGAGAGTGATGAGGCACTGGAACAGGTTGCCCAGAGAAGCTGTGGATACCCCATCCCTGGGAATGTTCAAGGCCAGGCTGGACAGGGCTTTGAGCAGCCTGATCTAGTTGAAAGTATTCCTGCCTGTGGCAGGGAGATTGGAACTGGACAATCTTCAAGGTCATTTCCAACCCAAACCATTCTGTGATTTTATGATTTCTTCCAGTACAAGGGGCCACACTAATCCTGGGCTGTAAAAATGAAACACAGCAGCCAGCATGGCTTGGGACCATTGGAAAATTACGACCTTCAGGTCTTTGGTATTCTCATAGCAGCACTGCAGAATCTCCCTGCTGTGTTACACATTGCTGTCTGCAGTGTGCTTTCTCCTAATTACTCTGGGCTTCTAATTAGGGATGCCAAACTGTGTGGGATATGTTTATTATGAAAATGGTCAGCCAAACAGTCCTTTTGTCTGGGCTTTGAAGAACCCTTTTCATATTCAAAGGGAATTCTCTACTCTAGGAGAAATGAAACTAGAATGCTGCTTATTTAGAGGCATTTCAAATTGCAAGGATCTTTTTTATAATGTGCAATTTGCAGTTTTGGATAGTGTGCTCACAGGAGCAAGAATTATGAGATGTTATGTATTTGAAATTTGCCTATCACATCACAGACACCAAAGCAAGCTAGCTAGAAAAAAAAACAGTATGACTAGAGCCAGGTTTCTGTTCAGTTCCATTTACATAATAATTGTGTTTGTGTTTGAATTTTCGCTTTACTTTCAATTGAGTTTTAAAAATTCCCTGCTATAAAATACTGAAGGCTGGCTGGCTGTTCTGGCTGTTGAATGAACTTTTTACTCTGTAGGTGATAACAATTCAGTGAGGTGTTAAACATTTTTTTCAGATGTGTATGTTTATTCATACAGGACCTTGGGATCTTTAGGATAGTTGCCCTAAACCACAGAATTTGGTGGACCTGAGTCCAAAGTAAAAAGAAGAGAAAGAAATATCTGTTGGTGCAGATGATGGTCGCAGTCCTGTCGAGGTTCTGCTCCTCCTCTGGGTCTGATGAATGGTCCCAGAATTCCCCAAACCCCAAGATTATATCCCCTCTGTTTGAGGTGGGAATCCCCAGTACCTCCCCCAGGGCAGGGAGTTTCACAATGAGTGATCTCATTCTGTGAGTCATGGGGTATTTTTGGAATCATTGATAGCCCATTAGCAGACACGCCCCCTCAGGCTGGGTGTTAAGGTGCTAATGACTTCCTGGAGGGGAGTTATCACAGCTCTTATCTCACAGGTATCTTTAACACCCAGCTTACAGCCTGAGTGGTTGGGTGTGCCCTGAGCAGCTGCTGCAAATGGTCCATTGTTAACAGTTCATGAGAAGTGATTTAGACGGTTTAGAATACACAGCTTTGGTCACACCCACACAGTGATAAACTAGTCCTGGCTTGCTGAACTAGGGCACCTGGTCAAATGAAGTCTTCTTGCAATTTTAGGTATATTTCAGAAACAGATGCAATTTCAACACAGTATGATTATTCCACATAGCTGGTAAAAAGGTGGGGTGAAAAAATGATTAGACCATGTTGGTGATACAAAGACAGGGTTAAAAACAGTAGAACTTGACTTCTCTGTGTTTTGTTTTGATTTGTTTTGCTATACCTAGCAGAGAGGTTGGGTGGTATTTTTTAATACTCAAGATTTTTTGCTGTCAGCTACCCTTGTTGCAGTGACCAGGAGACATGCTTTCTGCTTTGGCTTGTTGTTCCTTTTCACCCACACAGAGGACCAGGCATTTCAGAGCTTAGTCAAATCTCATTTTCATCAAGTGTGCTTTGCTTTGCCAGCTGTGTAACAAGGTACAAATAAACACAGAGAGGAATCCTGGCCCCAGACATAGTGAAGATATGCTGGCAGGCAAAGGCTCAAAAAGCCCCTCATTTTTCTTTCTAGCATGGTTATTTCTCTCAGAGAGGTCTCCGGATTGTTAGGTTGGATATCTGCTGTCCAAACCCACAGCATGCATTCTGTGTTACAAAATATCAGTCCTCCTGTAGTTCTGGCCAAAGCAGCACAGTCCATTCTCTTGCATCATATCATTGGAATAAATCATGACGTCCCGCAGCACATACAAGCTGAAAATTGGAAAGCACTGTTCCTTTAGGATGCAGGTGGCAGCAGTTAAGCATGAGCACTGTATGTCATGGTTTAATGATGCAAACATTAATACAATCATGATAACCCCAAAGCAATAAAGGCCAGGCCTAATCAAGCATCCATGCTGTAGTATTCCCTGCAGTAGTATCTCTTGATCCCTGATGAAGCTCAATTCAGTCCAGAGAGGCCTTTTGTTTTACTAGGTTGCTTTCAAAATAGCTTTGATGCTCAAAGAAGTATTCTTTGTCCCGTCAGAGACAAAGGCTGCAAGAGTGCGTTAAGTGGAAGGATAGAAGCACTTCATGTGTCCTGTGCCTGCTGATGCAGACAAGAGCACAGAAACAAAAGGGTGTTCTCTTACTACCCTCTTGATCTAAATGAGGGAATGGAAGGTCTTGTCTACTCAGAGGGTAAATTTGTTCTAAGGTTGCATGTGAACTAGAGATACCTCTCCTTGTAAAAAAAGTCCCTGGAAGATTCAAATTGGCAGTTGAGATCACTCTCACTTCAGGAAGCTTCAACCCAGTCATCTTTCTGTCTGCCAAGTTTATACCCTCAACCAGTACCTTCTAGCCACAACATTCAGATTTGCACCATGGTTCAAAGACTGGTGCATACTTTTTGAGAGCAAACCTTACAGGCACTAAGTGCAGTGAGCATGAAAGGGATGCTGAGCTTTAGGCTGGCCAAAGTCCTGGGTGATGAACCATGTTTGCATCAAGATGCTGTCTCATTGCTGTGAGGCAATGTCTATACTGAATACACTACTTCAGAAAAAGGCAGTTTTACCCTGGAGGTAATGTACATTCATTTTAGGAATATTTAGCCAGCTGTGGTTATTCCATGCCAGTAAGTCCATAAATAGGAAGCACAGATGCAATAAAATGGGAAAGAGTACAGTTACTCCCCTCACAGCTGCAACATTGCAGGTAGCTAGTGGAATTTAGCAGAATCAAAAAAATCATCACAACCTGACACTTTATACTGTTATGCTTTTCTTGGTGATGCCAGCACCTGAATCTGAGACTTGATGCAAATCTGCAACATATATTTGCAAGCATTTATGTTTGGATCAGGATTTAGATTCTGTAGCTGAGCCTGGGAAGCTCCCTCCTTGCTCACTCTTCTAGGAGCCCTGCCAGCCCTTCAACACAGTGCTAATCTGAACACAAGTCTGTGAGTTCCTGTTTGAGAAGATAAACCTCATCACTGGAAGGATGAGTGGGCAGGCTTAAGGAAGCTGAGAAGGAGTGCAGTTTGAGCCACTTGTGAGTCTTGATGCTTGATTTTTCTCCCCATCTGTGCAGCTGCCATTACATGTATTTGTACCACAGATTCAAGTAGGGGCACAGATGTTGTAAATAAAAGAATCAAGGCTCTTGAGCATGTGAAAAGCAAGGTATTGTACGTTACAGTCCTGGAAGTGCTCATGTACCACAGCAATGAGCACATCCTGAGCTTTGAAATTTAGTCCACAGTGTCAGGGTATTGCACAGGGATGAATGTTGTTCATGAGGTAAAGAAGCTCCCTGTCTAGCCCAGATTGCCTCACAGTATGTTAAATAATAAATTGCCTCTTAAGGATGTAAGCTGAATCACAAACTTTTTTTTTTTATTATTTTTTAGAATTAAGGGATAACTATCCTGTGTAATGTTAGTATATGGGTCTGATACTTGTTAATACACAAACATCTCAAGTACTGTTCACACAGCCAACAATCCATTCCCACTTCAATGAGGAAAGTTAATGATTCTGATAAAATAGTGTACCCGTGATCCTATAGCTGTAGCAGAATGCAGGGGTTGTCTCTGCCACTTCTTGCAGTATTAGTATTTCCCTGTGATTTATTGAATATTTAACTATCCATCAATTCAAACACCTAGCCAGGGTAGCAAGATCCACATTCAGCACAAGTAGGTCCAGCATTCATATGGGAGATTTGAAGTGTGGTTACAAGATGCTAACTGTATTGCCTGAAGGAGATAAGTCCTGCTCTGCCAGAATGGTGCTTTGTGTGTAATTAGTGTAAAAATTCAGAGGAATAGAGTTTATCCTTGCAATCGTCTTTCTCATTAAAAAAGAATCATAGTGAAAAAACAAAATGGTCCCTGCAGTGAATTGGATTGGCTTCCTAAGTTTTCATTATATCAAAGGCTCAGTATCGTCCCATTTTGTAGAGCCCAATTGTAAACTATATACAAGACTTGCAGCAAAGTCCCTGTGAAGATCATCCTTTCAGAAGGTTTGGAAGTACTATCTTTTCTAAAATAAATGACTATGAGACAATATGAATCAAGGGAATATACAGGTATGCTAGTAGGATAAAGTGCTTATTTCAACTTATTCTTCTGTCTGACACTTAATACTTAGTCATGATACAAGCAGTGATTTTATCTTCTTTCATGTCCATTATGACCAGGGTAATCCATATAATTAGTGTTAAAATGAAACACATCTTTCAGGCAAAAATGTACAAATATCCTGTAAGTTTATCTACCATTTTGTAAGCATATTTTTTTTCATTTGTATTTGGCTGAGCTGTTAGCTATTAGCATATTATTGCTTTGAACTCTTGTTGCATTTCTGGATGATAGTGCTATAATAATAATAATTGCAGCTTCATCTGAAAGAATGTTGGCAAATGTAGCACTCAATATGCAAGTTGCAGTTGTGCTGTGTGCCCTCCCTTCTGCTCACAAGCTACCAAGCACAAGTGGGAGCACCAAGTCCCTTCTGGTGACCTGAGGGCTCACCTGTTGGCTTAGGGTGCCCCTTTGCAACATTGCTCCACAAACCGTGAGGATGCTTCAGACCCAAGTCACTACAGAATAGAGCAGCACAAGGTTGTTAGCAACCAGCTCTGTTAGAACCTCCCCCTACATTATTTCTCTTGATTTAGCATTAAAGAGAAAACAAGAAGGATAATATATGCTGTCTAGCAGCCTCCTCCCTTTCTTGCACATGTTTCCCTAATGAGAGGAGGAATCTTTGAGGGGAAGGTGGGAGCTTTGCTGACAGCAATAGTGAGCACTCCAAATACACATGGGAGGGAGAGACCATGTGCATATCTCAAAGGAGCACTTATCCTTTAGTTTTCAGTTAAATGACAGTGCCAGTCAATTCACAGGGATATTTTTGTAACTGTTACAGAAATACAGCAAATAAGGTTTCAAAGGAAAATTATGCATCTATGCCTTTTCTGAGTTAAATATTCATGAGCTTGCTTCTGTGCAGCTACTAGAATGTTTACACAATATCATTTGTCCATGGTTTTTGGATTACCTGTCTGCAATCTGATATTTGGTTTTGTTTTGGTTCATCCTAAGGGAGGTTTTAATACCCCAGAATAGAGGTGGACTGTCACTGTTTTAATAAAATGGATCTGCACTTAGTTGCACCATTGATGAATATAAGTGAAGGAGTTGCATGTTCATGACAATAAACTATGATATATGCTGCTTGCTTTCATTGCTATTTGAAATCTTTGATTTCAATGTGCTTTTGAGTGTCCTATTAAGATTTCAGCTGCTTGATGTAGAAAAAGAAAAATTAGTGCCTTTATTTCCTATGTTTGGAATATAAGAGGTTTGCTTCCATTTAAAAGGACCTGAGGTGATTTGTATTTATTCATTCCTTGTATACACATCTAATTATGCATACATGCATATAACAAAACCCCAACTATGTGTTGTCAGTATTTTCAGAATTATTTAAATTCCTTTTCACCTCAGGATCCCAGTGAACTTCATGGTTTTCTGAGCTATGCTTCCTATACATTTGGACAGGCGTATGCTAAGAAACAGGCCACGGTGTAACCAGGAACATCTCATGTCCACTCACAGCTTTTACAACAATTCAAAGAGATGAAATGCCATAAAGGGGGCAGAAACTTGCCATGCTTTCCATGGGAAGGAAGTTGCCACTGAGGTCTTTCAAAGCGTGGAGGTGAATTCCTGAATGCATAGATGGTGATGAAGGACCCTATGGAGTCTTTTCCAACAGCGTGCTGAAGTTGTGGGTTAAATTTTGTCTTAAGACAAAATTTATCTTGTATTAAGACTGTATACCAAATCTAAAGAGAGCAGCAGAAACACTTGGGTGACCAGTGAATTTCTGATGCTTTCCTGACTGAGCCAAACCATATGTTGCAGAAATGCATGTTGGAAAGTAGTTCCTGCTAAAGCTGGAAATGAGATCTGAAGGAACTTGGCCATTGAACCAGGCAGCTGGGATGCACTGGGTTGAGATGACTGGGTTGAGTGCTCTCTAAGAAAACCAGTTGGCTGAGGGACTGGTAGGCTGGCAGGAGCTGGCATTACAGAGGCAGCTTCACAGTAGAAGTCTGAGAGACACCTTAAGTGGAGGCTAGAAGTGGTCCTACCTTGGTGAGGTCCTGAACGCTGATGGGCACGAAACTACAACACGTCAAGTGGGCAAGGGGGAGAAATCATGTTAAAGGACAAGCACATTGTATCAAAAAGCATTTTAGTTTCTGTTTAGCTGATAGTCTGATTGGTATATATCACTGTCATGTCCCAGGTGACACGTTCCTCTTCCCCATAGTGTTTACCTCTTCTCAAAGCAAAATAAATATAAATTTATTTTAAGCCATTTCCTATACTTTTAATTCACTGGGGAGGTTCTTAATGAAAATTGCATAGTATAATCACTTCCAAATATTATGGCAAAAATAAAATTTTCATTAGAATTATAACATATTATAGTATCCCAAATTTCATGCGGGAAAACATACCAGTTAATTTTCAGTGATATCCAGAGAAAGTTATGAGTTTATTCTGATATACATAGTTCATGCTGCAGTAAATACTTGAAGGACTTAAGGTATAAATCACTGCACAGAATGTGAAAAATAACAAGGTAATTCAACTTTAGAGTTACCCCTAAAATAGTTCATTGTATTACATCTTGGTCTGTGCCTGGACATTTGTACTGGATGTTCACATTTTTGTCAGTGTGGTCTTTTCCTGAACACTCCTTCTCTAGCAGTATATTTAGAATCCGTCGAGTTATGAATACACTAAGTGCATTAGGTGACTCTGCAAAGCTTCAATGAGAAACAAAGGAACAAGGAGACAGTTCTCATAAGAAGCAAACTCCTCTCTTTTGAGTTGGATGCTTTCACAAATGATGTATTTATAACCAGGAGCAAATGCTCAGCTTGCCATCCTCACATAAACAAGTGTTAGAGTCTTAAGATCTGGGCAACAGTAAGATGCTAAAAACTTGCTTTCTCTTCATTTGTGGGTAAATTACAAGTGACTATTTATGAAGTCTGTCCTCAAACCTCATGACTCTGAGGTCTCTGTTCTTTGTGTACTCAGATTTACTGTTTAAGAGCTAAAAAAAGCTCAACAGACCCTGAAAAATAAATAAATTCCAGCTACTGAGTTTCCTTGTAAGTCATGTCCTCTGAAAAACTGTCTGACTCCTCCAGAGGTGAGTCATTTGGCCTCAGATCTTTTTGTCAGTGGGCCAGATGCTAGTTCCTGCCCTCTTTTTATCAATCCTGTAATGATCTCTGGCAATTCCCCAGGTGCAGAAAGAGTAAATCAGCCCCATGTCTGTGCCTTTGCCACAGGACAAGTGCTCTTTGAGGCTCAGCTGGAAGAACACCATAGCTTCCTTGCTTCTATGCAGCCCAGACTTTGGTGGGATGCTAAGCCAGTTTAGAAGCTGGTAAGCACTCTGTAGTGCTGCAATGTCAACATTTCCTGCATTTGTACTGCTCTTATGCCTGTGCCATATAGACTCAGATGAGCAAACACAGTCAAGAGAGGGATACGATGGCTCATGACTGGGAGAAAATGCATTTAATGTGCATAGTGTGCACAGTGGCAGAAACCATATCCAGTTCACAAGATTGTCAAAGCAGAACACTGCAGACGGCAGGGAGTGGAGAAGCCTGTGGCCCCCAGATCAACCAGAATTAAAAAGGTAACAAAATCACAATATTGCTTATTTTTGTTCCAGTCCAGTGCCCAATACTTCTCATCAGCTTATACAGCTTTTAACCTGACTCTGGGGTCAGAAAAGTACTGGAAAATAAAGAGAATCTGTGTTAAAAGTTTAACATAGAGATATTATCCTCCCTGTCTAGCACGAAAGTTATAGCTGCTGTACAGCTGTTTTGCAGTGGTGAGAATGGTGCTCTGCCTTTCTGGAACACAACACTGCAAGCACAAGTAGAGCTTCTTTTCCTTCCATCCCATCTGCTCTCTCTGAAGGAGTACAGCAGCTGCTGGACTTTCCCTTGAAATCTTCCCCCCACACTGAACACCTACACTGCAAGTTCCCTAAGTTTAACTTAATTTTGCTGTAGACAGCAAGGAGTTAAACTCCTATTTTACTAAATGGAATTGTACAAAAAGGATGTGACTCCCACATATTCCAAACTTTCAGATGCCAAGCATATTTTCTTGAATGAAAGCCCTTTTGGTATTTTTCAGTGGAGGGGAAAAATGCATTTCAGAAGAATAAAAACCAACAAAGAGATTACAGATAGCAAATATAACACTGCACATATTATAAGGGATAAGTGCAGTAAACATGGACGGCTAATTAAGGAAATTCTTGAGCATGTCTTGAAACAAGATTGCTCTATACATTTCTGATGAGCGATCCTTTAAAAGCAACACACTCAGGAAGTGTAATGGAATATCTTGTTCTTTCCTATCAGAATTGCTTTTAGCTTCATTTTTTTTTATTTACTAAGCTTATAGTAGTGCTTAGAGTTTCCAGATGTTAATCTAGCTGCTTAACAAATCTTGTTAAAGACAGCTGCTGAATCAGATTTCTCATAGAGGAAAGCAGAGCGCCAAGTAGGACCTCTGTAGATGTTTGATTTTAATAATTACTTCCTCCATGTATCTCTTCAGTTTGAACAGCTGCAATAATAGGAAACTTGTGCTGCAACTCACTAGAGCTGTGTTTTTACAAAACTGAGTGCAATCTCCTCTATACTGCCTTTCAGGAACAGACCTGGGGATGAATCCAGTGGGGAAGGTACCTCTGCTTTGTCCATGAATGACCTGTCTGCAGTGACCCCAAGGAAAGCCAGCAGTGGGAAAGCAATTAACAGGATGCATAACTGGGGCCCAGAGTGAAAACTTTTTCTTTCATTTAGTAGTATGCATACACTCCTATAGAAATGTGAGAAGTTGCTGGGATAGGGTAGAAACTAAAGCTGCATGTCCTGAATCTCAGCCCTGTTGTGCATCTATTGAAGAATCTCTTCCTCACTTCATCTACTGTGAAAACCTACCATACTTTTATAAATATATAAAATAAAGACAGTTCTAGTTTATTTAGTGTTTAGTACTCTTAAAGGAATAAAACTCTTTCCTCCTTGCTGCTGTCACCACTTTCAGCTCCCCATTTCTCTCTTCCAGCGTTAGAGCAGAAAATCCATATAAAGAATGGGTTCACGGTAAATTATGCTTGACCAACCTGATTGCCTTCTATGATGAGCCATCTACCTGGATGGATGAAGGGAGAGCAATGGAAATTGTCTACCTGGACTTCAGCAAGGCTTTTAACACCATCTTTCACAACACCCTCACAGGCAAACTCAGGAAGTACAGGCTGGATGAGTGGACAGTGAGGTAGACTGAGAACTGGCTAAACAGCAGATTCCAGAGGGTTGTGATCAGTAGTACAGGGTCTAATTGGAGGCCTGTCACTACTGGTGTCCCCCAAGGTTTAATATTGAGCCCAATATTGTTTAACTTACTCCTCAATTACTTGGATGAAGGGACAGAGTGACTCTCAGTGAGTTCATTGCTGACACAAAGTTGGAAGGAGAGGCCAATACCCCAGAGTGCTGTGCAGTCCTTCAAAAGGACCTCAACAGCTTGAAGAGATGGGCAGAGAAGTACAGTCTGAAATTGACAAAGGTAAGTGCAGCACTCTGCACCTGGGGAAGAATAACCCCAGACACCACCACAGGCTGACCTGCTGCAAAACAGCTCTGCAGAGAGGGACCTGGGGGTCCTGGTAGACAACAAGCTCTCCACAAGCCTGCAGTGTGTCCTTGAGGTCAAGAAGTCCAATGGTATCCTGGGGTGCATTAGGAAAAGCTTTGCCAACCGGTCAAGGGAAGTGATCCTGCCCCTCTATTAGCCCTAGTGAGACTGTGCTATGTCCAGTTCCAGGCTCCTCAGTACAAAAAAGACATGAAGCTCGTGGAGCAAGTCCAGCGGAGGGTTACTAAATGGTTAGGTAACTGGAGCATTTCTCTTACAAGAAAAGACTGAGGGAATTGGGCCTGTTCAGCCTTGAGAAGAAACTGAGAGGGCACCTTGTCAATGTATATAATTCTCTGAAGGGAGGATGTCAGCAGGATGGACCCAGGCTCTTCTCAGTGACGCAAACAATAAGAAAAGAGGCAATGGGCATAAACTGATGCCCAGGAAGTTCCACCAGAACATGAGGAAGAACTTCTTTACTGTGTGAATGACTACACAGTGGAACAGATTGCACAGAGAAGTTGTGGAGTCTCCCTCACTGGAGATATTCAAGAACCATCTGGACACAATCCTGTGGAATGTGGTCTACACAGACTCAGCTTAAGCTGGGAGATAGGGCAAGATGACCTATAGGGAAATGAATAACATACGAAGAATGGAAAGAATATTATCAGCAGCGGATGGATGAAGATCAAGAGGAAGCAGAGCCGATGGGAATAGGGATAGACAGTGGACTTGAAACTCCAGAATTTTGAATGTTGAATGTTGTGAAAGATTTTGTATGGGTTTTCGGGTTTGTCCACC
>JAOXXN010000446.1:66828347-66839417 GCA_026770055.1 Myrmophylax atrothorax | reverse complement strand
TACTCTCCTGAGGAGGTATAGGGAAAGTAATAATCACTAGAAGTTACTGAACAGAAACAAGATTAAAATTTTTCTCAGCATTTCTCCCTGAACTACATCTGTAACACTGAAATTACATGGACAGTAATACATGGAGATGCTTGTGGATCTGCAGTACATGATGATCCGAGATCTGCACACTCAAACCCACCTGTTTTTTCTCTGGTTAATGAAGTATTAGAAATGTGGGAGTACAGACAATTTTAATATAGTGAGGATTTTGAATGTGTTTGTTTCTTCTATTGTTATTTGCTTAGAAAATAGAAAAGAGTCTGTTTTTATCAGAAGAATATATCTCTGAGGTATGGAACAAAATAAAATCAATAAAAAAGAAAGTATGGTTCTTTTTTCTTTAAAGGATGTGGCATGCTGCAGAAAAGAAATGTATTGTTGTCTCAAGGTAAGAGAATTTAAGTCGTATCTCAGAACAACCTGCCTTTAAGAAGACAAATGACTTTGGTATTTACAATAGTATTTTTTCCCAATAATATAATGACTACTGAATAGGATCCTTTTTCAAAATAGAGAGCACATACGCCTTTTCATTATGCAGCCCATTGAGATAAATATGATACAGGGCAAAACAGAATTTTGGGCTCCTATACATAACTGCTTCCTCTTGTATATGTTTACATTTCTATTAACAGAAGTGCATGACTGCAAGGAAGAGCTCCCAGAGTGTCTGTGTAAGGATTGCACCATTACTATGCCTTGACTATAGAAACATTTCTAGCAGAGGCTGACTCATTTCATAAGTAGGTTGTAATTCATTATCTCTATCTATTAAGATCGTATCCATGCCTAAAGCTGTGTGAAGGCATGCCATCTTTATGGCTGATTAGTTTCTCTTTAAAATCATCTTTATAAAAACAGTCTTGATTTAAAAGAAAGGTGCTTGTTTCATTTGTCAAGCAGTGAAGACAGTCATAGCCCTTTCTGTGGAAAAAGGAGGGGGTCTCATATGTAGAGGTGCTGTGTCAACGAACTTGTGTAGACAAGTACAGACAACTTTCTATCAGTAGTTATTTCTAAGCATATGTAGACAACAAGCATTTAAAGAGATAAGTATGTGCACCTGAAATTCCAAGTCAAACAGTCAAATAAACACAAGCCAACTGACAAAAGAAAGAAAATCTCATCTTTCGAATTTACACAGAATGTTTCTGCTTAGAAGTTTCACAATTGCCTTCAGTTTCTGTTGCATGCCCACCTGATGGTACAGTAGCAAGTCATTCCTTATTGGAAGCTGCTTACTGCAAACTGTCAGGTTCTACCAACTTTCCTTCTCAATTTTTTCACAAAAGATTTGAGTTTTTCAGTCCAACATTTCGGATATTGTCAGCAACCTGACAAAATGTCATCTCCTTATTTATTAATATTTTGAACAGTGACATAAAAATGGAAATTAATTGTCAGCTGTCCCTGTCATATGCATTACAGAGGCATTTCTTTGCATGAATTTGGTGAACCTTCTGTTTATTTGCCTAATTTCCATTTATCCTAATTTGGTGAGGGAACAGTCTATCTTCTATTAATGACAATATTGAGAGATAAAATGCTTGTTTCTTCAAAAAAATCATGTATCAGTATTTTGCACTGTTGCTTTTATTTTGTATTTTCTTGAGCTCTGTTTAATGTTTTATGGATTTAATCTGTTGTGTACAGAATAGAATTTAATGGACTTGACAAATTATTGGTTATAGATGCAAGCAACACTTGAAAGAAGCACAATTTTTCACAAAAACTTGGATATTGATAGGATCAGTAGCAATGATGTTTGTCATTGGCTTTTTCAGTCTCACAGACAAAGCTTAATATTTACTAGGTTGGAATTAATTAGTTGTAGAAGCCAAAATTTGTATGTTCAGTGAAGTGTTATGGACCGATTACTGATAGTGATTTTCAGTTAAACACCATATCCCATATCAATAGCATAGCTGCAAAAGTGGCATTCAGGAATAAAGCATTCCCCTTTGGGAATTTAGTAAACTAAATTTCTTCCTTACAAATTAATTTTATTACCTATTAACATTGCTAACTTCAAAGCTAGGACTATAAGTATTTTAATAGATAGACTGATAGTAAGTATTTCAGAGCTTTAAATGATAGTGAGAAATGTTCCTTCCAAAATTACATAGTGATACTTACATGATCATAAAAAGTAAAAAGACCTCCTAAGTTAAACTTGCAGAGGATACTTTGTGACCCAATTGAACTACGATGGCAGCAATCATCAACTATTTTTGAAAACTGGTATTAGAAAAATATCTTTTAGAGATAATACAAGAAATCAGGTTGCAAGGGTTTCAGTTAGGTCATTTATATTTCTATAAATCTTTGCCCAAGCACAATCAGTGCTTCCGGTCAAAGGAGGGTACATTCTATTATGTAAGGAAAATATTAACATGAGAAACTGAGTTTGGTGACGTTTCACGGAGACATGGTCAGAGAAGGAATTCTGAGGAAAGTTGTCAGACATCTTCAGGGGGCGAAAGCTCAGGAAACACAAATATTTGCTCTGAAAACCACTCTTGCACCCCAGGAGCATCCTTAACAAGAGGATTATTTTTCCTGTATTGGACCATTTGCTATGCCCCAAGCACCAAGCCAATAGGTGTATGGCAGAGCTGAACAGTCACAAAAGAGGCATCCCAAAGATTATGGTCAGCATTTTCTTCTGAGTAAAGAAAACACAGGAGTGTTTCCACCAGTACTGCCCACATACGTCCTCAAGACCTGCCTAGGTCATTCTTCCCCTCTAGCTATCAAGTATTCCCAGCATGGGAAGGTGATACTCAATTAGCCGTGTGTCACTGCAGAAAGGATTTGAAATATCACTGCTGGAACTCTGGGTTTGTTGGTTCATTGACAGAAGAATTCTGAGAGAAATGCTTTGGAAAGGGACTGCAGACAGGAGCACTTAGACAGTTCCTCAAGGACTATCTTATGGAGAACTGTTTTTCCCATCTCAGAATGGCACCTGAGTCACAAAGTGACATTGGTCAGCGCTCATCTCTTGAAAATGCTCTGAACTGCTCTGTTTCCAAAGGTGAGATGACCAAGAGAACCAAAAAGGATTTTTGTTCCAGTATGTGGGAGTAGAAATGTGATTCCATGATGTATCTGTGATTTGCCTCTATCAGACCCAACAAGCAGGCACAGGCTGTGGTACCTTACGCCCTGGATGCTTGAATTTGCTGATGGCACAGATGGTTACATGGTGGTTGGCTGCTTGGACAGTCAGGTTTAGGGTTTATAGTATTACTAGGCAGACCAACCCTATCCAAATTGCAGATTTGTGGGGTTTTTTGGCAGTAGCACTGTTTAAGGACAAGAGGTGATGGCACCCCTTTCTAACTCTTTGACTTTATCAGGGAAGAACTGTACAGAGAAAAATTGTCTTTTGACCTTGCCCAGTTCCAATTGAAAAGGCAAAATGAAATTAAGGCTGAAATAGACGTGGCTACAAGTTTGAACAGACTTTAGGTTTAGGATTTGGTTGAACTTGGCAAAAAGCAAACTGAGCAGAAAGTGATATTTTCTTTTAAGTTCCGAACATAAATCAATGTGATCTTCATGTAGCCTTTGGACAATTTTGAAGATTGCATACAAAGAAATCTTTGATGAGTTTGCCTGAACAGACAAACAGACGTGTAAATCAAGGTAACAAAGCTGTAATGAGCCATGGGAGCTGAGACCAAAACACTGTAGGCTTGCAGAAAACTGAGTGAATCAGCATGCCTGGAGAACAGCAGTTCTCATCCTCTGTGTAATTGAGAGCCTTGTGTCGCATCTGTGATCAGAGGAATTCCCTGCTGATTCCCTTTTTTCCTGTCATACAAAATAATCTCTTTGCTGCTCATTCTACTATCAGTGCCAGCCAAAGCTTTGTTTCTCTTTTTGTTTCTGATTTCCTTTTTTTACAGAGTCCTTTCAATTGTGTTAGTCTTCACTCCCTGCTTCCCTGTCTTATCCTATAAGCATTTTTATAATTTATTCCAAATATTGCTTAAAGATGGAAAATGCTTCTCAACTGATTACATCTTTGAAAGCATTCTCAAATGATGCATTTGATTTGAGTCAGGCATTGGCTTCCTTTGCACTTAGTCCATGTTAACATGTTGGGAACAATTTTTATTCTAATGCAGTTTCATATGGACAAAACTTGATTACTATTTTTAGGAGGAGAAATGAACATCAAAGCAGCAGTAGTGGGTGGTACAAGGCATGCTGTTAGCAAAAGAAATGATAAAATAAGACCAAATTATGAGGTCATTTCCAAGGGCCTTTGTCTGAAACAATCAAAAGTATAGAGGAAAAGTACTTGCATTTTAGAATAAGATGTTTTCTTTGTCACTGAGCTGCATTTTCACTGTGTCAATAATGGATTACATCCATGTCTAAAATACAGACAGAAGCTGAATGAAATTTCACAAGGATTTGATTTATTTTTAAGCTGTAATGAGAATTTTTTCATGTAGATGAATTTTGAGAAAACGTAGACTATTTTGAAGTCAGGCATGTTATTAACAGGCAAGATTCTGATCCACTTTTAAGCTATGTGCTCTAGTAACACAGACAAATTTGCATTCCTATCTTTTTGAATTATAGCAAATATGAATAGTATCTTACAGGGATTTGATGATTAAACATTTCATCACAAATACTGGTGCAGTTAATCTGAGCAGGATAACCTTTTCATAGCTGCTACCATGGAAATAAACCAATGAAGTTATGTTTGAAAGGTATGCCCCTTGTGGTTAGAGTTCAGTCAAGCACAGAGTCTTAGGGAATTTGCAGATTCAGTGCTGTACAGCACAGGTTCTTGCAAGGCAGTAAATCACATCTGAAGCAGGTTATCTATCTGTCCATCTGTCTATTACTGTGGTAGCTGAGTGCTATTTTATTCTGGTAGCTATTTTATTCTAGACCCCATATGTTCAAATACATTACACAACACATTTAAAGTGTCAAAATTCTATTTTTAGCTTTGATTCAGTGTGTAACACTGAACAAGTTGAAGGATAATCTTATTCTTGTTTCTCTACCGCAGATAGGAAAGAAAATCAGCAGAAGCAGTGAAGCAAACTGCTGAACATTGAGGGCAGCAGGTACAGAATATGAAGGAGGACAAAATGCTATTTTGACCATTATCTTGTAAAACAAACTCCTCAGAACATACTGAAGCAGTTATGTTTTGCTATGTGACTCCTATGGGTCACACAGCACTCCAGCTGGAACCCAGCATCAGAAGACCCTACAGGTCTTGCAGCTTTAGTCTTGCAAAGGGTGACATAGATGCAGCCATTTACTGGATGACACACATGTCCAATCCAATTTAAAATACCCCTTTCAGATTTGGTGGCCTGATGCCCCAGTACTTGCCCCAGTTGTTCATTCTAAAACCAGCTGTAATGACTTTACCATCTCACCCTCCCACTCAGCAACAGTGTGTGGCAGTGTGTTTCTTTTCAGTAACAGTGAATCCTCATTTCCTGATTCTGGATGATCCCCATCAATATTTTTCTGTCTGGCCTTGGCAGACTGCCTTTTGGCTTCTGGCTCAGGTATGTGAACAGCTCCCCCTTCCCTGCTGTTCCCAGTTGCCTTGTTAAATACATCAAATTAAAAAGCTCAATTGCTGTGGTAACATGGAAGAAAAGCCACCTGATGAGGAGGCACTCCTGTTTTTCACACTTTCTGCTTGGTTCAAATGCCCCAGAGGCAACTCTAGCTAGCTTGTTAGAAAATTCCTTCCCCTACTGATGAAATGGCAACTGTCCAATTTTTGCAGGTCTTTTTTGATATGGGAGGTAGAACAGTGTTGAACAAATTCAGGTCCTTCTTTCTTACACCCTGTAGAAATTTGGAGATTTCGTTTCATGGTATTTTGCCTTTAACTGCCTACTTTTACTCAAGGAGCTGAAATAATCTCCGACAAGATTTCTTTATTTGCTGACACTGAACAGCATCATTCCTACGTGTCTTAATTTATTTGTAATGTGACCTAGAACCTGTGAAGTCTTCTACAAAGCAATATCATTAAAGCTGGTGTGTATCTTGCCTAAATGGATCTTCTGCCATTTTTGAGTCTAGATAAAAGTAGGGTCATGTCTCTTTATTAATAAGAGGAAATTCACAAAGTAGAAGATTAGAGAGCTTTTAATTTTCCAGCTGAATATCTCAGATTGCTCTTGATGTCTGACAAGGTTGGGCAGAGCTGAAGGAACACTGCTGGAATTTTAAATGACCATAGAAATGAGAAAAAAACCTTTTGATCTTTTCCATCTCTAAACATGAATCCAGACTGATAATGCTTTTCTACAGTATCTACAGGATTAGACACGACTTAAGTTGGCCCTACAGCCAGGTGGTAATGGACCTATATCCTGTTGTTTTTGTTAATTGTTTATGAATTAGAGCAAAAATAGAGCACATGGAGATTGGCTTTCTAACACCTTCCTTTAGACAAAGCCTGTGAGTGTCATGCCATGGTAGTAATAATATTGAAATTTATACCACCCATAAAACTTTTATAGGAGTGTAATTAGTTGGGCTATTAGTACTATCCAAGCTTAGCTGTATTTTATTGCCATGAACACAGCTTGTAATCACATAAATGATAATAAGTAATAACGCTTAAGGGCTCTGTATAAACCCAAGCATTTTAGTCTCTCTAGTGACTGCTCTTTGTGAAAAAAGTAGGGGATCCTACAGCTTTTCCTCTCCTGTGGGTACTTAATTCCACATTCTCCTTAGAAGGTTCTCAATTGCAAAATAAGGTCATAACAGTCACATTCTTCTCTCACATTCTGTAATCTGACTCTGCTGACTTCAGTGCTAGTACAGGTGTAAACTAAGCAATAAATAGCAAGAAAGAAGTGGATTCAGAGAGTTTGGGGACCATTTCTGCAAATCAAAGGCATGTTACGGTATTCTCAATAGTAGATTATACAAATGAGCTTCTTATTGCCTTGTGTTTTGTGCTAGTATATAGAATTAATATTAGTCTATAAATAGGACAATATTTTAGAGAAGAGTAGATGTATTTTGTTTTAATTTACAGTACCTTCTTGAGTAGAAAGGAGAAATGTCCCACATTTAAAGAAAGGATAGTCCACTTAGCCTTGCAATGTGTTGTTAGGTTTTGTTCTGTGACCCGTGGAGAGAAGTCTGGATGGCTACTCCTGTTGTGCATCACTCCACACCTCTAACATTGTACACGACCATCTAATGATATTTCCTGCTGGTTTTGGATCTCTAGTGCAAGTCAGCTGGCCCAGCATCAGTTCTGCTTTTTAACTCTAGTGAGAAAAGAGTGTTCACAAACCAGAAATGGATTATTTCCTTGTAGTGCTAATAGCCAGAAGACTCACTGTGCTGGTGAGCAGGTATTTGAGTGGAGTGAAATAGGCCAGGAGCTAGATGCAAGCAAACTGGTCGATATTCATCATCCAACTAGAATAAAATGAAATTTAATTAAGTGGCCTTGAATGACTGTGTATCAGGCTTGGACATTTTTCTCACATTAATAATCTAAATGCATTAGGGAGGAAAAAGGAATCACTAGTGATCACTCAATTTGAAAGGAAATTAAAAACATGTTTTACACAAAGTAGAAGGTGAGAGGCAGAAAATGACCACCAATGTGTTACACCAACCCCAACAGCAACCCCAGCTGCAGTTCAGGTGATAGCTCTGCCCTTCCCCGACAGCTGACTTTCATCTTTGGTCATTTATTTAGCAGTTTCCAGCATAGACCCCTCAGTTCTGTACCAGAAAAAACCCAGCTCAGATCTGTGTGAGAATTCAATTTCTGTTATATTTAAGAGTACAAATCTTTACAGTATTTTGCATAAGGTTGTGATATAACATTAATATCAAAGAACATAGTGGCTATCTTTTAGATTTCTGACTTTCAAGGTTACTGTTTAGTTACATAAATGCTTTGTAAACACCCTTTATGCCAGATATGTTCTATTCTTGAGGGCTTTTTAGAACCCCTCAGTCTGTTGTTTGTCTGCATGATAGATAATTCTTAAAAGTGTTAAAATCATCTTCATCATGATTTGCTACATGTATGAAAAAAAATTAGAATGTCAAATTCAAAACATAAATATATTTTTCCGCAATGCTGCTATTCTTCTGGGCATCATAACCAGTATTATCACAGCAGAACCTGTAATGGAAAGTTGAGCATTTTGACTTCATTGCATTCCCTGGATGCTTGCAGTTAGCATCATTTCTTCCTTTACAGTGGTGTCTACTATTCAAGCTCTTTCAGCAATTGTGGATTTAATGAGATTTTGTTTGACAGCTTATCTAAAGTTTAAATTTTGGCTTTCATCTCCATTACCTAGAGTTTCATAGCTGTTACAGAGCATTGGTTCTGTGCTGGATGAAGGGTTTAATCCCTTGCTGTTTTCTCTTAATATAGTTCTGCTTTTTGGATTTTACATGGGACTGTTTAATTTTAATGCAGTTTTTAGTGTTTTTCAGAACACAAGCCTTTTATTAAATCATGCAGTACTCTGCTACTTGGAAAATATGTCAGAAATTTTCTCATCTTCAAGCATGCTCCAGAGGCTTAAATATTTTTAAATTATTTCTTTTTCTATACATTTTCTGCTCCATTGCAACTTAAGCATCCATAAATTGGTCTCAAGCTGAGAGAGCTTGTAAACCCTCAGGGCCTCCCAATATAGCCGATACCCTAATTGCTTTTAAGCATATCTTGGGGAACTCTAATACAAAAGTCAACAAATTATGGTTGAGAGAGAGACAGTCACTTCTGCCATGAGGTTCTTATGTGATGCACTTACTTTTTATCTCTCAGCTTAGAGTAATGTAGGAGAGGGAATTAAATGAAGAGCAAAACAGAGCAGCCCATTAAAGTTATCCAAGACAAAATGCATATTAAAGCTAGCTATGTTTCTCAGACAGGTATTCTATGAAAGCAATTGCTGTAGTTGAACCAGGTGTGATATAGTTACAATCAGGAAGGGACAGGCTCCTAAAGACAGTTTCTGTTGACTTATGGTTCATCCATATTTGCCTTGCAAAGAATGTTGTGAAATTTCACTTTAGGATTATTAGGGGTTTGCAGTTTGGCAGCTTGTTTTTGGAGTTTGGTTGCAGAATAGCTGCTTAATGTACTATGAATTTTTATGAGCACAGAAAAAAAGACTTTTATGTTCATCTGCATAGTGGCTCATTGGACGTACTTGGCTCAACATAAGGTTCTGTGGATAGGTTTCCATTCACAGCTGTCTCATCCATTAAGGCTCTCTCAGATGAAAGCAATAAAAATTGCTATCCCCATTTAAAATTTAGATCATAGGCATCTAAGAAATGTTGTCCACCAACAGATAAATACTAAAACTTTTTAAAAGTGCATTTTTTTTGGTAATGAATATTTAGACTCCTTGTTTGGCCAAGAAACTGGAACTACCTTATTCAAAAGTAAATTATTATGCCATGACCTAACAGACAGGGAATGCAAGTATATCTGAAATACAAGAAGCCTATTCAAATAATGCTGTGAAACACTTTGACTTCTGTGTTAATGCAGTACAGATTTATATAATGTAATGTAAGAAAATCATACACAATACGGTTCTTCACAACCAGAGCTATAAAACACATAAAACCATTCAGGCAAAATAGTGTTCAATAAGAGGGCTTTAAGGCACTATGGGTTTTCATCCAGAACATTCACATTAAAATGATTTCCCAGTACTTCCAGCATAGATGAACAGGAAGAAGATGCCTTCCTTTCCTTTGACATGCAATCTGTCACATCAAATTCAGTATTGTTCTATCTTTACTATTACTTGCAATTTTATTCCTGTATGAAGTCTGGGATCAGCTATGGTTACTCTTATCAAGAAGCAGCTTCATCTTCTATCTGATGTATATGTGAGAAGGATCCTGCACTGTGGAAGCAGGAAAGACAGCCCAAGGCTGGGATCAGGCCTGATTTGGCAGGTCTATTAATCACCTCTTCAGCAGAGAAAACTGTCCCTTTTAGATAAGGAAAGAAAAAGAGAGTCTTACGTTTGTTTGGTTGGTTTTTTTGGAGTTTTTAATAGTCTTGTTAACAGCTATTACTGATATCACTTTTCTATAGTTACTCTGTCCACAGAAATTACTCAAGAGTTTTGGCTTAGATGTATTCATCATAGAAGTGTTCACAGTTGTCCTGTAAGGAGTGGGCACTGGAACAGGCTCCCCAGGGAAGTGGTCACAGCACCAAGCCTGACAGAGTTCAAGAACCGTCTGGACAAGGCTCTCAGGCACATCGTGTGACTCTTGGGGATGGTCCTGTGCAGAGCTACAGGTTGGATTGGATGATCCTTGTGGGTCCCTTCCAACTCAGCATATTCTGTGATTCTGTTTTGTCATTGTGTAACAAATCACAGAATTTGATTTGACCCTTGATTTAGAAATCGACTTGAGCCAACCTTTTTTTTGTTCTGTTAACACTAATTACAAGAAGAATTTGCACATACTGATTTTTGGAGGCTAAGTTACTTCTTTTCACCTGTTTAATTGACTGCTGTGTGCTTGAATACAGTCAGCTGTTACTAGAAACAATTTAAATTGAAGATATAAGCAAGTGTTGCATTAAATAGCAGCTCCCTCTTCTTCTGGGGAAAACCAAAATTGCCTTTGCAGTTGTATAGAGTATTGTATAGACCTGGTTGGTTTGTCTTGTTTGTTAGATTACTTTTCAGTCTTTTTTACTAAAAATACAAATTGTTTTTCACTTCTCTATATTTCATTGAAGTCTTTAGTTAAAATATAAATTGAAAAAACAAACTCTGAACTTTAGCTTTGTCTCAGTTCAAAGGTATTTGCATTGGAATAGAGTTTCTATCCCCTGATAAAGGTCTTACATTTACTGATAATGTTAGTGGTCATTCTCACTAATCCCAAATGTTATGATTTCTAGGAAATCAATGCTTCTTTCTGTTTCTCTTACAATTTTCAGGGAAGAATTCATGCATACAGTAACTGTTTTTTGTAGCC
>JAOXXN010000446.1:66818103-66828247 GCA_026770055.1 Myrmophylax atrothorax | reverse complement strand
CTTGAAGTTCTCAAATACCACACAACTGATCTTAAAAAAATAATGTCCAACAAACAAATGAAAAAAATCTAAAAATAAGACATTTTGGATGCCTTTTGGCTGATGGCAGGTTTTAACTTTTAGTATACATGTAAACCATATTTTCAAGTATTGATGTGTAAAGTTACCTGCTTGGTTTCAGGTTCTGAGGGAGGTTCCAATAAAACAAACATGAATTTATACCAAAAACTCTATATTGAGGAAAATAACAAATACTGTAAGTAGAATTAAGGGATGGGTTTGTGCATGCAGCATTTTACAAAGAAAATATTGGTCATCAGCAGTGAAATGTTTTAGGAATTTGTTATTTTTCTCAAATGTTTCATGCTGTAGTTCTTTAAAAGTCCAAAAATAGCTTTTCAATATTTTTCAAAATTACGCTGTTGTTTCTTACATGTGAACGTGTAATAAGTTTTTTATGCTATTTTGAGTCTTTCACCATGCAGCCTTGCATGCCCTTGGGTTACATACATAACAATGGAAGAAAGTATGAATTATTTAATTTCTTATCACTCCTCAAGGATTATTTACAGAACTCTGCACTAACACTTTTTTCTTTATTTGCCACAAAGCAGAGGAAATGCTACATGACTACTATGCCACACAGATTTCTAAGGCAGCTTAACAGTTAAAACAGATTATGTACTGAATTGTCTATTAAAGTTTTCAATAACTTTTAGCCTTGGTAATGAACAGTTCTATCAGTGAAGATTTTGATTCTTACTTTTCATTTAATTTTATTAGGGAGTTGGTTTTTTCCTTCTTTTCCAGGTTCCGAAGTCTTTCAGAAGTGATTGCTGACACTTCAGGCATCTAATCTGAACCTTTGCAGTGCTGACTCTAAGAGGACAAGTTTCTCTTAGGGTAACAGCAGAACCACATCCTTGCTTTTTTCTGGAGAACAACGCTGTGCCAGTGACTCCTCTTTCATTATCCTGTTAGTAGAACAAGCAAACTTGGTGCATTTTTTTTTCCAGCTGTTTTTTCCCCTTATCTAATTAATCATAGTATAGTAACGGGTATACAGAACACTCATTAAAATCTCAGTGCTGATGAATTCCTTACCCCCATTTCCTAACACAAGTCCTTCTAAATACTCTTTTTTTTCCTCTTTCCCTCCCTTTCTCCATCTGCCCACTTCATCTGCTTTCTGGGCAGCATTCATTTCTTTAGGACATAGGTTAGTTATTAGCCATAATACTGACCAGAGATGTTTTCTGATCCTTCTTTCCTGCTGTGGGCTGTGATATTCTTGTGTTTGACTCCATTAAACTACCTTCTTATTAGAAAAGCTCCAAGATTTTGATTCAACAGTAATGACAAACAAGCTATACTGGAAACCTAGATTATTTTTTTAAACTTTTGCAGAGGAAAATTTTGTTATTAGTCTGGCTGCTTACAGGAAGATTTGTGGTCAGGACTTAAGGACAAATATGAATTACATAGTATAAATCAACACTTAGCCTAACTCAGATACAGTGATTGGTATCAGATGAGAATTGAGTGTTTGGTAGTACTTACAGGAGACTTGTAGAAATATTAAGTGTCACAGACCCAAGAAGATTGAAGTTGTCGCACAGGCCCAAGAAGACTGAAGTTGTTACACCTTTCTTTGCTGGTGGCACTAGTGGTTACAGTTGTCTGGAAGCATTATTTCAGCTGGAACAGTCAAGGAGTCGGTGGCCCACAGATACTGTAGCTCACTAGCAGGAATACAAGGACAGATGAAAGGAATGTAAGAAATGTAGGAATTTCACTGATGAAAGCGAGAGGGGGCAGTATAAAGATGAATTAAAAATTGCAAGGAAGGCAGAGCATGAATCATGAATGTACAGTGGCATTCCCAAATACTTCACTGAATTCCTGATTTCTCAAAATTTTAACTGTGATTAACTGAAATCTTACTTCTGCGTTATAAGGTCTTTGAAGCAAATCCTGTGCAAAGGCACTCATTAGATAATGGCACTTTTCCTTTTCTTTGTCTTTCTCCTAACAATCACCAGCAGAAGAGCAAATAAACCTCAGCAGACCTATCTCCATATCTTGCAATACTGTTTCTTCTGGTATTAGAATTGCTTTTATGTTTATTTTGTGTATTCTGGTCCTAAAGTCTAAATAGTATACTGGTCAAATTCTGTTAAAACTAAAAAATGAGTCTTTAACTTTTCATCAATAAAGAAAATGCTTTCATCAGATATGATCATAAGTGCTAAAAAGCAGAAAGTGACTTAAGAGCATTGTGCTCAACAATCATGAGCAAATGTTATTTATATTTACTTTTATCATTGCAAGGACCCCCTCATTTTGATTTTAAAGGAAGGAAATGGTGAATATGCCTTTTTCATGTGTATAACCTACGGAAGTTTAGCAGTGCTGCTTCTACAATAGCTTCAGTGGAAATTAAGCCTGTTCATTAATCTGTGTTTACATCCAGCAAACTTCAGTGGTGCAAACTGACTGCCAAGTACTAGAGAGCTTAATTCTAAAAATTATTTAGTAACGCTAATCTTCTCTTCCCTACTATCTACTCCATGCTCTGCACACTGATGTATCTCTCAACTGGTGTAAGAAAATAAAAGCAGGTGCATGTTATTTGAACATCAATGTCTCATCAGTTTTAACTATATGCTTTCTAAATTGCATGTGAGTTTAAATATGAGTCTGGATTCCAGACTTAGAAGTTGGCCATCTGTGGGCTAACAGTTGCAAACTAATGCATTCTTTCATCAGCAAAATGCTGGCCAAGCTATTGCTTCAGTCAGCCATGGCAGCAGAGCAAAAGAACAGACAATCCTTAGCATTTATGCATATTCAGAGGAGGTCGCCCTGTTCACTCAGTGTCAGCTGCACATGTGCTCTGGATGAGGCACAGAGTGGGGGAGCAGCAAGTGGGGGAAGCACATGATATTACTGAGAGAGATACTTTTATTCTCTGCCAGTCAGTCGAAAGCGCTGTCAGTAACAAGCACCCTAGGAGAGTAATGACTACAGAAGACCTCTCTCCCACAGTGAGATGCCGCAAAGTCTGAATGACAGTCAGACCCCTCCTCTTCTGGCTGTGCAGCAAAAAAAAAAATTCCCTTTGTTTCATGCATGTGTGGCTGATTGAAGCTATTGTTACTTAGCCTGGCTCCCTTCTCTTTGTCATCCCTCAGGGAAAAGCAGAAGTTGAATTGAGGATTTCTCTCCTCCAAGAATAGCCATGAAGGAAATCAGTCCCATTCCCAGTTGAAGTTTGCAGTCCCACAGGAGACTAATTTGGCTATTGCCTTTCATAGCATTCCAGGTTGGGAATCATAAGGAAATGGTAGAAGGAAAAACTGTACAATAATACTTGCTGGATTTCACCACTGATGTTTAGTGCAGGACATTTATAAGATTTCTATAATTTCAGAGACTTACCTGACGTAGGGTACTAGTACTGATGATATGCTGTCATTATGGCCTGGAGAACTGATTGAATGCTCATACAGAGTATACAGGTGCTCTGCTAGGAGATCGGTCTGAGTAGCAATTGTTGGCAGACAGCACTCAAAGAAGTCAGAAGTCCGTCAAACAATTTAATATACATTAAGGAAACATAGCACTGAACAGAACAAAAGAGCCTGTGGAGAAATTACATTAATCCTTAGCTGCAAAACCTGTCTCTGGTTCTGTTGTTTGTCTTGATAGAGAGCAGCAAAAGAAAAGCCATTCTCTGAGTCAGGCTTACTCCTGGACTTCTGTTACAGTGTCTTATGGTGTCATTCTTGTCAGGTGAGAAGATAAAAGGTTGTCATTTTTTACTGAGATAGGAGTATTTTATTAGGTTGAAATAATCCTTTAGGTCTTAAAGAACTGGCTGAAAGTCTGGAGCAGCATTTGTAGATGTATCTAAATAGTTACAGCTACAAGCAGGACCAAGGCAAGCTGATAAAAAAACAAGTACAGTAAATAGCAGAAATAGGACTGGTGCTGAGTTACCCTCCTGTGGTACCTGCTTTGTGATTCAGTTGAATTCAATAAAACCCCTTTAAGCTAGTGCTTTCCCAACACAGTCCTCTGGGGCCTCACCAATGGGCAGTAAGTCTGGGTGGCAATGCTGAGGTTAGCCAAATGGGCAGTCAAACAAGTACAGATGGAACAGCTATGGGGAGTTCAACTCACAAAAGCAGAGCTGAATCCAGCTGGCTGCTGTCTGATGTCCTGATGTGGAGGTGTTTCAGCTGATGCTCTCTTCCTCTCTAGCCCTCTAGCCAATACCTTCTAAAAGAAAATAGATGTCTTCTCCTTTGCTTTGCTGCTATTGTGTCACAGTAGTGGTGAGAGTCTTGCCTCAGCCCCTGAGTGACATCAGGGGTGGAGAACAATACAAGCAGCCATGTTTGGGCAGCACCACATTATGGTGCTATTTTCTGAAGAGTGATTTATCCTAATGGCACAACCTTTGCACTGGGAGCCACTCACCTATGAAGACAGTGTCACAAGTGTTTTCCTACCTAGTTACTGGTCCCCACCATGTGTTGGAATACCAGACCCATAGCTTCAAATCAGTGCAGGTGTACTGCAGCCCTTGTCATTCCTGCTCTCTTTCCCCAGGGTAAGAGATCAGTCCTCCACCTCCCACATGTCCTTTACAGAAGGTCCCCAAAGAACAGACATCCATTCTCCCTCTGAGAGAGACTAGGAACAGTCTGGCTCTCTCTGATATGGGTTCATTTAATTGCATCTGTTGATGTTGAAGTTCAAATCCTGCACTCAGCCTTTTTGTTCAACTAATTGTATTAGTGACCAAAATTTTCTTTTACTGACTTGCAAGTATTCAGGGTCTTTATATTTTGAGTGCTTGATCCCCCCACATCAATAGCTATTTCTGAAAACTTTATTCTGACTCATCCTGGCCTGCAGATGAGACATAGTAACATACACAAAGCTTGCCATATGTGTTTGTGAGAGTCGTGGCTTAAAGAAGTAACATAAATTCTGTGTGATGCCTATGGCAAAGAGGTTAGAAAATAATTAACCATTGAAACTGTCGTGTTAGAAGAGAGGCAATGAAAAGTAATCTTTCTTTTATGAGTTAGCTCTCTTACTTATGGATTTATGTTATGAAGTCCTAGTAGATGCCATGCTGGCAGTTACTGTATTACAGACACCAGCTTGCTAGTTTCTGGTCAGTATCAAATCTACTTTAATGAACAGGATCACTCATAATAAGAAAAAGTAGCAATAAACCATCAACAATGTCTCTTTTCTCATGTTTTCTTTCTCTATAAATTCTTAATAGTTTATGACAAAGAGTCACCATGAGATCATGAAATGCTAGAGAGCATAGACACCTTTTCCAGAGAACTGTAATTATCACCATTAACAGGCATTATTGTAGAGTTATTGCTATCCATCGCTATCCAAGCTTGACTCTGATTAGGCCATTTCCCCACCATGGGTAAGTCAGTCTGAGAATGATTTCCATAGACAGCTGATCTCCCCACTGCCTCATAACCTGTGTCAATCACTACCTTCTTAAATTAAACTATTACCTGAGTAAAATACAGTCTAAGAAATTAGCATAAATCACCAAGAAGAAATAAGCCAGCCTTAAAACAGGAGTGAAGATCAAACAGAAAAATACAAATGGCAGTATGTCCAGAGAAACAAAACATACTAGAGGGAACAAAAATCACTTTTACTGCTGTTGAGTTTAAAGGGAAGTTGATTTTTTTGTGTGTAGCAATAAGAAACTTTGCTCCCTACACAATAACTTGTCACCTTGGTTGCTCGATACACAGATTTTGTGTTTCAAAGTTGTCCACAGTGCTAAAATCTGGCTTAATGTTTTATTTCAGTATAGATTAGAGACTTCAATCAGTTGTGAAACTCAGTGGTCTTAAATTCAGTGTTGGTTGTTACTTAAATGTTGTTACTTATTTGCTACACAATAAGCTATTTAGAGAGAAAAGAAAATCTATGTCCACCCTCCAAGTACCAATGCTGTGGTACAACTGAGCTGTCAGACAGCTCGCGACAGGACACCTGCAGTCAAAGCTGGGTACTACCTCACTAGTGTCTTGCTGAGCCAGTGTCACTTCACCTGGCTTGTTTTTATTTCATGCTTGGTTTTAACATGACATTGTTACCTCTGCTGTCTTAGACCTTTTCAACCCTCTTTCTGTTCACATGAAGGAAATGTTTACATGTGCTTTCACTAATTTTGACCCACTGTTATTTCAAGTTGATTTCGCTAAGGAGACAAACCATCTGATGGAGCTCAGCAGCATTACCTGCTCTGTTCACATAGGTGTTCATGGCAGGTGCACCTATCCTCCATGAGTTCTCAAGCATTTGGTTCACTTAACTCTTAATCAAAATGACTGTATTCTGACAAAGGCTGGGTAACACAAACCAAATTATATATTTGTGAGATATACCTCTGTATATTGGTGGAATTTATAGGGTGCTCTGATTCAGCTACTGCAAATAGTTTTATTGGATTGTGTGTCCAGAGTATCTGTTTGAAGGTCTGTATTCTTCAAGCATTAATGAAGAAGCCAGAAAATATGAAGTGAGTGAGTCTGGGTGTGCTGGCCTGGGTGAGAGTTTAGTGTGGGCTGTAGCCCCTTCTCCGTGGCTTCCCTGGCCCCTTCCCTGCAGCCGTGCCAAAGGCAGGTGTTGGAAGAGTGGTAGCAGAGTGTAAAGACAGCAGGAGCTACTCAGATCTGTAAATGTGACACCTGGTGCCTCTCTCTCACCAATAACACTCCTTTCCCTGTGGCAGAAATAAGTGTGGTCCTGCATGGTTTGTTTTTGACAGTCATCCATCTTTGCATTGCATTCCTTCAGCTCTATGAATCCACAAAGAGAGCTAATAGCATTTTGGTGTCTGTCTCAACAGCTCTTTTCAGTGGCTGAGAGCAGTACCTTTCAGAGTCAGCTGATTTTAAGACAAAAAAAATTACCTAAAGTGCTTCCATCTATCCTTTTTCTCTTTTAGCCCAAGCTGTTTCCCCTTTGCCACCAGCAAGAGCTGGTGAGACCCTAGAGCTTCAGCACAAACTGTGTGACCTTTCCGTGCTATGTCTCTTCATCTGTAACATGCCAGTGTCTTCTAGACATGCCATTCTCCACAAGGCTATAGGTGTGTAATATGAGAGGTGTGCAGGGAGCCTGCCCAGAGAGACAAGCTTGCATAAGAGAATGGTTGGAAATACTGTTATCTGTTTTACAGATGGGAATTTGAGAGGAACTGAAATGAAGTGATTGGGTGTGATTATACAAGCTGTCTCTGGCAGAACCAGAGTACTCCTTTTTTGTATCTTAGATTAATATTTAATAATGTAACTAGAAATATTGATTTAATATAACCACAGTCCTGGCTATCATTTACAGAGCTGGTGATTTTCCAGGGTAAGCACACTTCTACAGACTGACACTGTTCAGCTGGCCATTCTGCCTAGGCTGCTGAAAATCTGATAGCTATGAGCTGTTCTTGTCTTTGCTCACCTAGGCTGTCTGTGGACTTCTGGCACTGACGAGAGTAAGATCTTCCATTACTGATCTTCTGGACACTGTAGTTCCTCCAGTCTTTCCTCTTTGATTAACAGGAGTAATTAATCGTACACTGAGGAGGCTTGCGGTGACTGAGTCCGCTGCAGTTAAGGGAGCAGCGTGTAGATGCTGGCAAGCCAGTTGTGAAAAAAAAAAGGAAGAGAACAGCAGAAAGAAGCCATGTGGACTTTTGTTTCTTTGAAGTGACCTTTCTGTGCAGGTTCTTTGCTTTTTCACTTCATTTACTTTGTTCTTTTCCTTATTTGTTCTGAAAAAAGTCAAGCCTTCCTTGCAAAGCAATTCATATGTAAAAAGTTTTCACATTGGGATTCATCTGACAAGGTCTGCAGACGGGATGTATTTGCACTGACAAGTTGGCAGCCAGACAACCTCTCCATTTTCTAAATGAAAGGAGAATAGCAGCAGGACATCTCCTACCCTCTGTCTTTCAGTGCTGGAAGAGAACCAAAATCTGGCCAACAGCCATTCGGGGGAGTCAACTATTTAGGAGCTGCAAAAGTGTACGGACACTGGGAATGTAACATACGGCTTGCCTTCTGTGAGAACCAACACAGACAAGTGACATTTGGGTTAGTGATTTCAGAGATGGGGGATGGGAAGCTTGACCTAGCAGATGCAATTAGTTTGCCTTTATTTTTTTTAACAGGACTGTTCCAAATGTGAGGTAATCTAGATGTATTTGTAATTCTTGCCTGTAAAAGAGAATCATAAAGGCTAGATCATTTTCTCCCCCATTCAGTTTTATATTCCAGCATGTAACCAATGTGGGATCACTTTCCTATGTCCTTTGAACCCACCTGTAGGAAAAGAGGATGGAGAGATACCTCAAAATCCTACTTGCCCCCCACCCCACAATCTCTGTGATACAAATGTCAAAACACCAGTGAGAGGGACTCTCAGTCTTATGTTAGAGGTATGATCACTCGCTCCATATTTCTCCATGTACAACAACATCAGTGTACTATGCATTTTAATTCAGGCTACATATGCATCCATATCAGGGAAGGAGAAAAAGGTAATATTTTTATTTCTGCTTTTGTCCTAATTTAGTCTGCCAGGCACAAGCAAAATTACTTTGTATGTGAGTAAGCTACAGCATCCATCAGAGCATGTTAGGGAAACAGGAACAAGATTTTTGTGAATGCAGTAATAAATAAATAATCGTGACTTGCTGTTAATCCATTTCACATAGTCCTACATGTAGCATACTGAAAGGGAGCATGCACCTTTACTGTCATGGGCAACATTGCCTCTGTTGAATGCTTCAGCTCTGGAGAAAGGCCCACTTCTGCCTGAATAAAATTTAAGTGTGTTTTTTAGCTGCCATTAGCCTCGATATTCCTCTTAATGCTGTTAAGGGCACTGGGAAGTTATTCTGTTAAGAAATCCTTAGCTGCATTGCAAGATGCACTTTCCATGTAAAACATTGTAGTATAGAGATGATAACTGTCATGGTTGCTTGTATATGTACCCAATTATACTTTATCTTCCAGCCATTCACTGGTAAAATAGTACTGATGATATTTGAAAATATGTGACTTCTTGTTAGCAGCACACTTGACTGATTATATACTTGTCTTCATGGCCAAGCACTGCTGAATCCCAGTCTCATGACACAGCCTGTTTTCCTGCTCAGCATACACATCTGGCAGCTCTGCTCCGTGAGACCTCACTTTCCTGAAAGGTGGGGAACAGACATTAGTGCTGTTGCTGTGATCTTAAAACTCAGATATATTAATACAATGTCCTGCAGAAGGCCAGAAGTCACTTCTTGGTCACACAGGTGGCACTGCAGACTAATATGAGAAAAAAATAATTAGTACTCCTGCCCAGGCTTAGTATTTTTTTATCTATTTATTCAGTAAAAGCTAGCACTTTAATTTTGCTGATTTAGCTAGATAAATGGCCTGTCTTTATTAAATACACCGGTGTGCATTTTACAGAAAGGTTTAACTATAATTATAGTGATGTTAAAATAGGTTTATTTTCCATAAAACATAAAGGGAAGCTGTTAACTGTCTTCTGCATAGTTGCTAGGTTATTTATCTTGAGAAGTAAACATCAGCCATATGCCTAAACCAATGTTGTCCTTTTTCTACTGCATTAATTTACAGAGCCTAAACCCTTTAGTACCCCCAAATATGGGTGATGGTCACAGCATGAGCCTACCTGCCTAATGAAGGCAGCTGGTAAACAACAAGCATATCACAAGCTTTTCTAAGGGTTCAGATGAACATTTTTCAGAAGGGACCCATGTGTCATGGTGAGCTCATGCTGCTAAACTGGACCATACATGGGTGCAAGCCCTGGTAGGAAAACATGACCTGAGATCTTTTCTGGTCCAACTTCCCATTTTCTGTCTTTGTTTGATGATAATAGACCGAACATTAGAAATATGATTGATTACTGTGATCCAGTAAATGATGTTTATGTACAAAGCTTTCATACCACCTCTGAAGGAAACAGAAGGTCCTTTCATTATTGCAGAGGAAGTCTTTGGTTAAGGCAACCAGAGAAGGAAGTATAATAACTTAAAGATCAATGTTTCCATTCTATTCTA
>JAOXXN010000446.1:66793536-66811317 GCA_026770055.1 Myrmophylax atrothorax | reverse complement strand
TGCAGGTGGCGATGAGACTGGAACAGAGCCTGGGACCCCAATGCCGAAACCAGGAGCAATAGCAGTGGCAGGGAAAAAAAACTGGCTTATTCCACAGTTGCAGCAAAGCCTCTCTCCCATCACAGCACACACACCGCTCCTGCCTTCAGCCGAGCTGAAAGTGGAAAAAATGTCCCGAAAAACAAGAGACAACCTGCCCCCCACCCAAAGGATCAAGAAGAAGACGGTAGCAGTTAACTGCTTCCTTTGTTCGCTAATGGCATGGGTAGTTAGTGTCAGGGGAGAGAATTTACATAAAAATTCCAAACTACAATAATTGTGATCTACTCACATTTATCCTGAAGCCAAAATGGGGGTATTGGCTGTTTCTTCCAGCAGCACAGATCTCTTTTTGCCTTCCCAGAACTGCTCACTCTTCTGGGACTGGACCCCTATGGGCACTAAACCACCATTCTGGGAAGTACCAGCTCATGTGCTGGCTCCAGATTCTGCTTCTAAAACCACCTCCTCCTAAAACTGTTTAGCTTTTCTAAGATGCGTAGTTCAGTTTTTGGATGAATTATTGGAACTTCTCTTATTACAACAGGATAGTGGGTAGCAAATGTAATACGAATCTGTCATTGATTAAGCACAGTGACATTGGCTCTCCTGCTACATGATACCTGACGATCTAAACTACACTTTATTGGATATATTTGATGAGGTCCTGGATTTCTCTGTCATATTTTTATTGGCTATCACTTTCTTCCATGAAAAGGTAATACATGTTATCTTCAGTTAATTACTCTTTCAATACCTTTAGCATTTGTGCAATCTCCACTCATCAGTAGCACTAGATGCATAATTCAGGTTATAAGAGCACTGATGGAATATCTCTCAGTTTGTACATCACACTGCAGGTACTCTTTTGCCAGACTTTCAGAGACCTGGGAGACCTCCAGCTTGCTTGCATATCACCTCACTGCTTATCAGTCCCACTCTCAATCTCCTCATTATTTCAGTTGCACAGCTACAGTAATTAGAGTCTGTATTTTTCAGACTTCAAGACTAAACTAGGCAGGGACACAACATTTCCTTTGTCTGTAGATCTTGGTTTTCACTTTGTATGCAAGTCATTATTTTGTTCTAAAACAAGACTAGGTAAGGTTTAGTCCCTGATATAAAGCTGCTTTGACCAACTTACTGATGGTAAACTGACACAAACTGAGCATTTAAGTAATGTTCAGTATTTTATCTAGAGCAAAACAATGCCTGAACTGTATTGCATCAACGTTCACAGCTCGCCACCTTTCTGGTATGACTGCACTTATGTCCTGGTCCTCACTGCCATGCTTGTGAAACATGGCAAAAAATACACAAAAATGGACTGTTTTGACTATGCACCTGCTACAGGTGCTTCATAAACCTATTAATTATCTTTTTATGGTGTTTGAATCGTGGAAAATTTGTATTTTTCTTGTCAGAAATGTTGCAGACCTGACCCCATTGCAAAATTTTTGTAGCCCAGTTCTGCCAGCTTAGGAGGCAAGAGGTGCATGCCCAGTGACTCCACATGATGGAGGGCTGCTCTCCATCGTTCATGTTGCCTCTCAGATTGCTTTCTCCTTCATGTAGATTTATGGATGTATAAGGCTAATTTGTTTATCTGATACTAATACTACTAAATCTGCAAACATCACATTGAGACTGTATTGTTTTAGGGACACAACAGGTATGCAATAAAATATCACCTGCTCCAATCAGCTCTTCATCTGAAAATATATCTGACTTCATGTCTAATCTTAATGGTCATTCTGGGTAACTCATACAGGATTATGTGATAATAAATAGCCAGTTTCTTCAGCAGAATTGCCTATAGATATCTAGTTGACACAGTGACCATGCCATGACTGACGCTAGTTAGCTAGCATGGTTCAGTGATATTTTATGCTTTTGGTAACATAGTTCAGTAATCATGCTGCAAAAGGGGGGTTTAATAGTTTTGATCATTCTAGATGCAACATTGAAATTTTTAGTGTGTATGACTCCTGAAAATATGAAATGGGCAATTACTGAATTCATCAGCTCTGGGTGTTATTTGAAGCCATTATCTTCCACATATTTTTGTGCTTATGCCTGCATTTTCTCTTTTCTTGACTGGCTTTACTCATGCCTTTTGGAATTACTGCCATGCATAAAAGAAGTGCATGTGCTATGGCCAGTAATGAAGCCACAATGGGTTGCTGTGTCTTGCATGCTTTTCTTGGGCCTCTGCTGTTGGTCACCTTGGAGACCTGGACTGGCCTCACAATTGCTTTAACAAGCAGCAGCTCCTACATTTTCTGCTTCAGGTGTAATTAGTGTAATTTCTTGAATAATCTGTGGTTGTTCTAATGTGAGGCTTTTAACCAAGATCAAGTTTCCCAAGCTTTTATATTCTTCCCAGGATAATATTTAATATTTCATTTGGAAGCTTAACAAACTGTTGACCAACAGTCATATTAGGAAAGTTCCAGAAGTGGGATGACTCTCCTTGTTTCTCCTATGGCTGTACCACAGATCAATACTCCAAGAGGATTGAGTGCATGTTTGCAGACTTTTAAGACAGAAGAATACTGGAATACTTCTAGAGACCATGGGGCATCTGTAAAGTCATATTTATCTTGAGCCACCCAGCCCTAATGTATACTGAACTCTTCAGCTTTCCTCTTGGCCCTGGGCAATGATATGAAATAGTGCTGGGTATTAGAGTTTTAGGTATTTTTGATGAACACTGTTGACTCCAGATGAAGTTGTAATTCTGCCAACCTTACTTCTTTTGCATCAGCTCCCCATATTATTCTACTTTAAATGGCCTTTTAAATGATAATTGATTTGTTGCTAAAGTAACAAGAATTGTCACAGATTTGGAGTATGTTTGTACTAGAAAAGACAACACTTCCCTTTTTACTTATTCACCAGTAGCCTTTTTCCTCTTTATAGCAGTAGCCTCTTAGTAGTCATCAGCAGACAGGTTTCTTTCTTGGTAGCTATCTCTAGGTTTCATAGCCCATAAAAAAAATGGGTTCTCCTTCATGCACATCGCATGCTGTGTCCAGTCACTGCTTGTATTTCATGCCAGCACCTGCTACTGGGTAGCAATTTGGTGAGCCCCAGAACTGGCATTGCCTGATACTTTAGGAATTTATGGCTTGTGTTGAATGAGCTGGTATATAAGAAGCAGCAGAGTCCAGACTCTGGTGTCTAATAAGTAGTGTACTGCCTATACTTAGTGGTGGCAGTGTTAGGTTTTCTCTCTTCTGCTCAATTAACTATTCACAATAAACCTGTAGCAAGTAATATCTTTGCACTCTCTGTCAGATTAGATTTAAATTGGATCAGTGTGTTCAAACATTACTGATGGGGAGTAGAGAAATATCCACACTCCTTGACTTCTTTATTCTTTTTTTACTGTCTTTTGAAGACAAGGGTAGACATTCATCTTCAGTTGGGTCTGCTTTATCTGTGGATGGTTAATAGTAATAACAATTTGCATTGTCTTTTTTTTTTTTTTTTTACTATCTAGTCAAATCTCATGCTTCGGGGAATAAAATTTATAGGAATCATGAATAACAAGTAGATAATTCATTATTCATATCTGTCTACAGGGGTAAAAATGTCACAGAATGGGGAGGTAGCTGGTCCAACTTTTTGTAATGAGTTGATGAAAGGAAAAAAAAAGAAACCTCGTGCACCCTAAATGATTCCTCTGCCTTAAACAATGAATGTTATTTAAGATTATTTTATTTTAAATAAATCATGTGAATGTGACTAACATGCCCAAGATTACCCAGGATAAATTATTCATGCAAATTATACATTTATAAATTACATACAGAGATATATACAGATTTCTTTGACTAACACTCTAGTAAATTTGAAAATGAGATTTTTCTTCTGAAAACATTTGTATTATAAGTAGTTTCATACTAGATAAAATAGGATAAGCAATGAAAAAGTACTTTACTGCACAGCGTACAGGGTTAAGAAAAAGAAAAGAGAGAGAGAGGGAGAGGAGAGGAGGGGAGGGCAGGGGAGGGGAGGAAAAAGAATTGAATTTCAGCTGGAAGGGACCTATAATGATCATCTGTCCAGCAGCCTGTTTTGAAGTACTTCTGTGTGAGTCAAATTTAACTCCAAAAGCTGGGAGAATACAATATTAGCTCAGAATAATTTAAATCAATTTTGAAGATTTCATGCAGCAAAACATAATCAAATCTCTGGTCAGCTTCTTGGTGTTCTCATGTCCCTCTGCATTACAGAGGTGCAAGTGCTTCTCCCAGGACACAGTCTGCCATTTCAGGAAAGGTGCTCACCTAAGTTTAGGCTGGGTGATAAACCAAATTGAATGAAAAAAATGTATACTAGAAACATCACAGTGGTTTTTATGCTGACATTTTAAAGGACTAGGAGTTTAGAGGTCTGATTTTTTGAAATAGTGCACTGTTCCGAGCTTTCTTCAGGTCTTACGTGATTCTTAACATGGACTGTTCCTTGCAGTGCCCCATGGCAGTAACACCCAGCATTGTGTCTGCCAGCAAGGAAAATTTGTATGTAATCTAGTGGGTGTACAGGGGGAGAGAAAATGAGGCGTGAATAAAATCACCAACTCCTTTATTTCTACAGTTTTAGTTGTAATTTATGCCTAAAACTAAATGATATAATCAGTAATCTCATGAAATAAGAAAACATCTGAACATTATCAGATCTAACCACATTGCTTAGTCTGGATCAAAATCAAGGCACCAGAAATTAAGCCTTTCATGTTTTGTGAAAATGCATATTCAAATTCTTGGATCTGACTTCAACTGTTAGGATTTATACCCATGGTCAAACCAGACTGATTCGCACAATTTCTAAAAGAAAATTACAAGTCTAAACACTTCAGATAAGCTTGTAATTTACTAACTGGAAAGCTGTTAATAGGCTAAGTATATTATAAAAAAGAGGAGGGTTAAAATGACAGAAGTAGCCAACAGAACGGGTACAAAGTTTACTTTCATTTTGTGTTACTCCTATGATAATCTGGAGATCAAAGGTTATAGAAAGTACCTCTTTACAAAGTATTAGCCAAGTAAATGTTAGTATGATAGGTAAAGGTTGAAGACTGAAGAGTTGAAACAGACAATGAAAATAAATAGAACCCCTTTAAAACTGAAAAATAACATTAATTGTGACAGGACAGTTTTAGTTTGTAAGAAGGTGAAAACAAATTGCCATGGTCAAGCTCAACCCTGGCAAGGTGTGTGTGCCAGCTCCTGTCTCGCGTTCCTTCACAGCAGCACCACCTGTTGCAGTTTTGCTCCAGCACCCAGGGCAGGAAGCCCTGCAGCCTCATTGTACAGTGCACACTTGCAGCAAGGTGGTGTTCATGGCTACTGAGTTTGTTCAAAGGCTGCTGTTGCCCTGCTGTTGAGATGGACAAGGCGTATGCACGACTCGACCTGTGCTAGAAAAGGAGATATTTGTCCCTTGTCTGGATCTACTTACTTGGTGCTCACCTCCCACTGGATTTAGATGGATTTTGTCACAGACTGCTTCAGACAGCTAAAAATTAATCTGAAAACCCCAAACCTTTCTTTTTAGGCAGATCATTGCTGTGTCTCACTGTGCAGCTCAACAAGCACCAGTGCTGGCACAGGGCAAGGAGCAGGAACACATGGCCAGCAGATGAAGAGTGTGAGAGCAGCTTGAAGCAGATACCTAGGGCTGTTACACCAACAGCGTGGCAGTGGGTTACACAGTTTTTCCCACTGTGGGAGAGGAAGCAGGAGGGAGCTGTGAATTATGATCAGGTTGGATAAGATCAAATGTTCTGAAGAGGCAAAAGGAGCTGATGTTTAATCTAAACTCCTGAAGGCTTGCTGAAAACATGGTATAGGACAAAAGCAGTGTAGTCTATAAGCAGTCATCTGTAAGGTGAACAGGGTATATTCAGGTGTTTTGTGAAGCCAGACTGGAGGAGCATTCCTGCTAGAGAATATTTTCTCTATTCTATAAAGGATTAAGCAGTGATGGTTGTTTTGCCTTTAGGCAACAGTATTACGATAAACTAGTCATTAGTAATACAAGTGGATATGAGGACATAAGAAACTGTTTTGGGTCAGAGGATTTGAAGTCACACAGAAGAGGGACAGTTCCTTTTGAGGTTTTGTGGAGAGCTGGAAACCTTCTACAACAGACTTTCAGTCTCCTGAACCAGCAACTTGTCAAAGCAAAGTTTTACTGTTCAGAAATGGGAGACTTTTGGCTTTGTAATACAGAGATCTGTGTTACCCCTACGTGGTATTACCTCATTTGACTACCTCCTTCCCCTGGTCCTGCAGCAGGGCTGGATGACTACAAAGTCTGTAGAGAAGCAATGTTGGTACTGGTGAAGATACTGGTGTATCTGGAAGACTTATATAATGGGTGAAAATGAAAAATAAACAATTATTCTGTAATCTTGATTTGTAATGGAGATGCTTTTTCAAAAAAAAAAAAAAAGAGGTAATCTTAGTCCTCTGTGAGACCTGTGCTTCTTTGCCACACAGCACTTGACTCTGACACTCCTGTGAGAGGAGGGGAGGACTGGCATAGCTGGCAGCCCTCACTCCCCAGGCTGGCTTCCCGCTTACAAGTCTCCTGCACCTGTTTAGATCTCTCTGCTAAACTTTGTAAAGTGTAAGAAGAGCACAGCTCCTTTGATGATCTTGATCTAAATAGCAAGTTGTCATCTGAATTAAAAGAGGGAGACTGCAGCAGATGAAAGAGAAGCAATATGCTTATTTTTTTGTCTAGCAGTGCTGTTATTCTACCTGTGTATCAAGCCCATGCACAAATAATTGGGAATTTGCTGTCTTAATGGCTGTTGAGTTTTTTTTTATTGTACCTCTGCCACTGTGTGGGTGAATGTGTAAAGGGGTTTGGACATGTATGTATGTATTTTTGGTAGACACTGCACAGCTAAAGCCTCTTTTAATTTTCTCTCTAATTTATTTTTAATTTTGTAACCCCCCAGGGTAAATCCTTAATACATGATGTAAAACCATCTCTTCTACAAAGCAGCTTATTTGTTGATTTTTAATTTGAACCAGCAAATGCAGAGCTGTAGCTTTTTTCCAAACACTGGGAGCTCCTCTGTACATATAACTGTTAAGTGTGTGTCTCACTGCAAAATAAGTAAAAAATGTAAAACTTAAACCTTTCATTGTAGAAAGAGCAAAAAGAGAGGATTTGTATTTCTCTGTATTAGTGGCATGTCAGACTTCTGAATCTTGAAACATTCTTAATAGGCAATTTGCTTTTAAATGTACATTACATTTGGATTAGATTGAATATGAAGACTCACATTTTCAAAAGCTCAAGTCCTGACCAAAGTTAGGGGTTTATTTTTTGAAAACGGATCTCCATCAAAAGATGGCAGTGTTTGAAGATGGCAGTACTCTGTGCACTCACATAAGTGCATGTTCACTTACATCGATATGTGCTTTGCCTCGCTGGAAGTGTTGCTGTTAAGCCAACCTGCACACCTTATAGTTTAGTATTTATTTATAAGACTGGCTGGAAGTCTTAGTCACAGACATACTGCAATAATAACAAAAACACATGATCTGATATAATCTCTCTTCCCTTCTACATTCAGTGGGAAGGATGTTTATTTTAAAACACTATCTCACTCTAAACAATCCAGGTTAAAAAAAATAGCTGAAAGAAAAGCTTTAAAATGCCTTACCACATAGTTCAGGCATAAGCATCTACATTTGGTCCTTCTGGTCTACAATGCTTATTATTCAAAAGTCATCAATAATTAGTTTGCTTTGAGTTATCATCAAGAGAAATAAAAAACCCCTCCAGATTGCCTCTTTTTGTTTTGTTTTTAATGCACTGTGATGGTTTTGTTCCCCTCTGTGTTTTTGTGCAAAGGTGATGTTTATTTCTGTTCAGGATGTAGGTCTTTGAATAAAGCTTTGCTTCTTCTTTCAGTCTTCCCAGGTTAAGACAAGGATGCCCACTTATCTCCTTAACTCCCATTTCACTTCTCTTTGTTGTCTGATTCACTAAGAACGCCATCTGTGATTGCTGTTCAGAGGTCCTGTCCTGCTGGCAGCACCTCACCTCCTCCAGATGTCTTACACTGTTGCCTTCTACAGCATCACTTTTGCAAAAGTGGGACATTTGAATATGGTGGGTTTATTTCAGCCAAGTGTCAGAAGCAGAACACCACCTGCCTCTTCCTTGATTTGTCCATAGCACGGGACTAACAGTCACTGCAGATGATCACCTTCCTTGTGCCTTTCCTCCACAGAAAGTCTCCCACTTTAAAAACAATTCATTCCCTTCTATGAATTGTGGTGACAATGTCAAAGAAATAGAGAGCAGTTAACAAATAACAGTGCCTAGATTAACAATGTTAAATATGTATTGCTTTTGTGTAATGTCATAGAATTGTTAAGGTTGGAAAAGACCTTTAAGATCATTGAGTCCAACCATTTACCCAACACTGCCAAGTCCACTACTAAACCATGTCCCTAGGTGCCATATCCACATATCTTTTAATTACCTCCAGGGACAGGACCCCACCACTTCCCTGAGCTGCCTGTTTCAATGCTTCACAGCCCTTTCCATGAAGAAGTGTTTACAAATGACCAATCTAAGCCTCTCCTGGCACAACTTGAGGCCGTTTCCTCTTGTCCAGATACAAGGATGTCATTTGGGGGAAGAGACCAACCCCCGCCTCAGTACAACTACAACCTTCTTTCAACTTGGTGTCATCTGCAAACTGAGGATGAACCTGATCCCCTCATCCAAATCATTGATAAAGATACCAAGCAGAACTGACTCTGAAACTCAGCCCTGCCGAACACCACTTGTGGTCAGGTCAGATTTACCCTCAACTGGAGTTCATTGGTTTTGCTAAAGCTTCTAGATCCACACAACTGATATGTTAATGATAACCAGTAATAATAATATGAATGGAGGGACTGTGTTCAGAAACCAGACCTTTCCTACACTCTAAGTAGCAGGAGATGCAGCAAGAGATTGGAAGCAAAGACTGAAAAAGAGGCATATCTGCCACAAGATTTTTTTCCAGGCACAAATTTTCTAGTTTATTTTTGTCATGCTGGGTGTCTGTACATATTCTGCTTTCCACTGGGCAAAACAAAGACACTCACTGTGAAGCTGAACCAGTGTTCTTCAGAACTGTACAGTGCCTGCATAAATTCATTTTTGTGTTACTTTTTGTTCTACCCAGCCTTCTCAGCTGAAACTGATCTTTTGCAGTTTGGAATGTCTCAGAGCTGTATATCAAAGATAAGTTACTAAATGCCAAGTATTTTTCATATTTTTGTCATTAGCAAAGAAAGGATTGAGAAAGCAAAAGAGGGAACTGTGTATTAAAATTCTAGAAGATTTCATTTCCACTCCTGAAAACACTAACTTTACCCATTAGCCAGAAGTCATGGCCATACATGCATTTTTAAAGCTAACTTATTTGGTCACATCTAAGCAGCACAGTGATCTGTGGTTGGAAACTGAAGAAAGCACTGGCAAACCAAAGGCACCAAGAGTCCTTAACTTGAATCAATAAGCCTTGCTTGGATAACCTATTGCCAGTGCAGTTCTTGAGCCTACTGCTTCTTTCTGCTTTTGTAGGTACCATCAAGTTCCTGCTATAACAAAACCAGATTCAGGTGGTATTTTCGCTTTTGGAAGAGAGACTGCAGCTTGATGTCTGTTTTTTAACTTTCTCTTTACAATTAAAATGAAAAATCCCTCTGAAATGTTAACCACACCTTTCCATTGCATTGATGTTTTCCAGTTGATATTTTAAAGGCACTATCTGGGCAGCATAAAAATTTGAGACAGTTTAGATACCTCTAAAGGTTCTATCTGTGTGGTTTACACTGATTTTCATGGGAATTAAGACATCTAATCTCAAATACTTTTTTGAAAATACCTCCCTAAATAAATTTAAAAAGTAAAATCTAAAGTATCCCTCTTTCTGCCCACTCAAAAAGTACATAGATGTAGTCATAATTCATGTCTGAAGGATGGGATTTTCTTTTTCTTGAGTTCTTCTGTTAGTTGGTATAACAGGAAATTGTGGGATGATTGAATGTACTTACTCTATATTCAGTGTCTTAAGTATTAGTTTACTCACTACCTTGTTTCTGCTATTTTTCTGCTGCTTACTGAGAGAGAGTGAAAGAGAGAGGAAGAAAAGGGAGGAGGAGTGCAAGGAAGGAAGGAAGGGTGGAAGAAAAGTGAAGAAAGACTTCTTAGCATAAATTTTTTAAGCATTTACAGTTTTGCACTCAGTGTCATTATCACCAACAAATAATGGGGTTGCTGCCTAATAGCATCTCACTGAAAGAGTGTATCTGTGAGCATCTGTTAATGAACAAACATGAAATGATTCAGATGCTTTGTTCAGAATACCCATTCAAGTCACTCAGCAAGGCCAAGATATGACATCTATGATTTCTGTAGTAATTTCTACAGTAATTATTTGTTTTTCTGTGTTTGAATCTGTAAGATCTGAGATACCTGTGCTATAGAGAACCTGCTGTTTCTGCCATAGTATGGCAGCCCATGTGTTACTGGGTCCATTTGTATCACACAGTGAACACCCTTGTGATGAAGGAAAATGATGAAGGAGACTTAGGAAGCCTGATCAAGTTTTGGTGGGAATTGATAATAATGTTCCTTTTCGTCTGTATTTTCCACCACTCATTTTGATGATCAGAGACACTTAGAAAGGCTACAGCAACATGGTCAAATCTCTGAATAGTAGGGTTTTCTGTAAAACTTTCAAGACAGTTCAAATACCATTTATGGTACTTTGACATTACAAATCAACCCTACTTATATCCTTTTTTAAGCTACAGACTCTGAAAGACATCCAGTCATACTGTGCTCAGTTACAGTCCATCCTTTTCACAGTGGTGTCGCATCATGTCTGGAGCTTACTGTAATGCAAATAAGTTACAGGTTTGCCCACACTTGCTAATGAGCTGTTTTCTTTTGAATAGAGAACAATAATAATCCCTAGCATAGCATGAGGAATGCTTTGACCTTTTGAAAGTTGTGGGTTTGATCTGCAGGCTGTATTGTACTGCCAGACTTCATGTGGTGAAGATTAAGTGCTGGTTGATTGACAGGGTTCCCATAGGTGGCAACAAACCTGCCTACTTCAGAAATTGATCCTGGGAGCAGAGCATCCTGTAACGAAAAATCTGTCTCAGTGAAGCCTTTCTCTAAACAAGTCTCATACTTTGAACCTCTAGGCTTGGAATAACCATCCTTGAAAGGGAATCTGTAATATGCCCAAATATGATGCTGTTACTGTCCTGCTCTATTATTCCATCATATTTACAAATACTGGCAATCTCCGTCTCTGGCAAAACACTGTTGCATCACATGTGCAACACACAACATTTACCAGTGTGTATGGAAATTATAAATGTATGTAATAAACTGCTCTATTCTTTAATGTATGTATGTGGATGTATATGTCTATATATAAAAATTAAAAAAAAATTAAAAAGTAAGAACATATATCCAATCTGCTCAGGCAGCACTTGTTTTTCTTGGTGGTGTTTACATCTTAAGTGAAATGTCAGTCTGACCTGCACATATTACTTTGCCAAACTGACTCTTCTAATATCTGCTATGCAAATAGTGTGTGTTAACTTTCACCTCTTTGTAGTACCTCTTTATAGATGGTGTTTTTCAACTGCATAGTGTAAATGCGAGAGATCTAGATAATTTCTCTTGGCAGGCAGGTATTTTGGGCACGTAAACCTAACTCTCACATAATTCTTCTTGTTTATTACCACAGGAGAAGAAAACTTGCTGGCAATTTTGAAAAGGAGATGGTGGAAGTACATGATCCTGGGGATAATAGATATAGAAGCCAATTACCTGGTAGTTAAAGCTTATCAATACACCACTCTTACCAGTGTACAGGTAAGGACTCAAAAGATTTTCCCTTTTGAGGTAAGATAAAAGGTCCAGTGGGGTCAGTGGTGTAGTGTCCAGTGCTTTGAGTGAACTAATAGCTAATTGCTGCCCCTGTCTTTTATGTGACCCATTTTTTCATATTGGACTATTTTTATGACTCAGTATTTTCCAAACTGTACAAAAACATTCTGACTTTCATTTTATTTTCCTGTTCTAAACTATTCATAATCATGGTTTTGGCATTATCTGCATAATTTGATCCTTTAAGTAAATCTTTTCGATTAGCTGAAATGTTTTTCTCACTTTGTATTGTACTTGGGGAAAATGGAAGCACTTCTTTTAGGATTCCATAATTAGATCTGAATTCAGAAGTTATGTGGTGAAGTGATGCTGGCTGGATGCCAGGAGCCCACTGAAGCCACTCTGTCACTCCCCTCCTCAGCTGGAGAAGAAAGATAGAATATATGGAAAGGTGTCACGAGAAAGGGAGGAGAGACAGAAATGCAAAGATTTCTAGTCTCAACCGTATTGAAATAAAGTTAATAGCTATAAGCGTCCTCAGAACAATCAAAATGTTATGAACCCAGCACTGCCTGGCGACACTGGACAGAACACAGGCTGGAAAGATTTTTGACCTTCCTGTGAGGAAAACACTTATGCCAGGGAGAACTTATAACTATAGAAGTGCCTCCAGAAAATCAAAGCCTTATGTTTCCCAACACTGCCTAACAACATGAATAGCACACAGGTTGGAAGGGTTTCTGACCTCTGATATGAGACCACATTTAATAGCAAGAAAGGAACTTTCCTCTTGATAGCTCCCAAAATAACATTTATTAATACACGTATGTGACAACGACTATATGGGTTACTTAGTCGGTGATAACATTTAGCTGCAGGATTGTACAAAACACCCCAAAAGACATCGGCACAAAACACATTTTACAGGCCACTCCAGCAGTATTACCCCTCCCATGACAAACTTAACTAACAGAGGATTACTAAACAGAAACACAACAGTTAAACACCACATGTAAACACACTCAGTAACCCAAAAGCAACAGAAAAAAATACAGCCATTTCCCATTAACACGTATACACCCAGTGAGCTATAACAAATTATAATTAGTAAGGCATAGGAAAATAAAGTAAGAATTTGGTTGCTTACCCCTGCAATGTCCAATGGAATTGGGGAGACAGGGTATCTCGTGGGTTGCCCTCCCTGAGGTGGAAGTTTTCTCTCCAGTTTTAGTTTAAACTGCATCTCTTTTTATACCTTTTTTTTTCCTTCAGGTGGTTTTGTGTGACTAAAGTCAATGTTCTGGGGGTGATACAGATGCCTGAGAGGGTGGCTCCTTGAGTGCCACAGGGCGCGGCAAGGAAAAGCCATGCTAATTCAATAACATTCCATTCTTTGGTAACTTATCAGCATCCCTCCAGGGGGCTGAGGCGTTTCCCTCAACTCGGCAAGAGCCATCACCCCACATACCACTCTTCTGTAAATTTATTGAATTTAAAAGTAAGTAGTATCATTGTATAAAATGAGAAGGATTAAGTGTTTTTTGCAGCTAATGTATTATATTTTTGGTGCTAATTCCAAGTATCATTAAGTAATTACCAATTATTTTATATTAAATGGCAATATAATTGTCCTTGTAGCTTTAAATACCGTGTTCTTTGAACAACAGTAGTTTAAGGTATTGCTATTATTTTCATCACAGCAACCAAAACCCTGTTGCAGATAGATAAGGTTTAAAAGATATTTTATTTTTTGTCTGCTTTAGTTCTTTTGAAATTGGTTAGAGTTTCATCAATGAATGAATAATGATAACTTAAAAATTCTAGTATACCACTGTGATGATGGGTAAGGAGTGCCTGGAACTCCACAAGTATTCTGCTGCTTTGTGCTTCGACATTTTGTATGTTGCTGTCTCTATCGAAATAAATTCTTTCTATGGTTAATGATCCTTGTCTTATGTGAACAAAGCCAAAAAAAAAAAAACTAATAGTGTTGTAATGATGTTTAATGGCACCACAAAGGTCTGAGGAATCATTTCAAGTGTGCATCCTAACTAATCATTTATAGGAAGATAGGGGTACCTATAAATAGTTCATTGGAGTCTGGGGAGTAATAGAAGTACATGTTTAATAGACTCCTAATAACTTTCCATTATTTATAGCTATTTGTGACTTCAGTATTTGTGTGCCTTGATCTTCTCCATGGACACCTCCTTGTCCCGGAAGAGAAACTTGCTTGCCCTCATGAGGTTGCAAGCTATGTTGCTGGTAGTACATGCCTCCGGTAGGGTCTCCCATGTCAGACAGGTCTCAACTGAAGGGTCAGACAGTGTGTCCATGGGCAGTACGGGCTCGCTAGCCTCCTGGCAACCATCCTAGGAGAAGGGCAACTCAACTCCAAACCCAGGCAGATGGAGCTTGCTTAGCCCTCTAAGGCTATCCACCTAAGACAAGGATACTCTAACTAAACCCATGTCCTGGGGACTTCGCTGTCACCTTCCAAGCCCGCTAGGCCCTCACAGATGAACCTTAGGAGTAAAGGGTGGGGGCACTGTGCAGGCTCAAAGGACACACCCACACTGTAAAGCCCTGTAGTGACAGGTAAGGGATGAAACAGCAGATGATAAGGTGCACTGGAAGCTGCAGACCCAACACTGCATGCAGGCAGTTCAGGACATTGGTCGCTCGAGACTGACCCCGGAGATGACAGTCTGGTTTGGCAACATCCTGAATGACCAAGCAGCCTTTTTCAAGGAAATCACTGCTTGCTCCACATGAAGAGGGGCTTAGAAAATGTGGTCTAACCAAAGCTTATCTCCACCCCTCACCCGGTTGGCTAACTGCAGCTAACGGGCATCTTCTGATGCAGTCAAAAAAAGACAAAAGAGACAAAGGCATACTCCTGCCTCCAAAGGTGTGTTCAAATTGACACTTGCATGTTGGAACATCAGAACAATGCTTGATACTGTGGACAGTGGATGTCCTGAGCATTGTTCTGCTCTAATTGCCCACGAACTGTCACAACTTAACTAACATCAACATTGTTGCTCTCAGTGAAGTTCGTCTTCATGAGGAAGGCAGCCTTAAAGACATGGTGCTGGCTACACACTCTATTGGTCAGGCAAACCCAAAACTGAAAGCCACCTTTCAGGGGTTGGCTTCATGATGAAAAACTCCATTGCCTCCAAACTTGAAAATCTGCAGACAGATCATTCTGATCGCATTATCTTCTTATGCCTCCCATACACAACAAGCAACATGTTACTCTTCTTAGCATATATGCCCCAACTCTCTAAACTGACCCTGCAGAACAAGGCAAATTCTACACTGATCTGCCCTGCCTCACCTAAAAGGTTCTGACAGATGATAGGATCATAATCCTTAGTGACTTCAACACCAGACTAGGTAAGAACTTTGAAGCCTGGAAAGGAGTACTAGGCAAGCATGGTGTTGGAAACTGCAATGACAACAGACACCTCCTCCTAGAGTTTTGTGCAGAGCAGCAGCTCACCACCACCAACACTATCTTTCAGCAGAAAGACAGCCTGAAGACAACCTGGATTCTAGAAGATTATTATTAGGATGAATATCCTCGATCCAAGCACTGGCACCTCATTGACTATGTCTTAGTGAGACAGAGAAATGATTGCAATGTCCGTCATACCCGAGTGATGCCTAGTGCAGAATGTCAAACAGACCGCCGCCTTGTGCATTGCAAACTTAACCTCCACTTTAAGCCCAAACCTAAGAGGGACAGCATTCCAAGGAGGAGGCTCCAAGTCAACAATCTTCAAACAGCTACAGTGAGAGACAGCTTCCAGGTAAACCTTCAAACTAGGCTTGAAGATTATCCCATAGATCCCTCTCCTGAAGTGCTTTGGCAACACGTATTAAAAACAGCATCCTGCAGTCCTCTAAAGAATGCTTAGGGTTCTCCTCCAAGAAAAACAAAGACTGGTTTGAAGAAAACAATCAAGAGATCCAGGAATTGTTGAAAAAGAAGAGAACTGTTCACCAAGCACACTTCGCTCAGCCATCTTGTCATGTAAGAAAAGCAGCCTTTCATCTTGCATGCAGTAAGCTCCAATAGAAATTTCAAGACATCCAGAACAAATGGTGGATCAACCCAGAAGAAAAGACTCAACTATGCACAGATTTTGGTGACCACAGAGGATTCTATGAGGCCCTGAAAGCAGTGTACAGACCCCCCTACTCAGTGCAGATGGCCAAATGCTTCTCACGGATTAAATGTCCATCCTGAACCAATGGTCTGGATATTTTCAGACTCTCTTCAGTGCCAACTGTGTAGTCCAAGACTAAGCTATTCAGTACATTACGCAACAACCAGTGAAAAATGAATTCGATATAGCCCCTAATATGGGAGAGACACTTAAGGCCATACAGCAGGTGAAAACTGGCAAGGTAGCTGGGGTTGATGGAATTCCACCCGAAGTCTGGAAGCATGGAGGTCAAGCACTCTATGCTAAATTTCACGAGCTCTTTGTGTGTTGCTGGGAACAAGGCAAACTACCACCAGATCCCCGTGATGCAGTCATCATCACCCTGTACAAGAAGAAAGGAGAAAAATCAGACTGCTCAAATTACCAAGGTATTACTTTGCTCTCCATTGCTGGTAAAATCCTTGCAAGAATACTTCTGAACAGATTAGTACCTGCTATCACAGAAGAACTTCTACCTGAAAGCCAGTGTGGTTTCAGAGCTAATAGGAGTACCATAGACATGGTATTTGTTCTCAGACAACTGAAAGAGAAGTGTAGGGAATAGAAGGACTTCACTTTAACATTCGTTGAGCTCAGCAAAGCTTTTGACACTGTGAGCAGAAAAGGCCTGTGGCAGATCTTGGAATGTTAAGGCTGACCGCCCCAAGTTCCTCAAAATGATCATCCTGCTACATGAGGATCAACGTGGAAAAGTCAGATATGGTGATGCACTTTCTGAGCCCTTTCCAATAACCAGTGGTGTGAAACAAGGTTGCATTCTTGCATCAACTCTATTCACAATCTTCTTCAGCATGATGCTCCAAAGGGCCATGGCAGACCTCGATGAAGAATACAGCCTCTACATCCAATATCATACCAATGGACATCAATCTAAGGTGACTGAAGGCCCACACTAAGACCCTAAATCACCTTGTCCACGAGCTGCTTTTTGCTGACTACGCTGCCTTCGTTACACAGAAGCAGCTCTGCAGCATTTAACATCCTGCTTTGCAGAGGCTGCTGAGCTTTTTGGGCTGGAAGTCACCTTGAAGAAGACAGAAGTTCTCTACCAACCTGTACCTCAGGAAGTCTTCCATCAATCCCACATCACCATAGGTGAATCAGAGCTTAAGTCAGTCCAGCAGTTCACCTAGCTGGGAAGTATAATTTTGTCAGACGCTAAGACTGACAAAGAGATAGACAACAGTTTAGCAAAGGCATACAGAGTTTTCCTTTTATGGAAAACTCCATAAAAGAATCTGATGCAATAAACACCTGAAGAAAAGTACAAAGATCAGTGTCTACAAAGCCATTGTACTGTCTACTCTTTTATATGGGTCTGAATCCTGGGTCATCTATAGCCACCACCTGCGGCTTCTCAAACGCTTCCATCAGCGCTGCCTCCATGCAATCCTAAACATCCACTGGTCTGATTATGTGACCAATGTGTCTGTTCTTGAACAGGCAGGGGTGACCAGTATCGAGGCCATGCTGATGAGAAGGCAGCTGCGCTGGGCAGGGCACGTCTCCAGGATGGAGGATCACCGCCTCCCGAAGATTGTGCTCTATGGAGAACTCG